>OW796108.1:7964428-8326672 GCA_941860345.1 Chrysodeixis includens | reverse complement strand
GCGCGCCGCGACGCACGTCTCCGCGAGCCACTCCGCTCCGAGCGCCGCGAGCTGTGACCGTGACTTGTGACCAACTCCACAGTGAATCTGGACCTTGTGTGTACACGTGCCGCGCACTGCGCATTCCTGCTATACTTTTATTGGTTGGACTTCTCCATTCACGAGCCGTTTATAATATCGCAATAACGGCTGGCCTGTCAAAAATTGTAAACACTGTGCACGTGCCGCCGGCTCGCAAGTAAGTTGCAAACTTTGTACGTTATTCGCTTCGGATAGGTCTCATACCGTCGCTAGGAGCTACGGCTGAAAATATAGTGAGTGTGTAATGTTCTTTGTGAGTGAATATTGGAAGAATTATACACAAGTTACTAACAGTTCCTTCTGACATCTAGACAGTACCGAGAGGTAAAGATATAAGAATTACTGCTTACATTTAATATCCTAAGATTCTGAGAAATAATCTTGATGCAAAATAGTTTTGAGTAATTTTTGATCAGGCTATGTTCAAAATGTCCCGATTATTAACTTTCGGACATTATTTTGATAGTTTGTCTTATGATTATTTAATAACTGTCTGTAAGATCGTTGTGTACTCCTAATTTTTACGATTATATTTAGTTCTGGTTATTATACACAAAAATAACCTAATAACTATGAGACTGAAGGACTGCATTTTTTATGATTACAATAATGCGGAAAAAGTTCTTAAAGAAGTAAATATTCAGGTAGTCGAAAAATAAGTTTAATGTCTATTTTACACATGCAAATATTCACCACATCGATAGATTTGTTATTTGAAATATATCTAATACATCTAAAAGGTTTAGATGTCACCTGTCTATTTACCAATACTATCCTGAATTATGATCAACTACATCATCTCTGTAGATAATAAATGAATAACCAAATAACATTGCCATAAATCGCATAAGAAGATGTTTTCTTTTAAAAATATTTTTGATACTTCGAATCAATTACGTTTTCTACCAAAAACCATTTAAAAATTAACCTCATGAAGTATTTTGCGCTCCGTATCAATACTTCGTAGATATACAGGTATTTCGTTTTATTTCACTAAATTAACCACAAAAACATAGCATTATGTCATTAAACTCCTAAAAAATCTTTAGTAAACGCATTTTTATAATCCGTATGTCAAAAATCCTGTTTATATAAAAGTTAGGACTAGAAACTTTAAAACATATCCCAAAAACTTAATTATGTAAATTAGAGTCCAAAAACTTAATAATTATGACTGGTAAATGTAATAAAATATGTTATTACCACGCCTGTCGTCAGAAAACACATATCACAAGTTCGCAAGTCAGATGACATAAACACAACAATCAACTTTTCCATTTCAATACAAAAATAAACAGTCGGCGCGTTTCGTTCGCGCGTTCGGTTAGCCAGCGCCATCTAGCGGCGGTCGGCGGAGACGCGGTAACCGCGCGCAAGGTCACCGTGTCAACGACCCGACAACTTTTGCCGCCTACTGTTGTCGTAGGTCATAATTTTATGTCTTCTTTTTGTTTATCTTTTCGTAACTTTATAGCTTCCCGCGTAAATGTTTTTGTTTATGGCAACAGTTGTAAACGTGTTTGCGGCCAGTTGTAGTTTTCTTAATTTTATTTAAATGTGATTATTATGAAAATATTGTTGTGGGTTATGCAACATTGAGTTGTATTACTAGTGAGATGTCGGGTGCAGTTCAAGTGCGTTCGGTGATTTCGGTGTCACTGCCCTTATATTTTGTTACAGACGGTTTTAGTGCGTAAATCGGCGACACTAATTAGTATATTATTATCGCGGACTGTTATTGTTGTATTTAATGACATCATGCAAAAAGGTACCTACTTAATTTCCAAGGATTTCAGCTTTACTAAGAATAGTTTTAGTAGTGCAATAGATTTTATGACAAGCATTCAATATTATACAGGAAATAAGTAGGGCTCCCTTAGATAGCTTTATGATGTTTACTAAGAACTAGTTTCAAAAAATTTTAATACTTCTCAAAGATCGATTGGTTTGCGAGCAGACAAATATATAATATATAGTATGTTCTGTACTTATATTAGGTACAACTTTGGCGGAATATCATGGTTATTTTACGAGATGGTGTTTTAACACATTGCGACATCTGAGTTGAATAACAATCAAACATTTTGTAATGCACATCACACGGCGTGTCGCAAATGGAATTACCGATAACTTTAGGAATAACCAGACAGAAGATAACAAAAGGTAAAATAATAGTGTCTATAAATATAAATTATGATTGTTGCAGACGCGAAGCCACAATGGCGACCAAGGGCAAGCGTCCCATGCGCGCCTTGACGCCGAGCGACAAGATCGAGGCCATCCAACGCGTCAACGACGGCGAGTCCAAGGCGTCCGTGGCGCGCGACATCGGCGTGCCCGAGTCCACGCTGCGTGGCTGGTGCAAGAACGAGGACAAGCTGCGCTACATGACGTCGCGGCTGTCCTCTCCCGACACCGACAAGAGCAACGACGGCGAGCCGCCGGACAAGCGCGCGCGCACAGAGTCGCCCATCGCGCCGCCGTCACCCGGCACCACCGGCCTGGACCTGAGCGCGCCCGTGTCCGCCGCGCCGCTCGCGCAGCCGCCGCCGCCCATCGACGCGCCCGTGGAGCTCACCACCAAGCGCGCCGTGCCCTCGCCCACCGCGCACATCCCGCGCGAGCGCCGCCCCGACCCCGGCGCCAGCGTCTCCATGAGCGCCATCAGCCCGCTGTCCGGCCTCCCGCACCTGCCAGGCCTGACACACTCGCATCTCGGGCTCAGCTTCAACGAGATCGCGACCAACCTGACTTTACTCGCTCAATTGAATCCTGGATTATCAGCGCTATCAGCTCAACCTGCTAGTCGGGCGCTGCGCTCTGTGCGATCTCCTAAGCCAGCACACAATGGCATGCTCAATCTAAACGATGGCAAACATCACCATCGTAGCAAGACCCACCACCACTCAGATCCGTATCGCACGAGCTTGTCAAAATCTAATCACCACAGTTCGTCGCACTCGACGTCAGCAGCGAACCAACCGGTGGATGACACGCTGTGGTACTGGCTGAAGACGCAACAAGCGATGCTTGACTTGACTGCGCAGACCACGACGGCGCACCCTCTGCAGCTCGGCAAGACTAGTGAGCCTACACTCCCACCTAAACCACTCGCCGCTGCCGCTCCGATCAACTCACATCTTGATTACAACAGGAACTCTTGGCTATGGCAATATTACAAACAATTTGGTGGAGCGATGCCTCTACCGGAGGACAAACACAAATCCGCTTCTCAAGTACCAAAGGAGAAGTCGGCGGAAAACATTCTTTACTCCCAACTCACAAAAGGAAAGATGGAAGAAGAGCGAGGTGTGCCAACTAGTCCCCTACATGCACACGCTCAGAACGAGCCCGAGCGGCGCCGCACTCCAAGCGTGGAGCCGCGAGTGGCCGAGCCCGCCGTCAGCCCAGAGATCGGCACAGAGAACAAGGAACCCATCCCAGAGAGGGTCCACGAGTCGAGTCGGAGCCAAACCAAAGCGCGCACAGTGCTGGACAACCTGCTGTTCAACAACAGCAACCAGACAGCGAGCGCGGAGACGCGATCGGCATCGCCGGCGAGTGGCGAGTGGGAGTCGGGCGCGGCCGAGGCCCTGGAGCACGGCGACAAGTTCCTGGCGTGGCTGGAAGCCAGCGGCGACCCGAGCGTGACGCGCATGCACGTGCACCAGCTGCGCGCGCTGCTGCACAACCTGCGCGCGCGCCGCGCCCCTGCGCCCGCGCACCCCGCGCTGCCCGCCGACCACGCCGCCCGCCGCAAGTAGACGCCCGCAACAACTGCCGCTCGCTACAGGGAATATTTCAATTATGTACATAGTTACGACGTCGCCAGTAAGCGTTCACTTGTGATATGTGTAGCCAAATTTGCGTAATTTCTTTGTTCTAAAAGAAAAGCTATGCATTATTCTTTAGTTTGTAAGACTTTAGGCCGAGCCGGGCGGGCGGACGAGGACGATGCGCGTGCGCCGCTGTCGTCGACCCGCACGACTTCGGCCAATCTGTTTCCGAGTCTATGTGAAATTTGATGGGTAGATAGTAATTATACCTGTTGTAAATTGAATGTTATATATCTGCGTTCTCACTTACCGATGCACACAAGCTGTTAAGTAATTAGTTTAGATAGTACCGCTGTATGTTGCCATTCGACGATTACATTCCTAGTTGTACCCTTACTATAGTTTATAGTCGAATCCCTAAGTTCTACCTCAAGTCAAACTAATACTAAGTCACGCACGGCGTCCTTTCAACCGTTCACTGAGTAGTAGCGCGAGCGTGGCGTGAGCGCGGCGCGAGCGTGGCGTGGCCGAGCCGCGGCGCGCGGGGCACTGCCGGCCGATACCAAATATTGAAAGGACGCGATGTATTGTTGTGCCAATCGTAAGAACAAGGTAATATTGTTAAGATATAGATGACTCTATTGCGTTAGCTAGGCACTCGTTGTGTAATTGTTTTCTATTGCTCAGTATTTTATATATTATGTATATGGTAGACAAAGTCGACATGTCGACTCGGAATTGTATTATACGTTAAAGTTAACAGTTAAGGACACTGTGATCAAAATTATAAATTATTGAGAGATTATTATTATTGTAAGTACATTCCTAATTAATAGAGTGTATTATCTTAATGTTATAAGAGATTGTCCAATGGTGTAAGATCGTGGTGACCGATCGCGACAAATTTGATCTATTAGAAAAAAAAAGTTCAAAAAATTATATTTCCTCCCCACAGAAGATAGAGTTACTAAGTTGCATTTCACGTTTATATTAGCCACACTGAAAATTATTACTGACAAATTATTCGAGAGAAAATATTTTGTACAAAATTAAAAAATTGGATTATAAATTCTCTTATCACATCTTGTGATCTCGAAAAATGTTGAATGATTAAACTTGATTGAACCTTAAATTGAGACTGTTTTATTTACTTACCTTCTACATTAAGGACCTGTAGGTACATAACAATAACACATTTAAACTAGGGGGCCGGGCGATAACTTACTTTGTCCACTGAGTTTCCATTGAAACTTCAATGGTCAACAATACCAAAAATTTGGACATTACGGGAGCCTCAAAGTTTTTCAAAGCAGTAAATGCGGTTATTTAACGTCACCATAATCTATTCATATTCAAATTTATTGCTGCTCTAAAGCACCTGCCCTTTATATAACTACAAGACTTGCTTTGTCTGAAAACCTATGGTTGAAATTATACGTAACGCCATCTATTGGCCAGTAGTGACAACCAAACGAAAGTTGTCAAACACGCCAACTTTTCAAAATCGTATCGTAAAGTTTGCTTTAATGTGAAATATATTTACTTATACTACTACTTACATGTAACATCGGCTTGGTCAGCGGCTCGTAATCAAAGAAATCTCCAACTAAAGCAGCAACGCCTTGCCAGGTGTTCATATCATCAAAGCAGAGTTTAGTCGGCCGGATTGAAGTGCACACCATTTTCTAAATAAAAAGGAGTTGGATTATGTAGGCGCATATAATTGAATAACATTGAGTACCATAAAGTACAAGTATAAATTGATTTGAAGAAACTGATTATAGTAACAAGTAACGCCATCTATATTATTACATGGAACAAATTAATACCTGTAAACCACACTCGTTAGGTACTTGTAGCAGCAAAGGTTTTCGTGTTTTGAAATGAAAATGAACCTGCCGCCTGAAATTTTCTGCATATGCAAGTAGTAAACGCTCCTTTGGACTATTCGTGTAATAAGAAACTGGAAAGCATGTTCGAGTCTCAAACACTGGCTCTGTTATCTCGGGCCAACACAAGTTGACTACTCCAAGTTCATAGATTGCATTGTTTAGAGAAGGTATCGTAAGCGGCTCTAAAACTTCTTTCAGCCCAAATATTTTAGAAGGTATTTCAATAAAGTCGCCTATTTCGTGCGGACGGTCAAAAATTTCGCTGGGCACATTTTCGTTTAATTCGACTACTGTGTCCAACGGCTGTTGAATATCTGTATCTAATTTCCTTTCAGAATGTTCGGATGGTGTCTTAAGCTGCGCACTACTCATGTTTGCTTGATAAGTTATTCCTGATTTATAAATAAATTGTGTAAAATAAAAAAATCACTTGCTCTTTATATTTGTTTGGGTAACCATCAAAATGTTGACATAACAATTTTCAGGTTTTCAGTTTCCATGCAACCTGTTTTCATTTCACAGATTCGAAAGTACAATTATGCAACGACATAATTGATCCTGATATATAAACAAATAAATTACCATTTGCGCCACTGGCGTAGCGTGCATTGCCGGGGCCCCGTATAAAAAAAATTGTTTGGGGGCTCTTAGAGCCTAAGATTTTCCACAAAAGAAAAAAATATTGTGAAAAGAAATATTTATTTTATCATAACATAATTTAACCATTTTACAAATAAAAATCAAATTTGAATATGATTTATTAAAACATTTATGGCTGATGATGATTTTTGGGGGACTTTGGGGGCCCCTGTGGCCCGGGGGCCCCGTATAATTGATACGGCAGATACGGCGGTAGCTACGCCACTGATTTGCGCTCTTTATTTGTTTTCAGTACGGCTAGCTCTTCCTACTCAACTAATTTAATTTATTATTTTATGAAAAATGCTAAAAGCATTTACTAAACGTATCGGATGACACTTACGACAGACCACGTCAATGTCAGAAACTGGAACTAATGATTTCTTCTCTTTCTCTTTCACATCAATACATTAAGTAAAGGACAAAAATCCTTATAGCAATCCTATTGGCTCACACTAAATAATAATTGTCCTTTCCTGTCGAAAATAGCTCATTCAGTGATTCTGTCTAAATATTATTGACGATGAATGTCATTTAATTGCAACCAGATTGTTAAAAATTAAAATATTTAGAGTTTAAACTACGTATATAACATAGAAATCTAGAACGTGTTCACTAAAATAAAATAAAGTGTTGTAAAATGAACTTTGATCTTTAGTTGTTTCGCGATAACCTAAAATTCGCTAGGATTAAAAGCGGATATATTGCAGTGACGAACTAATACTCGCTTATCAGTTATTATAAGGTAAAAGGTCTATCGATCGTGCAACATCGAGCGAATCCAATATGGGTAACAAATCGTCTCTTTTGTTACGCGAAGAAGAAATAGCACAAATACAGGAGGAGACTGGCTGTAAGTACTTTACAAGGTTTTCTTGAGAATCTTCTTAAGTATTCATATTAATTAATATTCAAATTCATCGCTGTTCAATATGAAAAGACATTACAGAGTGCTACAGTGCCGATTTTTTCTTGTAAACAAAGATCAGCTGGTAATCCATTTTGCAGAAGGTACATTAACATATACGTCACATACATACATTCTATTACAACAAGTCGAAATAGTAAAAAAAATAGTCTCAATATTCTTTGTCATAAATATTTCATGTTGTTAGATAGTTCTAAACAAACTTACTTTTATTTGTCTAAAAATGGTACATCCTTCTTATAAATCACATAAACCACATCTAATTTAAAACTCATGAAAATACATAAACAAAGACTTACCTTCTTTGTTTTTACATCAAATATATTTACTCATTTCATTGTACTATAATCATACCTTGGATAGAAATGTTTAATTAATTTCATTTAAACCTGCACAATCTCCACGGTGCCATGACACTCCTTACATCATAAACCTAGTAATCTAAAAACAAACCAGGGTACTCCATACAATATTCTGGTTTTTGAGCTTCTTAATGTTCAAGCTAGGACACAATAGGCTACGAAAGAAAAATAAATATGTTCAAGCTATTAAACACATAATCTGATACATTTTCCAGTCACACCAAACCAAATCGAGAGGCTGTACTCCCGGTTCACATCCCTTGACAAGAATGACTGCGGTACTCTCTCCAGAGAAGACTTCTTGCGGATCCCGGAGCTAGCCATCAATCCATTAAGCGAGAGGATCGTCCACTCGTTCTTTGCGGAGAGCCATGATGACAGGGTCAACTTCTTACAGTTCATGAGAGTGCTGGCTCACTTCAGGCCGATACGGAAGAATAAAGACAATAAGCTTAATAGTAGAGATGAGAAGTTGAGATGTAAGTTTGATTTGATAAGAATAATTATCGTTGATAATAGAAACTTATTTATATACTATATTGGTTATATGGTCAGTTAAAAAGTACCCTATGTGTTAATCATGGTGTCAGAGATGATCCAGCAGTTTAAACTTGAAAAAGTAACAAACATCCATCTATTTATATTGTCAAACTTGCTTATGTATAATGTTATTGAAATATGATGGGATAACATCATACACTCGGCTTAATCAACAACTCAATGTGCAGTTTTCATTATTAAATAAGAATTGAATACAAATATAGTTGATTTGTTTCAAGCTTTCAATTTATAACAATGGTTATTTTTGTGTTTCTACTAAAGGTATAGTAAATTACTACATAGTTATGATTGTAGTAGCTCAGTTCACTGTGCATTTACTAATCAAAACACCTTTTATTTGTTATTCCAATTGGGTACAAAGTCAAGATAAGTCAAGTAAAGATCAATTTTCTATAAATAATTATAACAAAACAGAAGTTGTTTACATAATTATTGATAATACAAAATTATACAGATTAAAATCTACTAATGATGTTACAAAAATAAACCTCAACCACAAGGACTAATAATTATTGTTGCTAATCTAAATATAACTTTTAAGATCTAATCAAATTAGAATATCAAATTCTTGTGTAAATTTAATAGGATGTATAGTTTGCCAAATTAAAATAAACTTTATTTGTATGTGTTTACAGTTGCATTCTCCATGTACGATTTGGATAATGACGGCAAGATCTCCAGAGACGAATTGTTGGCGATTTTACACATGATGGTTGGAGCTAATATTAGGTAAGAGTTATTTGAGCAATATTTTAATAAATATTCTTATTAAGGTAGGGTCTTCAGAGGTAGGCTTAATACAGTCATGTTAATGCGATGATATGGCCAAATTTAGGAAAAAATGTCAAGGCATGGGCCGTTCATAGACACCGTAGATAGTTGGAAGTATACTAAGAACGCTTTTGCCCAGCTGTGGGACAGTATAGGTAAACTAAATGACATTTCAGCTAAAAAATGTTGCAGTCGATACATGAATGTATTTAGAGATAATAGTCATTTTGCTTGTAAATTGCTGACCATGCTTAGTGACTAGTTTGTAATCATTGTTGTTAGGTATTTTTTTTAAAAGTAGTCGTTGCCCGCGACTAAGTTAGTACGCGTTAGTAATACTCCCGCAAAAAAGAGTAAAAAAAATAGATGGGCTGATTCTCAGACAAAACCCAATATACACAACATTTCAAGAGAATCGGTCAAGCCGTTCCGGAAGAGTACGGGAACGAACTTTGCAACATGAGAACTTTATACAATACTAGCTCTTGCCCGCGAGTTCGCTCGCGCAAATATCAGATTTAGTGCCAAAAGCATAACCCCTCTCTGACGCAGTCGGTTAAAAAGTAGCCTATGTGTTATTCCACGGCGCCAGTTAACTTCATACCAAATTTCATCAATATTGATTTAGCCGTTTGAGCGTGAAAGAGTAACAAACATCCATACTTACAAACTTTCACGTTTATAATATAAGTAGGATATACCTAGCTAAGATTTATTTATGATGTATTATCAGATTATAAGGTAATCGTACAGATTTAGATAAGACATAAAAACAATGTCGTAAATCTAGTTCTTAATAGTATTTCTTTAGGACACGCCTTCTTTATTCTAATTCCAACCATATGATTGTAATTTTATCCTGTATCAGTATTTCTTCCCTATGGTCATAGTTGGTCAGGGAAACAGGAGAATTGGGGTTAGAAAAGTAAATGCTTTTTCTCTAGCTAAATAAGGTATTACTTCTTATCATACCAGTTGACTAAAATCTGAATGTGCACGGTTATATTACGACTATTTATCAGCTCTCTACGACCCAAATTACACCTTCTGATCTCTAGTGTAAACCTGGTATAAAATATGCGACCAAATGTACATGGTATTAACAAAACAGCGTAAAGAAATAAACTCTGCTGTTATTTTAGACACTTAACGGGTCTTGTTCGCGATGTAATTCGATATTTCTTTTTTTCCGACGTTTCGGCTGAGTTGCACCGATCATAGTCACGTGTGACGAAGTATCCACCCGTAAATTGTCTAAAATATGTGTAGGTACAAGTCGCGAGTTTCAAAACATTTTTCAAGTCTTAAAAATGTTGAATTAAATTCTAAAATAATAAAAATCAATTCTATTATCCCCCAGTGAGGAGCAACTAACAAGCATAGCAGAACGGACGATCCTGGAAGCCGACACCAACAACGATCAGATGATATGTTTCGAGGAGTTCTGCCACGCGCTAGAGAGGACAGACGTCGAACAGAAGATGTCCATCCGCTTCCTGAACTGACCTCCGCACTCCTGAACCGCGTACATCAAGTACTTGCTCATGATGCTTCTAGCGATCATCGTCTATGGGCTATTTAATAAGAAGGCGAAATGAACTCTTGTATTTTGTATATCAGTGATTTAGTTTGGTGTAGATTTCGTGATATTTTTATTGGGGAACACTAAATTTATAGATTAGTTTGAGAGGTAACGTAAATTGTTGATTTCTATCGACTTTAGTTTGCCATGATGCGTGTCTACGTACTTCTTTGTGAGGCAATAATCAGAACTAAAATTGTCAGGTATCTGTGACTTATGTTAAGGAGGCTTAACGGCAAACAGCTTAGAGAAAAGTGGTATTGCATGTAATTTCAAGCAGTATTCTTCGTCGAAAATCGAAAAAAGTGTTTTTTCGATTGTCGACGCGTTCTGCAATAGCACAAGAATGCTAAACTACTATCTCAGTTTTATTACAAGACACCATACGTGATGCGCCATTATATTCAAGTTATTTGCCGGTAACTATTATTATACTATACTTTTAGTGTTTTCCAATAACTTAGTTTAGTTGCAGATTAGTCTTAATTTTAAGGATGATGCAGCAAGCTTCTTTATTGTTAAGTTTAGAATTGTTTAGCAAAAACTATGTACTGTCTACAAACATTGTATTTATGCTAAAAAATGCATTTAATAATTTTCATTATCCTCAATAGCTCTCTTGCTTTAAGTGATGCTAGAATGTTGAAATTAAATATATAATTCATTTAATTATATGTGATATAAAGGATGTATATATTGTGATTGGAAATAATTTATTAATATATGATTAATGAGCAAGTAAAAAATAGAAAATCTATCTGTGTATGTAATATCATACACCTTACCCTTTCCCAAAGTAGATGAAAGTATGTTGGTAGAATATGGTAGAGAATAGGCCTCACGCAAACGGGCCACCGATCACGGCTACTGGTGGCAGCGAAAGCCTCAATAACGTAATTTACACGTACTTTTTGATGGTGGACACTGCTGTAGCGAGTGGCTGCCACCAGCTTCACATGTGCGGAGCATCTATACAAAATAAATGAAAAACTATGTTAAGAGGCTGTCGCTGGCCAGCGGCGGTTGTGGTCATTGATCTGTTTACGCGGAGCCTTAGAATGTCAATTGTTATGTAATGAAGTAAATTAATTCATCTATGTGTCTTACATAGATCATTATGTATCAAGACAATCATAATCATGAATCCAGAATCAGCCACTTCTCCCCTTTTCCCTGCCACTTTCTCTAAATTGCGAGTCCCTCATCCAACTGCCAGCAAACCTATCCATTTCATTAACTCATCTCGGTCGTCCCTGATGTCTAAGACGATAATTATAATAAGAGTCAAAGGCGATAAGAGAAAGATAATTTGAGAAAATATGTTAACACTAGAACTTTGAAGTAATTTGAGGTGTTTTTAGAACATATAGTGTGTTCTAGTGGTTAGCAAAACACGTAGATCGGTGGATAGTATGGTTTGCACAAGTGTAGAAGAATTAGATGCACTTTAGCGGGATTATTGTTAACATTGAATATAATATTTTAGACAACAAACGGGTCTCATTCGTGATGTAATTCGATACTTCACCCGTGACCACGGTCGGTGTAACTCGGCCGAAACGTCGGGAGTTAACAAGTATCACGTTACAGTGCGAATAACACCCCGTTTGTTGTTTAAAATATGTGTACAAGTCGCGAAAATTTAAAAACATTTATTGAATATAATATCTGTATGATATTCTGTAGTTACTCATATAACGGGACGAAGAGGACAATGACATACTAAATCCTTAGTAGAAATAAATGAGTACTCAAAAATGTTGGTACCTATAGATAGATGTTGTTAGTTTTCATACCTTGAAAAGTCGAATCTAAAATTACCTTTGTTTTAGTGGTCCTTAAATTGAGTAGAAACAAATAATGTATTATTCTATCAGAACTATCTATTTTTCTCTATTCTTCTCTAATATTGGTTAACTGTAAAAACAAAATATTTTTCTCTCTTGTTAGAACCTAAAAATTATAATTATAAAAATAATAAGTATAACAAATATTCCATTACTCGTCTTAGCTCTCTTTAACACTGCAACTATCAGAATTTACCTGAGAATATTAGTAAATTAGTCCAGTCGTTTAAACGTGAAAAGTTTACAAATAAACATACACCTATATTTTAATAGATCGCATTTTATACTAGAAAATAGAGGACCATTTAGTTTGCCTAGCAAACATTAAAGATTTTATTCTTTTAATATATATTTTATACTTTTCTTCTAAATATGCTTAATTTAATTACCAAATGAAGTGTTATGTATAAATTGTACCATTTATTTTTATTGTAGAATGGATTTAAAGTCCAAATTGGTGTCTAGATATTAGGAATAAATATTTTCTTGTAATTGTTGTTTTTTTTTTACCTATTCCTATTTTATTAATACTTTACTATTTTTACTATACTATTACATTTTTTTTAATACTTTACTATTTTTACTATACTATTACTATTTTATTAATACTTTACTATTTTTACTATACTATTTTACCTATTACTATTATTTTTGACTACAAATAAATAGGAATTGAGTGGAGTTGATGAGTTTCTAGTGTGGTAAATTGTGGAAGGTCAAACGCCATCTACATTGTAGCAAAGACTTATATTTAATAGCTGACAAACCAAGTAATAATAAACTTATAATAAAAAATAATAGGAAAATTATACATAATTAATCAATATTTATCATAAATAAACATTACCGTTATTTCATAAACATTTTAATTTCATATAATTTACATCGTATAGTAGAAAATTATTTTAACTTAAATTGCAAAACAGAATGGAACACACCACTTTCTATATATTCAGAACTGACGCTTTTTGAGCTAAATACGTTGATATAATATATATTAGAACGATAGACAAGAACAAAGATTGGAAACCCCATAAAAACTACAACCCATATTATAAACGATGGCCGAAAATGTATTATAATACTGAATTGAAACTAGGATAGATATAATTTATGAATGTTTCATAATATAGCGTTCTTGCTCTAACTATGCAGTCTTAATACGAGCGAAAGAGACAGCTATACTTCTCAAGTTATCTAGCTGTGTGATGCTAAAGATGTAACTAAACTAAAGGACCCTAGACATCAGTTCTGACAGTAGTGTCGGCGTCCATTTTGTTTCCTCTAAGCTGTGGACGACACGGCCAGCTTCTTGAGATGCTCCATGAACACTTGGAGCGACACGTCGTCTGTCAACACGGGGGCGCCACCGTCCTGCAGATATTAATGTATATTAGTAAAGGATAAATAATGGGGAAAGCCACCACCAAGCTTAGTCCTGAAGATATTTAGGAATTTGAATAGAATCTAAATTAAATAGAACAATATATTTCGTTTGTAGTTGCTGCATTCTGAAAGGCAAAAGTAAAAACAAAGAATAATGCTTAATACAATCTTTTGTGCAAAGTCAAAACACACTCCCCATGGGATAAATAGCAGAATAATATCCCGAAAATTGATCATTTCAAAGCCCTTTAGGCTTTATTTATTTCACAAGTTACACGTCTTACAAGTATCAAGAAAATATTGTAAAATGTGGAAATATCAGTTCAAGCTCATCATATAGCTTGGCTTTAGATATAAAATAAATATTATAGTTAGACATTAAGCTTTAAAGTTTTATTAGATTTATCGACAAGCTCAGCTGCCATAAGATTTTTTTTTATTAATAAAAGCAAAGGTTTATAACAAACATGCATATCAGTTCCGGTATTCAGATTCGTAGGACGTGGGCTAAAGAATTGTTTTATATTTTTTGCCTCACTTAATATTTTGATTCATTGGAAAAGTATTTTAATAAGAAAGCTTGAAAGAAGTACTGCTTGAAAGCTTGGCGTTGTTACTGGTATAAATATTTTAAATCAATAAAATAGTTCTTATTAATATAATAAAAAATAAAGTAAGCAAAGTTTAAATCAAAGTGGTTATTTATATTTATTGAATTAAAATATTTCCAGTAACACGCCTTTAAAACAGCTCAAAGCTCAAAAACTGTGTTAAAATTGTAGATCAGCATTAGACACCCAACACCAATGTAAAAATTAAAAAAGAAACACTACCGCTGATGGTATCGGCATCGCCTGGTATTCGCCAAAACAATGATGGAACAAAAAAAAATACAAATCAAATTCACACCATGCTCGATGGTACATTGTCACACCATGCTAATTGGAAATTGCTAATTGCTATTTGGAAAGAATTTATAAGAAATCAAGGCTCAACGCCATGCAACAATACAACAACAACAATTTATTATTTAGCTAGCTATAATATTATTATAGTGATACTTTAGTCGATTCAACTCATCTTTGAGCACAGCGCCATCTATTGGCAACCTTTGTAAACAGTGACGTTGTGTATGAATACAGCCTTCATTTGTCTGTCTTTGCCATCCAAATAAAAGCTGTTTTGTTACTACGCACGCACGCATAGACAAGTTGAACTATCTGCAGTTTTAAAGTGAACGTTATATTAAAATTTTTATTTTTACATAAGCGATAAAAGTTGTTTTAACTCACCCCTCCGTACGCATACATGTTGTTATGCGTTTGAGACGGATTGACCTTCGACAGAAGGAAACGAGCCTGAAACAAACAATATTATTATTAAATACTATTTACAGAAAGGTGAATAAAACCTTCTTAAATATTTCTTCAAGGAAATACAGGTTAAAGTGTGTGTTTAACACGTAATCACAAGTCAGTAATATAGGTGAGGCAGTTGTGTAATGTTGGCAATAACAAACATATGTTCGGTAATAGCTCGACTTCTCAATGTATTTTAACTCAACATGTAGGTGTTTCAGTAAATATTTTTTTCGTAATTGTAGGTGTGAAGTATTTTTAATTCCGCCTGTTATAAGGACTGAAATAATACACGAATCAGAACAGAATCTCTTTACAAAAGGTGTTAAAATTATCTTCGAAACTCATTTCGGTTTTATTAGATTCTCATGTCAACATACAGTTTAAATTTATTTGTGGTGAGATGTGACGAGCAAAACGAAGTCGACGCCTCCGATAGCGGGCGCAAGCTTCAACAATTCTATAGGAACACGTCCCGCCCCGCGTCAGCAAAACAATGAAAACGTTCGACACACGGCGATAACGAAATGTGGTGCCGAACTATACTGACTGCAGTAGCAATATCATGTATGTTCACAAGTGAAATAATCGTACACGTCCACGGTCAGGGCTCACAACGCTTAGGCCAGATAAAAGGTTCCAATAACACAATTACACATTACGTTATACAAACCCCTTTAGCATGTAACCTTCTTACTTTCACCGGACTGTGATCGTGCGCCATTAAAATGTGATAGTTTTCAGATGTAATATGTGTGTTGTTGCTAAACGGATTACAAAAGGAAGATTTGGATGCCAACACATTGGAGAAACTGCGGCGACACAATGTCAACATCTATGATATGAACAATGAGTGAGTGTTATTGTTACTTTATCAAGAATACCCGGCCATGTGTACACTTAGCCCACTAGTCACCTGGCTGGTAATGATAAACAATGTTTTCGTTATCAAAGAAAGTTTGTATTTGAAAGTAACACTTTCCATATATTATTATTCTTGTTTGCACTTTGATATCTCTAACATGCACTATTCAATTTTATTGTCAATGCACGTTTTAACGTTTATAAATCCTTCTGTAACAAGCTTGAATGTGTATGTTGTATGTTCCTGTTTAGAAGCCTGCGACAAGCATGCTTATTAAACTCTTATTCAGACACTGACAATGCAACGCGAAGAAAATATGAGAGGTCGGAAAAAAGGAACGAGTCTTTGGGAATGTCTTCGACACCAAAAAGTGAGTAACATACATAGTGTTATTTGTTCAAATTATAAAAATAATAATTATGCCTAATTGTTTTAAGGTGAAGACAAAGATATCAAGGCCGGGGATTATTTAAAACTAGGACTGCAAGTGCCAGAGAGTTATGATAACACAACTATACTAAACAGTACACTCGGTTTAAACAACACATCAAAATTATTACAACAACTACAATTTATAAAAGATAATTTAAATTCAAATAGTAAAATGGATAATATTTATAATTTGGAAAATGTATCGAAAATCGAAGAAAACAGCGGTTTTCAAATTGAGTTTATGCAGAATCGACCGCAATTGGAAAACATGGTGAATATTTGGTCTAAACTGACACATAAGACTAAAAAAGTTGTGACTAAGGTCGCTACCACACCGCCGACTACTGAAGCATACGAACCGAAAAATCACCGAATCACTGAAGTAATCAAACAGACTCCGAACAACAATGGGTACGTACACTCTAGAGAGATGGAATATATCAGTAGAATGATAGCTGAATACTTAGCGACGCAGACAGCTGCTACGACGACCCAAAAAATCACGACGGAACCATATATTAACAAGATCTCCAAACAAATCGGAGAAATGCTAAAGAAGACACCAAAGGAAGAACCGCCTTCGAACGACGAATTGAGTGAAGCGGTTAGCTTACAACCAAGCAGACCTCACTCTCGTATGCTCAATTACGATTACATGGCAGACGACGTCAAGAGTATACCGTACCAACTATTATTCGAAAATAATCAACGTCTAGAAAATATACGTCGGGCTTTACAACCGCGTCAATCTAATGTTGAGGGTGCGGATGAAAATCAAAGTATACCAATTGAAGGAACTTTCAATGTCAGTGATGAAGTACATAAAGTACAAGATACACCATACAGGGAGGTTATGGAAGATAAACACGATCCTGTAGGGCTAAATAAAGGAGGCCCAATACCTTTTCTCGATGACATACTCCCAGTTAATACCGACGATTTTCCTAATTTCTACAATGAAAGTACCAGTACCAGTACAGTAGCTACTCCTGATGGCGAAGAAGAAATTGTAAGTGAAATTTTAAATCGACACAACAGAACTAATAATAAAATCAGGACAAAAGGTTTGCAACATAATCAGGATTCTGACATAAGTTTCAACCAACTAAGAGAAGAGACAAAAGAATTGGAGAACAATCCAGTAACAGTAACAACTATTTTAACAACAGCAAAAGATTTAGATCAAGATCAAGCAATTGAGATCAAGCCTAAACCTAAATTAAAACCAAAAACTAAAAAACAAAAGTCAAAAAGGACAAAAAATATACGGCGCAAACCCAAAATAAAACAAAACGGTTTGGGACAAATAGAACAAACGAAAAATGTTACTGAAGATGTCAACCAACCTCAAAATAAAACGGTAGTTCCAAATAAAAAAGCTAAACGTAAACAGAAACGAAAGTTTAATCAGGAAAACAATGGCTTTGACTCAGTACTGCCATCTAGAAAAGCAGCACAACGGAAAAGGCAGAGAATTAATAAAAAAACACCTAAGTACGATACAGACCCCAATCGGAATAAAAAACTAGTAATAGGCCCTGCAAATCGAAAATATGAGGCGAACAACCAAGAATATGGGACTATGCTGCCATCCTTAAAAGTGGCAAAAATAAATCAAAATGAAAAAAATAAAAACAACCAAAAGAAAGACCCCGCAGCTATAAACGTTTCTGAACTAGAGGAAAAGTTCAATTTGTTTAATGAGCAATATAAAAATATGCAAGCGGAAGCGAGCAAACATAGCAAAATAACTAATATAAATAACAACCAACCCGAAAGTGTCCCAAACGTTAAACGAACACAAGATTCAAGTGTCAATACAAATGAGTTTAATATCATGCCTACTGTCATAAAAAATACTGATACAATCCATGTCTCCCGAAATCAGGTACAGATATTGCCGTTCAATCTTTCTCAAAACCACACGTTTGAGTTTAATAGTGAGCGAGTGCAGCCGATAGCAATCGACATTAAAGGCTTGAATCATTTCGAGAACTTCGGCCTGAACATGAACGAACCACAAGTCATACCAGCGAATGTTATAAAAGAGATCGCTGAGAGAGTCAAGCTAATTGTTTTGGAGGACATGAAGGGAAGTACTACTGGTGACAGTAGTAGTACTACTGTGCCGCCAGCTCCTGTATATGCGAATGCCAATGCAAACGTCGGCACGATTGCGAACGTTTTATCATCATTTACGTTATCTTCGATGCACACATCAGTAACAAGCACAATAACTACAACAGGTAAATGTTTTTGAATGAGTTTCGAATTATATTTTTTTTTTATACATACCTAACTTAATTTTATCTTTAGAAAACCCTACAACGCCGAACAATGATGCAAACCAGCACCAAGTGATGCAGAAACTCATGGAGATGTTTAACGAGTTTAAGACGTCTACGGCCAGGCCTCTTATGAAGACAACAGGACATATTCCAATCAATCGAATAAACTTGCCTCCACGAACATTCCCTCCAGTACTGGCAGCATTTAATCCTTACGTTGTAGATACACCACCTATCTATAAACCTAACCCAGTCAGACCGATACAGGTGAGCCCGTATGGTCCCGGCATGGTGCCCGTCATCATAAGCTCCGGGGCCAACCTGCCTAAAGATAAAGTAACGCAATACGTACCGCACATAAAGTTCCCAAATAATGATGCCTCTGCGTCAGGTGCCATAACTATACAGACAAATTCGGACGAAATCGCACCGCTAGCTATCCGAATATCGCATCCAGTGAAGCTTATCAACCAGCACATTATATTGACAACCCGAAATCCGTTTGAAAAACAAAAGAAGCAACTAGAGCGTGAAAGTAAAAATCGATTCGAGCAGAAATACGACCCTAGATTTCGTCAAGATAAAATTCACTTAGACTCTGAGTACTTGAAGAAGATACGATACACAGATAGACATGAATATTTATACAAGGACAGACTAAAGAATGTAGAAAAACCGAAATACACACATGAGTTTAGTGAAAAAATTCGTGGTCTGAGCCAAGTAGATGTGGGTCGACATCGTGAAAATAGTGGCATGCAGAATAAACAGAGCAATGGCGGCGCTCGTAAACAAGAGTTTACTTACACCGGTGGTTTGAGCAACCTGGGGGGTATGAGCTATCCGGGGATCAGCCACGGCGGGTATAATAGTCCACAAACGGCGCCAAATGACAAAAGGACGTTCACAGACAACTCAGACCTGGAGCCACAGTACTTGGCTACGAAGTTCCACGAGAAGTTGGAAAGGATCGAGACCTGGCCTCGGAACGCGTGGTTCAGAACGGTGACTACTGAGAACTGCTGTACGGACATAGCTGCTAGACAACAAGTGCCGTTAGCGAAGATGAAACAACGATCGAGGTTCGATGACACACATTTCAATAACTTTTTGAAGTCTCAACAGAAAGTGACGGATATGTTGGAAAAAATCCTCGCGAGTAATACCAAGCCTACTGGACCGCACAGTGTTGAATTACCTTGAAATTATTATAAAGTATTGTATAAGTTGAGAATAAATTATTTTAATCTACTATTATTTTTTTACCCCTTTCTCCTTAGAAAAATCGCGCGAACCAGGAGTCTCAGGTTCGAGTCCTGTCCGAGGTATTTTTTTATATTTGTAGGTAACCACTATTAGCTAAAAAAAGGTAGCTGTCTTAAACTAAATACGAGAAGCGGAGAACCAGGTTTTGTAGCGGGACTTCGGGAAACCCTGAGTCCAGTAGTTGGCAGAGGTGACTGTTGATGGATATCATCATCTTCATGCCCTTATCCCATTTTACTTGAAATCGGCGCAACACGTTTTTCCATTCTCCCCTATCATTTACTATTTAGTCGTCATACTATAAGATAAGACCGCTCATTGTGGCACCATGTAACTTTTACTTTTGTCAAATTTGTTTTTTCATGTGGTGTACAATAAAAAATGTTTTATCTATCTACTATCATTTACTCTTTTTTCATTCAACATCATGCCTTATACAATCTATCCATGTTTTCTAGAACTAGAATAGAATGTAATGTACGGGCACATGCACGCCAGTAGAGAGTCGAAGCGGTCGCCTTTACCGAAATCGGTGTGGAGGAGGATTATTATTATTATTATTAGAAGGTAATGTTACCTGCGAGCCGCCATGCTCGGTGTCGATGTACCGCGGCACAGGGAACCTGCTCTGCAGGATCTCCTGCGCGTCGTCGATGGGCGCGCGCAGCAGCTGCGCGAAGCTCTCGTACTCCGGCATGTCCTGGTAGCGGAGCGCGCGCCATTGCGCTATCGTCTACAGATAAATGTAAATATAGCTCATGAATGTAAAAATTAATTGAAATTAATAGATTAACAATATTTACAATCTTAATTCTACGTGAAGTACAAAAAATAACTAAAATTAAAATATTTACAAACAAATATTTATATAGATATTATGTACACCAGAATGTAAAAATACAAAAAATCGACACTATCTCATCAATATTCATTACTGCCAAGCTTAATGATAGATCCCATGTTGAAATAGTTTGATGAAGTTTCATTCAGAAAGGTTGGTTATATCACCCCTTTTTCTCGACTTATGTAACTATGTATATAGGTAGTTTGACTACTAACACATTCTTTGTAGAACCAATCGTAAAAACTGTCACACAATAGTTGTTCATTCACTGTACTAGTACATTTAGATAAGAACTAAATTAGAAAAAGCCATTAAAAACATTGAATAATCACCTCTTTCTGAGACTAGATGGCGTTTTGAGAATCTTTGAGGAGGGATATTTATTTATTTACTAGCTGTTGCCCGCGACTTCGTTTGCGAAAAAGCAACAGATATGAAAAATTGATGTTGGCTGATTCTCATAGATACCAGATAAGCACAAAATATTTCATTAAAATCGGTCAAGCCGTTTCGGAGGAGAAAGTTGCCATACAACGAAAACTGTGACACGGGAATTTTATATATTAGATATTGATTAATTTACCTCTCCATGATATATAAGTATTTGGAAGAAGGTGTCCATGAGCAGGATGCGGTCGGGCTGTATGGAGGACGTGTCGAGCAGCACGGGCTCGGGCGGGCCGCCGAAGCTGTACGAGTACAGGATCGGCTGGATCATGATCAGCGACTGCGTCAGGTCCTCGCGCATCAGCATGTGTCTGGGGAGGTCAGATTATATAATATAACTAACTGTTTGTGTGTTGTGGCCGAGAGTTTGTTCGGCAAAAGTGTGGATGAAAAATTGATGTTGGTTGATTCTCAGACCTACTGAATGCATGTACAAAATTTTAAGAGAATCGGTCCAGCCGTTCCGGAGGAGTGCGGTACATTGTAACACGGGAATTTTATATAGAAGATATTCACCTTGCGGCCAATACTGCACCACGTCACGCAGGGTTTAGGTTGGCGTAGTGATCACACCTTAGCAACAATTTCGTTAATTTGTGACTGTAAAGTAAGCTACTATGCGATATGAAAAAGTTACCTATAGAACGTAGTCTCGTCGGGCGAGTTGTTGAAGACCTGCAGGAACTGCGAGCGCCGCAGGTGGTACATGAACTGCGGGTACAGGCTGAAGTTCTCTGAGAGGCGGAAGCTGTTCGGGTCGTCCTTGCCGTACTCGCCGAACTTCTGGCACTGAGGGGAGAAGGGAGTTGCTGAGTGGGAGTTTAGATGATATTGTTGGTACTACTTAAACTTAGTACTTTTTCAAAGTTATATGTACTTTTTTAATTATTCTAAGACACTACTGACAAACGGTAAAGGAAAACATTGTGAGGAAACTAAGATTCCAAATATCGGAGTCTGAAATCGCCAATCCGCAGTGAGCTAGCGTGGTGATCAATGCTCAAACCTTCCCTATATGGGAAGAGGCCTGTGCCCAGCAGTGGGACGTATATACGCTGGTTTTTTTTTTTTTTTTTTATGTGGAAGCTGTTCCAATGCGCAAAAGCTTTATGCCTACCAGTCGTATGAGCATCCTGTCGAGCCAGCGCAGCACGTCGGGCCCGTCCTCGAGCTCGGCGCGGTACACGACGAGGCGCGCCATCACCACGGCCGCCGCCTCCTGGTCGAAGCCCGCCGAGATGTGCTGCAGGCTCACCGCCGCGTCGCCCCAACTATACGACACACCAACACTTATTGCTTTTCTTTTTCTATTGCTTTTCTTTTTTTCTTAAAAAATTAAATAGCAAAAAGAATTTTATCCTTGTATCGCAGGGGTTTCACAGGTACAAAGACACCTAGACTCAGAACAAGCCTTTGCGGATCGCAAAAATTCTTGTCCTTCGCGGGAATCGAACCCATGACACGTCGCGTACAGTAGTAATTGGCGTGGTGACATACCACTCGGTTATCCGTAAATCATCACTTAAATGTATGGTAGGGAGAGTTATGAAAAAGAATAAGAGAAAAACTGTAGGTATTATAATATTGGGAGCTTTTTTCCGGGGAGAAACGCTAATGACTTCAACCCACGCCGAGGGTACGGTATGATACTAAAAACAAAGGGGTGTTTTACTGCCAAAGCCAGCGTCACGGGATCGCTCACGCATGCTTTCCGTGACCCTGTCTGGTGATAATTAAAATAAATATTGTCAGCACTTACTTGCGTGCCACAGTGGTGACGCGCACGCGTCGCTGGCCGCTGGAGTGCTGGTACTGCGTGATGAACTGCACGCAGCCGCGACCGCCCTGCGGGACCGCCGCGTGCTGGTTCACCACCTGTTGTGAGGATAAGGTGCTATAGCTGTTATTTATTAAAAAGCCTGAAGATGTGATAACCTAGTGGTAAGACCATAGGACTGCGAAGTCAAAGGTCTCGAGTTTGATCCCCATAGCTGGCTGGTGTCATAGTAACACTAGCCGTCGTGACCGAAATCGGTCTGGAAACATTATTATTAAAAAGCGTAAATTGCCCCATAATTGGGCAAAGGCCTCTTATCCTTCCATTCCTCTTGTTGGTTGGTTAAAAAGATATTTTTTTAATTGACTACCTATTATTTAACCTAATAAACCAGTCCCGTTTTGACTCAAAGAATAAATGGTCACATTATGTATAACTAACCTCAAAGAATATAGCCATGGTGGTGCTAGGCGTGAAGGTGCACATCTTCCACTGGCAGGTGTTGCCCATGCCCACTTCCTGGTCCGACACGCACGGGCCTTTCACGTTCAGCGACACACACGAACCGATCGCACCCGATACTGGAACAAAGAATAAATAAAGTCAAAGAAAAAAGAGCCAGACAGGCACTTGAATTGTACAGGGTAAGGAATATGTATGTATCTCTTTTCAAACTCTGTATAACTGTACGAATATTTGGATGAATTTGTCATAAAGCTAATCAATACTATACGCAACGTTTTTCACGTTCAATCACCGGATGGGACGAGTTTAGTAGTTCTATATTACTTATGTAGGTCGGTATGAGTCATCATCTTTAAAAAAAACCGTGCTTGTGATACTATCGTCAACCGTCAAGTTTTATAATATTCTACTTTATTTATGACCGTAGTAGTGATTAAATAAAAAAAAGTGATTTAATAATTGTACTGACTTTTGAGTTCTCTACTGCATTTGATCTCGAGTGTGCCGTTGAACGCCATCTTGTAGTCGGCCCGTGGGTCCTTGGCGAATACTCTTTGGAATGTCTGCTTGAACAGCGATGAGTTGAACGAGTCACCCATCACCATGTGCCCACTGGAAACAACGTAAATTCAAGTTATGTAGGATTTTAACAACGAGGAAGTTTTGTAAGAAGTCAGGCAATGCCGTTGTTGCTTTAGCTCGCTTTGTTTAGCGAGTCTTAGTCGAGACAGATAAGTATTGAATAAAGACATAAAATTAATATTTTATTGCCTTACTTAAGCATGCACATACAATAAAATATTTATTCTGTAGTCTATTTCTAAAGTATTCTTAAAGCTTTCCGCCGCGGGGTAATGACGTGGGATACGGTTTTTTGGGAGAGGCCATGTCAAAAAACCAATGACTAAACTCTTTAGGAAAATAGCATCTTAAGAAAAATATAACAAGTTTAATCTCTCTATATGTAAATATAATATGCGTCACAAAGAGAGAGTAGTGTTCCGAATTGCAAATTAAATAACCTTGATAGTCAATTAGATCTTACGAATTGAATGACGCAATAGTGACGAAGATGTTATGATACACGTAGCTCTTGCTCTTCTATAATAATAATTAACGTTCTATGAAAATGTTAAGATGCATGTTTAACACCTTTTCAAACCAGTTCTCTCAAATGTCATGGTTTCAAATCTAAACTTTTCAAATGTAAATTTTACAATAATGGTTAATTAAGTGATAGACAACTTTTCTTACCCAGTAGAGTTACAACACTGTTTCATCTCCATAAGACCAGTCTGATCTAAGGCACACGAGTATATATCAATAGAGTGACCATTTGTAGCCGCCCTTAAGGACAGAGCCTCGTAATGCTTGATAGCCTTCTTCATGTACTTAGCGTTGTCCTTGTGGATGTCGTGGTGAGAGCGGATGGGCTGCTTCAGCTCGTCGTTGACGACCTGACCCGGCCCTTGAGAGCAGGGACCACCGAGGAACAGCATGATGCGTCCACCAGTGTTTGGGTAGGTGACCTCTAGAAGGCCGACAGCTAACGAGAGAGCGACGCCGCTGCTACGTAACGGTCTTTTACCGACGCCTAACGGCCAGGGATCCCGCCCCAGTTCTCCAAGCAGGTCAGTTAATGCCATATCACAAGTCTTGACTGGTTGCAGGAAGCGATGGGCTGGAGGCTGGGGTGCTGGGGCTCCTGGTCTCTGCTGGGGGTTTGGCGCATTCACACGACCTATAGCCAACTGCTCTTGAATCTGCTTGGCTGTCAGGTCTTTGGTGCCTTTGAATACATAGCATTTGGATATGCCTTCTGTACCTGTGAAGAGCAAAAATTTTATGTAAAATATTATCTGCATTTAATTGCCTAACAATCCGCCCCTGCTTTGCACAGGTGAAATAGTGATGTATCATACATATAAACTTTCCTCTTGAGTCACTCTATCTAATAAGAAAAAAAGATTTAAAATCCATTGCATAATTTTAAGATCTAGGAAAACAGACAGACAGCTACCTACTTTGTTTTATACTATGTAGTGACAAATATAATTGTTTGTATGAGTCACTTGGTTATGGACATAACATTTACAGATAAAAGACAGGAAGGACTGTACTACTTCAACTTTATATTAAAGCTTTCATTACTGTCAAAGTTTGAGATATCAATCAGCTTCTAAATAAACTATATTTATTGATTTCAATTCTGATTAGTCAAAACAAATTAAAATTACTTAATCTGATAACTAAACTAATTATAATAAGTCATTAAAGATATTTCTAAGTGGATTCTAATAGCATGGTGGCAGTTGCCTGTTAGTGGGATATTAACGGCTAGTAATAATATTGGTATTAAGCTTACCTAGTTCATGTATCTGTACCATACGGCCAAAAGTAATAAGTCCAACAAGAGCATTCTGCGGCATAAGACTGAGAGAAGTTTGAAGAGAATCCTTCAGGGCTCCAAGTTCCTCTTCATCCAGGCAAGTGTCCACTACGAGCAAGAAGATCGGGGGCATGGTCTGAGCCCGAGTTATTGTGTACTCTATAGTTGAAAAGTTGGGGATCAACTCTGCTGGCTGGTGCTGTTCTGCTATTGCTGAATATTGTGGGGGGAACTGAAAAAGTATAGTAGAACAGTTAATACTTGGAGTCTTATGTGCATGTTAAATGTCTAAGTAAACAAATTATTATGAAATATGTCTCTTTTACATTGTAATCAAATGTATATTATGAAACAATATGTTACAAGTTACTAATTTGTTAAACTGAATGACTAAGAATTGTATGTAAGCATCAAATAAGAAAGTCTCAGAGCTGCAAATTGATCGTAAATATTGTTGATTACTCAAACACCAATACTTACAGGATTTCTTTGGAAACAGAAGTTGCACACCCATAGCTTGGCTCTGTAATCCACTTGGCACATCGGATTTAAGATGGCCCTGCATGTATTACGGGTGCACAGCACGGGTTCGTACTGAATCGGCGGCAAATCTAGCCTTTCCTTCAGCGGCTGGTACAAACACGCAAGTGGCACCACCAGCCTCGTAGCCTCGATCCTGCTCGAGGGCCACACGTTCCAAGTGAACCGTATGCCATCTCTGTCTTCATTCTGCTGAATGAACTCCTCATACGTGGCCATTATGAGGATCTAAAACCGAAACATCGTCATCGTTAAACCACTGTCCTAATAAACAGCATATTTTACACACAAATACGGTTGCTAGACTAGTAAAAGACTTACCAAGTGTGCATGCGACGACTAGAGTCAAGCCACATATGCAATACTTGACAATCTCACTGATTATTCATTCAGAAATTAGTTGTTATTTAGATTCACTACAATTTTCAGCAGACGGGAGAGGCTGGCTGATTTGGCAATTGTCAAAGTCATAGACAAATCAGCTGTCACCATGGCCACGTCATTTTATAAAACGCAGCAAGTTTCCTTTTGGCTGTATTATTTTCATATTGTATTTTATTCTTAATACTGAATATTTCTGCATATCAAGAGTTTAATTTTATTTTATTGTATTTAATTACAGAAGAAGCAATATCTATGGTTTTCTCTATGATATTTTCAAAGACTATAGAAAAATGTCTATAGACAACTTCAGCGTCTTTGTCTATGATGCGTAGTGACGCGTTCCTTTACACACACGCTGGGATAAAAAAAAAAGCCGGAAAAAATAAATACACTCTAGAAATAACTATAAACTAATTCAATAATTATATAAATAAACCTGGAAACTGTGTTCGCGAAGAAAAAGTGTAAAATAAATGTCGGGATTATGAAATTCGTTAGTGGAATATACGGACTACTTGTGGACATTCTGAGTAGTAATGAAACGTTCTTGAATGAAATATTTTTTTATTTTTAGGACATAGTAAATTATATTTCAATTATGGACGTTATTTGTAAAATAATTCGTATTTAATGGTAAAAGAACAAACATTCTAATATAATTAGTGGATAAAAAATTAATGACATGTCATTGCTTTGTTTGAAGAGCAGGAAGTTTACGCCAAAAAGTGCGACTGCGCACTGGCCAAATTAGTAGTGTGAAAGAAAATGGCGATCAGCGAAAGGCGTCCGGAGTTAACGTGATGAAAAACATTGTTAAAAGCTCAATTACATAGTGTTATAGTTATTAATTGTGTCAGATGTAGATTAATTAAGTGTTAATGAATAGTGATTGTGTATAAAAATGGCTGCGAATATGTACAGAGTCGGCGGTAAGTGGCAATAATTGGTTATTTTTGTTGTAGCTTCGCCGGTTCACCGCCAGCCGACTAGCGGTGCTTTGCTTTGATTGTCGTACCTTCATTAATTGCTCGTATTAATTAGTTCATTTAGTTAAATATCTTTATTCATCTGTTTTTAAACAAATCCAAAGTTTTGCGTCTATAACATCGCGGCAAAGCTTGTTTGCGGGAAAGTTATATTTATTTTACCAAATTTTGTCAAATAGGACATTAGCATTTGCATCTAGGTATCATTGTATCGGCTTACGTATCTGCGTGCGGGTGGTTAGACACGAAGCGCCTTTAATTATCAATCAGCGTTGATGCTTTATAGGGATTGTTTGATGGTTTCGACACGAGATTTTAGGTTATATTCGATGTTGTCAAAACATTTTGGTGGTAGATATGGATAAATACGAGGTTTGAGCATGGCTTGGGGTCTTGTGAGACGCGTTGACCAGTAATTTGAGTAGTATTAGAGGTTATATGGGGTTAGTTTGTGATGTTTGGTGTGTTAGTACCGGCGCTTCGGCGTCGGCGGTGTTGTCGCGGGACCCGGTCGCGAGCACCTCGTGTCGCGCTCCGCGGTCCTCGCGTTGAATGTTAATTAGCTCTTCCTTTTATGTTAACTTCCTATCATATTATGTAGTGCTACTCAAATACCGACTCAAACTCTTTGTGTGGACATCAAATATTATTGTTTTATTTAGAAGTACTACAGAGCGTAATGACCTGCCTGAAATTAAATTTCAGTGGTATACCACCCTCAAACCTTCTTATTTCTCTTCTAACATCAGTCAGAAACTAAAATAATACACTTTAAAATGTTCTTATAACTATATTATTATTTGTGGTGACCTCAAAAATGCTTGCATGTATTATACCCTTGTATCTGACAAAGAATAACTTGACCTACATTCAACACCTTGAATCTTTCTTTTTCTCTTATATTTTTTTTTATACCCTAATAGATGTCTAGCCACCTGCTAAGTGTATAAAAACTTAAACCATTAATTTATTATTGATAGCAAACCTTCACTTAACACATTTGTTTTAATTTCCCTCTATTTCAGGTAACTTTTGAATACATTTAAACATGATGATTAGTGTATAACTAATCTTTTCTTTGTAAAAATTGCATACATTTTATTATGATATTTAGACAAGCCTAGGGTACCATACTAATCTAGTTAGTAAATATAAAAGACCATCAATAAATATATCCCGGAGGTTTTACTTCTTGGGAGTTAGTTAAAAAAGTTCAATTAATTGAAAACTTTAAATCTGGAATAATGCAGCATAATATAACAATTTTAAAACTTGATATACAAATGCTAAAAGTTGTTACTATTTCAAATATAATCATCTAATGTTAGTTTTTGAACCCTCTACTGATCATGTTTATCACAATCACATTTTAGTATCCTTACTAAGCTATAGATGGCTGTTCAAATAATATATAAGTTTCTTAAATCTTTATAATTTGCAGAAACTAGTTACCAATACTTGTACAGTAATAATAATCACTAATCACACAATTAATGTTCCAAGTTAAGAAACTCTTGTTCACATTAAGTACTAAACAATTTCCACTTTATAGTTTTGACAATAAACATAAAACTTCTCATTTTGTTTATAACCTTCAGTTATGTGAAAGTATGAGTTCAATGACCTATTACTTAAGCATAGGTAGTAACCCAACCACCTTACCTCAGTATTAATATCTAGTGCTAACCAGTACATCGAGTTTTATAGAATTCAGTTAATATTTTTCCTATTGACATATGTAATATAGCTAGCTAATAATTTATTGTTCTTACTAACATTTTCCTCTTTTATATCGCGCTAATAATAATAGTTAAAGCCATAATCACATGACGTAATTTCACACGCTGAAACGTATAGTCAACTGCATAGTTACAAAATTACTAATTAGTTCCTCATTAAAAGGATTAGCGTTGAATTTCATTTCGATTTAGCCGTTTAGTTTTTTCGTTGAACTAAAATGGCGCGGATTAATAGCAGCACATAACAGTTTTTGTCCCCTCTTTTGTTAAGTTTAAATTTAAATTCCGAGAAAATGTGAGAATCAGCTTATTTTTTAACAAATTCTACTTTTAATCTTAATTCCACAGTTCATAAGTACGTAATTTTCTTAACGGACATAATATTATTATGTTCCCAATTGTAAAGAAAGCGAATTCTTCGAGAAGTTTCCCTTTTCCTTGTAATGGTATCCGAAAAAAGGTCAACATTCCGTATAGTTTGTTTGTTTGTGTGTCAAGCGCTGACAAAAAAGGGGTTATCCGTTGTTAAGAAAACCTTCAATACAAGGCGGCTCAGTGTCGACATCTTCAAACATCCACACTTACGAACCCCGTAATACGTACATTCCTATAATATTTAAAACAGTAAAATACACTTCGTTCCTACATCTTTCTACTTTTGTACTCGGTATACATTAATAGCCGTACACTTATTATCATATACCATATAATAGGTATATACAACAGCACGCAAGCGTAGGGTCTATAATCCATTTTAATAACGGGATGGGTCGTTATATTAATTGAACCAAGAAATATATGTTATTACTATTATTAGTAGCTTGCGACTTCGTCTGCTTAGCGTTGCCCCCTAAACGAGTCCCCTATCAACAAAAACTTGATAAGCTGATTGAATTTACGAACGGACTCTCGTTTCGTACACTACAGTACTATCGTGGATTTGTTCATCCTACGCTGTACAACAATATTGACACTAGTAGCTACCAGATTTTATTGTAACTGTACTTACTAGATTGTCGAAATATACTTTACTTACCTGTCTTATCCTGATTTTGTAATTGTGTTTAGAAAAAGATATGAAAGTATTTAGTACAGATACCGATTAAGCAGACTTGATGAAACGGGCAAATGATTACGTGTAACAAAGATTAGGAAAGCAACTAACATCGAAAGCAAGTATAAAAGTAAAACATCTCGATACGATAAGGTCTCCTATAAACCCGGAAACGAGTTTCACATAGTTACATGTTTAAAGGTACTCTGTCACTTTGTATGCGCTTATCAATGGCTTATCTCAACATTAAATAACTAAAAATACGTAGTTAAATCACACACCGAGAATCCCACTAGGTTTGGGTGTATAATATTCAGACATATTACACAAAGACCGCTCAAATATTTAATGATTGCATTTGTTATTAATTGTTAATGCTCGTCGCGCAAAATTAATTTTGATCCCTCACATTTATTATTTTAACTGCAAGTTAATCTCGATAACTGAAAGAGAAAGTTTTGTGTATGAATATGTTCAGATATAGTGTTCTTAATTAAATATGAATAATACACGATATTGCATAAATTAAACGTAACATAAATTCACCTTTTAAGTCTTATAATTTGACGACTAATCATTCCATATACCAATATGAAATCACTCTGATATAACGCAACATAAACCGAATGTAAACTTATCGATTTTAAGAAAAGTAATTTAAGAGTAAAAGGTCGAAACAGACATACAGAAACATTATTGCTTACACAGACAACGCCTGCCTTTCACGTGCTCGCAACAGCCCTTAGACATTCATTTCGAAACGCCCCCATAGACTTACAATCTTGGGTGGTAATGCTATAATCACCACCCACCATATTAGAAACACCCTGCGATCCACGCGTAATAAAAAAAAGTAAATATATTCTCCCACTGAGGTTATTGTGCGTCAGAAATTGATCGCCCTTGAATGAAGATAGGAGGGTTCGATAAATTAGTAGTATTGCTTACGTACTGAGTTTTAAATATTCACTATCTAACTTCTCATATTATAGACTAAACAATATTAATGGACATCATTATTTAAGACTTCCGAAAAAAAACTTTTTAATATATTGGCATACAAGTTAAAGACATCTCATTTTTTTTTCAATAGTGTATTTGCCTGACTGATTAATTATTATTTATATGTATTCCTTAGATATTGTTTCTATACCACATACTTTCGACGTCATGACTCTCCGAATTCGTCGGTCGTCGCACCAAGATGCCGACCATTGATTTTTTACCCCTATTATTTATTTAAAACACACTAGAACTTGTGTATACGAGATCGTAAACTTGAACGGATGTACAGGCAGACAGTAAATGAAAATAGTGGAATGACTTACGTTTGTGGTTTTAAGAATGACTCGGTTATCCACATGGTTACTGGTTAGGCTGTAAGAGTAAATACGAGGTGCTTAGCGTCATGTTATGTCACATAGTTCCGACGTTAGTGCAACAACCGCTTGTAAGCAACAAAATTGTGCAAATTATTAGCTAAATGTTGTAAACATTACAGTATTAATCGCTTGATGTTGTTTAATCCTTTACTGTTAAACTAATAACAATTATTTGAAACGAATGCTTTAATACTAATCTCAACACTAGAAACATGATGAACGCAACGTATATTAATCGTTTGATACAACCACTTAATGTATTTTCAATACAAAATACAATGTTGAATTATTTGTGATACATTTAATTCGTTCGCCACGTGTTGGAACCGAAGTGTAAATGTTCATTGAGTGAACAAACCGACACTGGCGCTTTGTTGCGTACACAAACGACCACGAAATGACAGACAGACGAACACAGCGCGGCTCACCGTTACCAGACGCGTAGTGCTCTTGTATACTTCACGCTGACGAATTAACGTACCAACCCTCATTGTTACCAAATAATCACAGAGTTTCAGGTATATTATAGTAGTGGCATACTTAGATTATAAACACGAAAACGTGTCAATGTTGTTGCTCCTTCACGTTCAAACGCTTAGACCAATTTTACAAACGCTTAGACACCCCGGATATACAAAACGCTTCTTTTGCAGTGAAATTGCCTTCTCTTGGGCTAGACCTTATGTCTTATTTTTTCGATTAGATTTTAGGGAAAATATGGCGATCTTAGCATTTTATTGATGGAATCTTGGAATAATGGTAAATTCCTATATGTAGCACTATTACCTATGACTTTACCATTATCACCATGATTCAACCTTATCTATTTATACCATACGAATAAAGTCGTTTCTTCGAACTACTTCTAATTTTAGATACAAAATACGTGACATTGTATTCTCTCATTATTAATCAAACCAAAAATAATGGATTTCTTGTGAATGGATCCTTACAAGAACAACGCAACAAAATAGGTTTATCGAGCTTTTAAATTCCTGCAAATCGGTAATTAGGCATTGTTTTAGTGACCATTGACTTAAGGTCATTGTGAATGTGCCATTGAAACATCGTGAGGAATCCTGAATTTAATTAATTTAAAATTGCTTTGTATATCGAGGCATGAACCTTCTTTGTGAAAGCATAAACCGTCACAAGGCAGTCTTCAAAATACAGAGTAATCTTCTTTTTTCATTTAAAACAATAGCTCTTATATTTGGTATTTAAGTGTGCCTGTAACGGAGGACAATCTAAATCTATTTATTTTTAGTTTTATTTAAATTTGCTGCCAAAAGCTTTAGTCACGTCTCTTTGTAGTATACCAAAACTGGAAGTAATTCATATGTTATAGCAAGAAATAGAAGTACAATATTCATTGATTGAACTTTGAGATTGTCATTGAATTCAAGTATCTATTGTTTTCACACCTATTAAGTCGTCTCGTAGTATAAAAAATAATTCCAACAATAGATATTGCATAATATCATTAGATACGTGAGTATTATTTGATGTACTAATTTTACTTATAGTTTCTAGATATTACAACTGCAGAAAATGGATTTTGTTAAAGTCTCAGTAGGTTTTCGGGCGTCCAAGGCCCCTTGCCGTCCACGACAGCAATATCGCCATGTATAACACTATTGTTAAAAATATTGCCATCAAAATAAACGTGTCACGTCAATGCAAATAAAACTGATAATTTGAAAGATTTTTCCCCCGAAGTAATTTAAATCAACATTAAAGTGCGCAGTGACGCGAAAACACTAAACAAAGACGACCTTTTAGTAGAAGGCAATAATAATAACCTGCCTCAGAATTATCAAGGGCTTATTTTTTTTTGCATTAAAAACTCCTTGCCAATTGTGTTAGAGAAGTTAGTTCAAATAACAAACCCATTGTAGAGCAATCAACGAAGGCATGTAAAAGGTTGATAAAAGCAATGCTGGAAAGATATTTAAAAGTTAAACATTATCGTTAAGTTAAATCTTTAAAATTGACTACGCGGTTGTTGCTAACAGGTGACCCTGAGGCCAGTTATGGTAATTATACAAAAGAAACAAAAGTAAAACGTCGCCACGCGAAATCACACATTGAGAATTCAATCATTCTCCGCCCTCTGTGATGACGTGTCCAGGCTAAATTTACTATACACTTACTTATTGACACGTTCCAAAAATACACTTCTTGGCAAAACTGAACGGGCGTTAACATCGCTATCAGCCGCATAATGCCCCAACTTACACACATACATAACTGTACTAATATCATACGTATATATCCGCAACACTCGCGTTGGCCGGCCATATATCTATGTAGATGAGCATTACGCTTATATGTATAGCTAGCACATGCCTATTGATATAAACATTGGTGTTGTTTCTTGTAAACGCCAGGTCGGCCACATTTGCACTCGTGCGTTTTACGAGTGACGCGTCTCAGAATTAAATTTTTCACACGCCTTTTACTGTTTATTGGACGCCTTCAAATGTTTCTCATAAAATAATTGAAAACTAAATCGTAGAGTTAATGTCTTTAATTTATATTCCGCTCCATAACAACAGGTAACCACTCTTCTGTATACCCAATTTTTTTTTCCCAGAAATGATAACATCTGATTATAAAGTTTTGCATAACAATGATATTAAAAATGAATAGCGCGCTTTCGTACCTAATTCCACGTGAATTCGTCTCATCGTAAGTTAATTTTAGTTCACCTCGCGATCGTACTATAATGGAAAGTTTCATACGAAATATGATATCAACAAGTATTCTATTTTGTGGTAATTATAAAGCGCCACGAGTTTCCATATTACTTAAGCTTAAAATCTTTAGGTGTGAATATTTCAAGCCGGGTTTGACGGCAGTATAAATGTCACCCATGTGATATGTTAGACAAAATGGTTCGACTGAAAAACTTTTTGCTTCAAGTTACATGAAACGCAACTGAATATTATACAGCAAATGTTGATTGTTATTAAAGCAAAACACAATCAATGATTTTTAACACAAAGTCTAGTTAACGACAATGAATGTGGATATGTAAGATCTCTATTTTTGGCTGATGATGCTTCACATCTCTATTGTATTCTTTCTTAAATACAACAATTACTATTGTCAGAAGGTTAATCGTCCAAAACTAACGCGCTTACGGTTCGAAATGAAAGGTTTGAGGCGAGTCATTATGCGCGCGTGTTATTTAGTTGTGTTGTACGGTGTAACGGTAAAAAGGCGCCATTTACATTAGTTGTCCATGTGGCACAACAACCAACATAAGTATCGTCGGTACGGATAAACAGCAACTGTCCGTTCCGCACCAACTACTCCACACCTAGAGTTAAAATAGGTATTTCGAAGTATCATGAATACTCTACACGATAATAACCGTGATTATAGCTTTCCTACTGGGATCATGATCATTCATTTCACACCACATAAATACTCTAGGTAGTTCCTGGAACACATTGCATGATATAATCTTAAGCGCAGCTTTGCCCTGTATGCATTAATAAGTAAGACAGGTAACAGGTTAAATCCAATCTAACCATAATTATGTTTGTCTGCAGACTGCGTCTATTTCGAGACGTCGTCGACGTCTCCGTACCAGATCCGACGGATAGAGGAGCTGAACAAGACGCCGTCTGGCAACGTGGAGGCAAAAGTCATGTGCTTCTACAGGCGGCGAGACCTTCCCAACCCTCTTATACAGTTAGCTGATAAGCACCAAAGTAAGTATCCGCGACTATTCACGGCCAGTTTCCGACCTAAAAATGGAACTACCTAAAATGAATAAAAAAACAACCCTACCCACGAGACACAAATCGAGAAGTAAAATAGAAGTGTGCGACTGGATTCTTTTTATATCGAATGATCTTTTATTGTATTCCGAATAAATACTTATTTTTTCTTGACGTTCTAACTAATCGAATAACTGTGTATTGATGAGTCGCATTATACACGAATACTCAAAATACAATTGCTTGAATATTATCAGTCTAATATTTTTCAAAGCATACATGTTTAACAGACATAGAATACGAGTCTTCATGTTAACATTAATACCCTTGGAGTCCAAGTTTATAATAAGACATTGTTTTGATATTGATTTTCGTAACCGACCAGTCACGCACAAAGATTGACGAAGACAGCAGTATTAGGCACTACTTGTACGTTAATAATATTCTGCAATGGCGTCGGCGTCACGTGGACCCATGTGGATTAACGCGTGTTTGATTCTTTTCTATTAATAGACTTTATAAAGTATCCTATATCGATGCTGTATATAAGGATTGCTCGGCGAGTGTTAGTATTCAAACCTCAAAATCTCAACAAACTCTCTATGCGTGTAGCCGTGTCTAACACACACGCACGATTGCCGAGTTGCAAAAAATAAATTGAATATCGAGATTTTATGTAAAACCGCTCGTAACGTAATTCTAGTAATCTACAACGTTTTTTTATAATAGAGCCACACGGAGAAACATCTTGTTTTAGTTTTATTGCCATGTAATAAAAAGTCTGAATGCATTTGACGACTTCGATTTAGGTTTTAACATGGCAAGAACGCTATTTTAAAGAGTACATTTTATTGTCTTTATAACCTGTGCGATCAAATCATGTAATTAATGAGATTTCAATCGGGACTAATCGTCGGAAACGCATCAAGGAAATCATCGGGACTCCATTAAAATAACTTGATAGTTCCAAAAGCACATACAGGCCTTAATAAAAAAATATACTATAGGGACCTATACTCCATTTGTTTAGGTAATTAACTAAATGTAAACAATTTTGGTATGTCTTTTAAACAAAATGTGATCTTTAAAAATGTAAAATACGTTTTACAACATGAAATACATTCAGATTTTCTAAAACTATAGTTAATTGATTTATAAGCAGTAATATCCAAATTAAAAATTATTTTTTTGGTTAAAAAGTAATGCCAAGATTGTTTACATTTAGTTAACTACCTAAACAAATGGAGTATAGTGAAAACCAGTCCACATTTGAACGGATCGAAGCCGTTACCGAAATGTTGATATAGATAATGATCGAGCTCGTAAACTCACTTGGAATCGATCCACCGTCTCACCATACCAATATTGTGGAACAACAAGGGCTCACGCGATCGCGCGGTTGCCCCGATACGCGATAGAACTCGCGCACGAGTCCTTGGACAACATCTTTTATGTTACCTCTAAAATTGGCAACTACTAAACATATCATTACGTAGTTACTTACTTCTCAGTAGGTACTTCCTACTTCTTCCTACGTTAAAACCCCACGTGTCGCAATCTTAGGTACTATCTTTTTGTTACCAAGGCCGACAATTCGTCCGCCATTATGAATCTTTTCAAACAAGCTCCCCTGTTTCGTACGCCTCAATGGTTGACCTTATTGAATGACATCATCAGTAGTCACTCACTATGGTATTTTTAATATTACCCCTTATATGCCATAGGTACCTATATGCGATCTCCCGGAAGTATCTAATAGTATAGTTAGCTTGAGTATATGATTAGGTAACCATTGCAATTTCTTCGTTAGAAATTATTGGTCTGGTTACGGCCTTAGAATATATTCCGGAGATTAGATAAATGTGATTACCTATACGATAAGAGTAATCTATATAAACATATTTGTATAAGCGAATTGTTATAAGATGCCTGAAGCAAAATATTAATTAGCTGATAAGTGCATTTCTTTGGAAAATCCCAAACTCTTGCAAAAGATTTACTTGATGACTAATCAAATGTAATGTTACAATATCCCTAATTTAAAGTGCATAACTTAAATAATTAACCAGTTAAATGACCTTGTTCCAGTTATTTGAATTCAATAAACTTTGTGCGGTGGCACCTTTATCCATTTTACGTAGTAATTATAAAAAAAATGTCTAGATCATCCTACGTTTCACAAAGCATCAAAATGTGTTATTTGTGAATTGTTTCCGTATACAAAATATTGTCGTATTCGAACATTTCGCAACGAAAGCCAGCACACAGCGCCCTGGCGACTTAAATCGATTCTAATTAAACCGAAACATTCATCTCATCGACTTTCATTATTCGTCCCTCTACCTGAATAGCATTGTGCGGTTGCAACTTCGCAGACGCGGGCACCACTCTATATTATTAAGGTGTGTGTGCGCGAACTTTTGTATTTGTTCAGCCACAAACGCTACTCTTATAATGAACATACGACTGATTAACGTCATAACCAGACTTCTCATTAAATGATTTTACTAGAGAATGTTTTAGAAATAATTTGACGATGTACTTAATTACAATCTAAGCCGGAAATGTTGCTATACAATATGTAGATAAATAAAACATAATCAAGTTTCGGTCGTATCAGTTCCATAGATGCGATGCATTTGGGTTTATCAATTAAATAGAGAATGGAACTAAAATATGTACACATATCAAGTATGTATCTGCGCCGAACTTTTAGATAAAATTTATCATAATCAAAACATTTCAGTGTTAATTTTCTCGATCTTAATTTGAGGTAGCCACTGAAATAAAGAGATGGCTTACTGAGCTATCTCAGAAGAAAAAGAATTCGTATTATGTATTATCGATATATTGTCTAGCACGAGTTGACTAGTTCATTAATATTAATAATACCAGCCTATAACTGTCCCAGCGCTAGACAAAGGCCACCATCCCATGTTTATTGGACCACCTAAGAGATAGACTGAGTCCCACACGTGGTCGAACACTACGTCATTCCTGAATCTTCGACATAATAACTAGGTTAGCGCAACAGAAAAATTTAACGAAGAAATAACCGAAGAATTAACGTCAACTTTCATAAAATAGCTTTAACCTTGCGAGTCTCGGTCACGCAATATGAAGTAGTTTAATCTACCTGAAGGATGTGGACTCAAGGGTTGCTCGTGAAATTAATCAGAGGTGTCATAAAGACAGTGTTACGTAAACGTTGTCGGGAGCTTGGCGCTAGCAGGAACGCGCCCCCAGCCGCGTGGTAATGACCCTGCCGCCGTGTGGTATGTAGCCGCCACAACACGCCGAATAAACGGAACGCGGACGGAATGGACACTCATTATGTTGAGCTTTTTAAGTTCTGTGTGTATTATGCTTGAGTCCCGGTTAGTAATAGTTTTAAAACTCAGTGGTATGTTTTGTCTATAATTCAGTGGACAAAATAAAAATTCATATTGTTTCATATTAAAGTAAATTCAAATCAATATAATCGAACTAATACATGTTTGATCGATTTGCATACACTATGTCTATTTCATGAATCAAATAAAAAGGGTGCCAGCTACTTACACACACACCTCACGCCCGGTGGTCAGAGGGCTGGCTGCGACGCGGTCGACTTTTTTAACGATAACCACCGCCAGCGTAAATGCGTTCAGTAGGTCAACTTTGTGTACAATTGTAACATTGAAACATCATGTCATGATAGCTTAGACGTAAAGGCATAGCTTACACTGCATGGGCATGAAGCTTTATGTTATACCTGTTCCATGTCCTCACACGATCCTCCTCCTCCATCTGATGTGTCTATTCCATCTAGATCTAACATGACCCAAATTGATCATCCTTTGTTGAAAGTTTTAAAACAAGCAAATGAAACCGCACTAAACTGCAGCTTTTACGACTATACCTCCGTGGTGCTACGAGCACAGGTCTGGTGCTCAAGCGATATCATCGTTAAGTATATTACATGTTACATCATACAGTGAGTGAACCCATATTTTTTTGTTCCACTCATAACACTTGATCACGCTGTGGCCGCCGTCTGGCCGCGCCGCCGCGCCGTGTGGGCACGCGCCTTGATTTACAGTTTAAACTTTTTATACAACAAAAAATATTTTGTATGCCCGTTCTTCCTGCATGAACATAATATTTGAATGTAAACTACAATACATACACTAGTTTCTATCTAAATCGGTAACAGACGCTGCTTTTTTAAAGTTATTTCTGGACAGGCCTGTTTAGTAATAGATATCACTTAATTTTGCGGTATGCTCCATGGGGGGATATGTGAACTAAAAAATATATATTTTTGCTGAAAGAAGTCATTTAGGTTGTACTTGTTGTTGCATCACATTTACGATTTAGCACAAGTTTATCTAGCTGGCTTAGAGCGTTAACCACCGGTTCAATCTATGCACAAACTTAGGGGTTGCAATTTTATTATATAACGTCTGGAAGTAAACCTTAAAAATCTAATTTTCACGTGTAGATGTCATCAATTAATAACTAATACATTAAAATTTAAAATGTGATTTGTTTTTTGCTGTTCTGTATGCTTAGTAAGAATTATTGCGACGACTTACCACCATACCTGTTTCTGCTACTGCACCTAGTAAACGTTTTTTGTTTCTAGTGATTATATAAAAATGGGTTCAAAGATTGTGTGCATTAATTATTTCCATTGAATTGATTTTAATGGTCCAAGTTTCGAGACAGATCAAATCAGTATTAAACCCTTCCGATGTTGTTAAAGAAAGTATTGTTTCGGACCATTGCACACTAAAAATTTAAAACAAGCTTTCACGTAACAACCTTTTGAAATATAAGGCATTTTATTAAATTCTGTTTTTCGCTCTCGAACAATTGAACGGATAAACACAGTGCTTACATATCCGCCATTCGTAATTTCACACATAGCAACACCGATCCACAGGGTGGCTATGTAAAGACCGAGTTTCGGGACAAAGATCGTGTGTTAATTCGGACCGCGTAGACCGGGGGCGCGGGCGGCCGGGGTTAGTAAACATAATCATGGCCTCCTCCCGCTGTACAATTCAGTAGCTAAATGGGAATGAAGAGTTGGCTCACCCGCACCCCGCCCCACCCCCGCTCGCTCTGTCTGCCGCCTCAACACCCACACATCTTGTGACGCAGATGTTGAAATTGTTGAAAAGACGCTTATTTTTTCTACACACCGTAATCGAAGTTCGCTATTCCATTTACATAATTGAAACATTTTCAACCAAATTAACGTGAATTTTGTGTACCTAATGTAAAACATCGTCATGTAAGGCAGTAATAAGCAAATTACAAAAATATTTTCTATCAATAGCGACATGAAAAAGGCTACTTGTGAATAGACAATAGATCGTTAAAGGCCGCCATACACCTTCCAATCAGGCATCTCACTATCGCCAGCCATTACCTACGGCGCGGCGCGCGTTCAGGGGAACAGGGGACTGTTTAGTTGTCCTTTTACGCAATAAAAATAACACGGGAGACATCAATACTCCGTGACTTGTATTCTAAACTCCTTAACCGAATGGCTGGCCCCTCCCCGCGGGTGGTTCCCCCTCGTATCGACCGTGGCGCCCTCATCTCGCAGGTATACGCAACACTTATCCCGGTTTTAATTGTCGCCACGCGCCGATGACCCTCGCCGACAACTTCGATACTAGACACCGTTACGCGGCCTGTTCACTGCCAACTCACAACTTATTTAAATGCGTAATGTGTACTTAATTATTACGTATTCTATCTCACATGCATATGTATATTCTGTCGATATTGACAATGACTGTTTTTGTAGGATTTTTTAAACATGCTGATCAAAATTTGTGTTATACCATGAATTTTAAGTTTTTACTGTAAACTGTATATTACTTAGTCTTAGTAGCAATCTAGATAATTAATGTAAATAATCCTTACCTACTCCATATATCATACAGCATCGTCTATGGAGTTTTAAGTAACTGCCGCGTCATCAATTTACTGTTATTAGTGTACCAGAAATATTTAGTCGGCTGACGCATGTAGAAGAATGTTTTAAACCATCTGGTTGATAACGAATCACAACTTTCTATTACGCAATCGATTGTGTAATGGTTGCTTACACGAGTTGAGTCGATTACTGCAACATTGTTAAGACTGTTCCTTCAACCCCTGACTGAGATATAGCGAAACTTTTTAAATTTATTTTTGCCTTTATTTACCAGAACTAATTGCGTGTTAAAATTATCGTCACCCCCACTTCTCAGAACTTGGAAACCTCAGAAATGAGTAACTTTTCTGTTGGTTGTTCATCTGGCATAGTAACCAAGTATGCCTCAGTATACATTATTGATTGGTGTTTAGTAACGTAACAGCTAGACTGTCGTCGACACACGTCGTTTATTTTTTATTAATATTTCAATAAAGAGTTTTCCCATAATTTTAAGTCTAAACATGCAAGCCCGCTATTCTCATCGCCCGTAGTAGTAACAGAACCATAGCCTTAACACTGGCCGGTTTTTCATTGCTAAGCAAAATGCGTGTTGATGTCGCGATAAATTTTACAAATATCACAACTGTCTGTATCAATTTCGACATTCTTGTGTATTGCTTCTAAAGCAGCGCGATACGGTTAATGTACTACATATTTAGAATAATTTAGAATAAATTCTACCTGAGAATGGGGTCCCTAAAGGTGTAACGTGCGATGCACCCAAGTTGCAGGCCTCTAGGTCGGTTACTGATCCGTTTTACACGAGGTAAATATTTGTACGGCCTACAGGCTTAAGGCTCGCTTGTTTATGTTAGTGATTTGTATGAGTAAAATCACCCACGGACCCGCAGCCTCCTTACGAGAGCATATCGGTGTCAATTGAGCGTAGTATTGAATATCGCTAACTAAACTTGGTAGACTTTGTGACGCCAATGAAGAGTATTCTGAGTATTGTTCGAGTATTGTTATACAGGCTTACAAGCAAGATAGTTTAAATACAGACTAAGTACATCACCATGACAACAGAGCCATTTCTACTTACAAAAACACTTCTCGAATGGCAAGATCAAAACCTACCCAATTCATGAAAATATTGCAATAGTTTGCCCAGCGCGATATCGAACATCGCGCGATGGCAACAGGTCAATGGGAGATGGAACATTACAAAAGCCTTTTCACTTCAAATAAAATGAAGTCCTGAGATATCTATACATGCTCTTTAATTAAGTACAAGACTTGTTTTTCCTTTTTACGAAGAACGCTACCTCAGATAAGATTCCATCTTTAAGATTTTACTTGGAAATATTAAGCGGCTTTTGATGATGTCCGAATAGATGCATCAAGCAGTGTTATTACTAGACATACTTTCATGAATTATAAATGCTACAATCCATATTGTACTTGGATCGATACTGAGAAGACGAAAGTTATTTACAGATTCACTGTCTTTGTGTCTGCTGGTAAAGTAGACAGTTAAATGTAACACCCAGTCGTATTCGTTTAAATAGAGTTTACTACAAGTTTGTTTAACTCCTCATTTGCACCAATACGCAATATTTCTCACTTTCTTCGAGCCAATATGTTCATAGCCATTTGCTTCAATACATATACGTCTGGTCTCAGAAACGAGACAAGAGTTGTAAATTCGTATTTATGTATCGTATACGTCGTCCTTTTATGGAAATCTACAAGTTACTCACCAAACTGACAGAAACTACTACAATGTTGAAATTTTTGAAAAGTATGTTAGTAAGGGAAAGGACTAAAGCTTCCGTCGTTAGCATGGTTCCCATGGGCGTTCTAATGAAAAGCACAAACAGCTTCACGCTCTGGCGAGTCGCACCGTTGCGCGTGGTCCTGGAGGCGCTGACGTCACCAGCGACGGCGTCGGTGGCTGCGCATGGGCACGTGGATCGTGGAGGCCTCGGGCGCATCGAAAGTGAGACCGCGGCGGGCGCGCGGGAGGGGGGCACGGGGTCGATGACCCCCGCGCATCCGACCGATCCGCACTTGTACAACACCGTCGCATTGTTTCAACATCCCGTAGCTTACGTTCTAGCGTCTCACTCATTGAAACCGGACTCGTAATATTTGAGGCATTAGATTTCCATATACGGACAAGCAACTTGACATTGAATCGCCAGCTTTACAAATTTTGTACAACCCATAATACAACCTGTTCCACATAATTGAAATAACTTAAAGTTTAACACATCAATCTGCAAAATCTTTTGACTCAATATTGTGTTCTAATATATAGCATAATCAATTTATGTGTAGTAATATAATGTTTTGTTAGTTGTGAGTTTCTTGTAATTAGAGAGCGGAAGCGAGCAGGTGAAGCGAGTATCCGTTTCGTCGCTCTGCTGGCGCACTGCGAGCACACATACGTATAGGTGCGGTGACATCGTTGCCTAATGGCGAACATGTATCGTTCAACCCCGCCTTCTCTATAATGTCTAGCCCTCCCCATCCCCTCTCCTACCTATACTGCCAACCTCCCTTTTGCGATAAGCCGAAAACCTTCATATTTGCCTAAAATCTCAAATATGCAGAATTTACCAATTTATCAAGTTATTGCCCTCGATCCTCCTAGAATTGATTGTTTTCCGCTAATGTTCGACTTTTCGGTATTCTAAAGCAATCCACAAAGACCAGGGCTGTTTTCGAGTACACCTATCGATTTAGCTATTTTAAATATTTCCATAAAACTTATTTACGCGTCGTTGATTGTAAGTAATTACAGTATGTATATCATACTCGAAATCGAAGGGATACAAAAAAGCAAGATTTTTAAAATGTTCTGCATGTATAAATTTAAGTACATAAACTAAAATAATGAAGATTTTTGTGAAGTGATAACAGTCCGTTGATGTAATCATTATACCCACACTCAGATATAACTTAACGTTGGCAACGAACTAGCGCTTGCTTATCAAGAACAAACAGTATGCCCAAACTTCTGTCGTTAGGCTATATCAACTGTATAATTTTTTGCCACATCATATCTTGTATTAATTTATTCAACATAAGTATTGTAATACGGAACGCTGACCGTTCAAGTAGATATTGCGTATTAACGTCAAGGTCATGACTTGAGGCTCTGCAGGTGCTAGCCGCTCCATATATCGAGTGGAAGTCAAATATACACGTTTCTTTTTGCGTTAAACTAATGTGTCACGTGACACTAACTTATTGTTCGCGGTCCTCACATCTATTAACTTCGAAATCTTAGCACTGGTCAAAGATTGAACTAGAGAATGAAGAGTATTATCTTTATAATATCTATTGTCATTTAATAAGTTAAATAAAGGTTGTATTAAATTGATTAACGATCAATTTAAAATCTTACGATCTATTGATATTAAGTGGGGAGTTAGTCTAATGTCACTTTTGTAACCGCCTCAAAGCGCTTCCGTCATCGCATACACTCAAGCAAAAAAGCAATTTCTAAAAAAAAAACACTTTTAATTAATTACTTCTCCTATAGGTACCTAATACGCTATAGGTTCTTCAAATTGTTGATAGTAATGTAAAATTATTATCGTTGTGAACGAATCGTGTCGAAGAATACTCTTTTTTATCGCATCTGACATACTTAATCGCATTGTTTTACAAAACTGACTTTAAATTACTGCAAATAACCGTATTAATACTGAAACAGTTGCTTGAAAGAGAATTTCCTATTTTTTTTAAACTTATTTTACTAATATGGCATAGTAACAGGGTGGGAAATACCTACAAAACAGTTATAATTAATCTTTCAGCCTTCCTTCCTGAAACAATATTAAAACGTTATCATTATACACTAATGTCATATTTATACACAAGTGATAAGAGTACGTAGTTGGATCATTCGAGTAGATACTTGCTTATCGTACACAAATTCATTTTGAGTACAGTTCAGCACCATAACCCACCAACTGGTACTGTATACCCTATAGACGCGGATTCCTTGCTTGCGAATCCAAAATCATAATTATATTTTTTTCCTTATTACTCTTAGTTAATTACCAAAGTCTTTAAACATGTGGAATCGCAACTGTAAGCTTCTTAGCATATTACGTAATTATCATAAGCTTTATCAGTTACATTCTCTAATACCAGTACATCTCATTTAACCTTATTAAGGTCAGATGGAGCTTCGCGGTTTCCCTCTTAAGTACTCTTAATATCCACACATTTGTCGCGACTCGCGGGACACCGTAGGTCACCGAGACTGAAACCGTTAAGTCTGAGAAGTCGTCGCGCCAATGAATATGTATTATCATTAGAACAATTTACTCTGCCCGGTCGCATACTTTGTCACTCATAACTGTTTCCGCTTCATTACAATGAATAAACCCTCATTTATTGTACCGAGCGAAGCAGCCTTCAGGTTAAATGAGAAAGTTCTTGTTATTAATAAGTGGTAATTACGTGATCCTTTATATGTATTCAACGGCAACAACAACTCCACAGCGTCTTTCTTCGTTTGTACTGCAAATGATACTGTAACTCTCATCGATGTAGTTGGCGTGCTCTTCTTTTCCAATATTTTTATCAATTAAGTAGAATACATTGATCATAAGATATTCTACTGAAAGTAATGCGAGATTGTAAATATAAAGTTTCTGTAACTGACAAAACTGTTGCATGCAGGAATTTCAATTTTAAGCTTACTTGAACTAACAGCTAAAACTTGTTACTATGCACAGAAGTCCACACGACAATCATTGGTGATGATAAATAATTGCTACTTTCCCAATTTTTATAGCTGTGAGTTTTGGCTTTTGAAATATATGTGACGCCTAAATCGATATAATTAAACTTAATATCACTTTACTACCCTCTCAGCACTTTACGAAAGAAATATTTTAACTTGTATTTCGACCTGGATCAGTTACAGCGCCTGATTATCCTAACTTTTTGTTCACATAGTTGAGGTTGGTAAGGTTCCAAATGTGCGCGGAAGCTGGCCACCTAGAACCTTGTTAAAGTGAGCCGACATCGTGTCATTAGAGGGCGTGAATATTTAAGTAGAGATGGCGGGAGCGAGCCGCGGTTTGCTCCCGTTCCCGCTTGGCTTATAGGACGGTTGGGATTACCTTCTCATTGAATTAATTCTGTTTGCTGATGAAAAAGGCGCCACCAAATTCCATTTCACTAAAACGCGATGAGTCGTAAGTGTGTATGAGTATTGAACAGCTATCTAGCTGCCGATATATTTTTTATTTACATCTTAAGCTTTTCTTTACATTTAACATCTGAAAATACCTTTAAAGTAACATTTACTTTATTTTTTCTCTCTAAAGTTAAGTGAGCTGAAAATAATCGGATATATAATTTGTAGTTAATGTTTGTTCTTAAACTGAGATTTGCCCCTAGTTCAAGTTTATGAAACTTTGAAAAACTTTTCTGTGTAAAAATGACTAATAATCTCCCATGACTTTCTAACATTATATTGGTCAAGATTCTAGTAGTATCTTTTTCAATTCACGGGAAAACTTCTAGGGAAGAAACCCGGTCCTTTTTAAAGGCTTACACGTGGACACAGGTCCAACATGCAGAGACCATGTTGAGAACTTTAATCTAAAATGTGATGGGGCACCTACCAAAGGCCATCCACCCCTGCTCTATGAAAGAACAGACATGGACGGCCCAAGGTAGCTACAAAACTATTGTAAATTATGGATGAAACTAATTTGGGCTATGGATAAGATGTGTTAGATCTGTTTCCTTCTCTGCTAGAAAACTAGTACTAGTTGTATTATTTATATAACAGTCAATATTGACTGCTATATAAATTTAATGCTTTTGAGTTTTAATCACTTGTACCATTGCGTAAGGTAATGAAAGAATTATAGGCAAGTATTGCAACTTCTTATATTATTATAACTTAGGTGTTCCTACTAATCACAACTTTCGCTCACAAAGAAGGCCATATTCCTACATCTTTATCGTCCCAAAAGTATAAACTAAACATCCGCGTTCATAACATTAGTATTCTCTGTAGCAATACAGAAACCATAGCACTACGTCAGTTTAATCGTGGTTGACCAATATTGTAGCACAATAAAGCTTCGTCTATTGCCCTGTGCACTACTGTTTACCCATATTGGTTAAATGATGCGGCCATAACGTCCTCGTAAACCTCAAGATGTAAACTATATTACTACCAATCCCGTCTGACTCGCTTCAACGTTATTATAATCTTTATTAATTGATACCTCCTTGGAGGTAATTAACGTTTACTCTTCCGCCAGGTAAAGTTAAGTTACATGTTTTACCATTTATGGCATTGTAGTGATACCTTGAAAGTTATTGAAAAAAAAAATACCGCTTACGTATTCATACCCTGACGGATATTATAAGAAATCCTGTTCGGAAGGTGCTGAACTAACATTTGTTTAGGTGAAAAGCTCTCGGTATGTTTGTATGATTATGATACTTAAGATTTTTCCTTATCGTTAGATCGCCGAGTTTGCTGTAAACGTGGCAACGTCTCGGTGGCAGAATCTCGCCCGACTCTATTGTTCACGCGCTTTGCGTTACGCAATCAAGAGGGGTCATTCAGTCCGCGCCCAAAAGTCGCACCCGCGAAGTAGAGAACAGTCATATCCTATCGATTTGTTAAGATGGCGTGCGCGGGAGGGTTAGGGAGGGGGGTGCAAGGGTGACGCGGGTGGCGAGGGTGGGCGCAGCCTCCGCGCGGCGCAGCGTGCAGCCTCGCTTGCACCTGCCCTGCCGTAACCACGACACACTAGCGACATCGCGCCGCACGACGTGTGGGACGCCTGCACACTGTCCACTATCACACTACACGATATCGTCACATTCGGGGCGCTTTTTTTTGACAGCTCTGCGTATGTTTCAACTCCGATAGAATTTGAGATGTTGATAAATAGATTTAATTCCAATTAAAATATGAACTTTTTAAACGAATTTATAACCCACCTTTTCTTTTTTATTTCCGATTGGTCTTTCAATCGCACCATGATTATAATTTCACGCAATTTATTATAATTCGGCATTAAATACCGAGTGACCGTTACAAAATACAAAACGTGAAGATTTCATAGCTTAACAGAAAAAAGACACCATCCGGTACGATAAAAATGTAGGCGGCAGTGTGCGCGCACCTTTACCGGGATCTCGAGTCGCGCCCTCGACGACCGCGGCGCGCGGCGTCCCGGTCTCCGGTGGCCGACGCTCAGGCCGTCAAGGTCACTGACGAGCCCTGGCACACTGTTACACATTCTAACTATACACTTTTAATTGACCATTATGTACCCTTTTTTAACCCAGTATTAAATTAACGTTTATGAGCTTATCCAAGCACAAATGAATGAGCTTTTAATGTTGAAACTTTTACCTCGGAGTTCTTTTCATATTCATACTCTAACGTTCTATGCCAAATTCATATGGCTGAAAATTCTTAAGGTTGCAGTTCAGTAAATTTTCAGTCTTTACTATACATAATTATTAAAGAAGCATTGACCTAGTAGAATATCAGCACAAAGGAATATTCTGGCCGATTTTTAAACATGGTTCACATGAAATCAACGGTTTTGTGCGATATAACGCTGAGTTTCAGAAATGAATAGCAATGACATATTATTTCCTTATGTTATATCAACCATTTACCTTATATGTCTGCGATGGGGTTATACACGTGTATTTGAGCCGATTTGAACTAGTCAATTCAAATATTTAACTTTTAAATTTCTAAACCAACCGTAACAAAAATAATGCGTTTCAGATTATGTAAATTATTTCACTATGATTATGCTCATATATGGATGTTAATCTTACGTTTGTGTTGCAGTGGCCCAGTCGGAAGACTCACCAATCGCGATGAAACTCAAGAAAATATGCCTTAAAACGCCGGTCGGCGAGGAGCAAGCGGCACAAGCAGTCCTCGACCCTGCGCTAGGTGAGCCAAACTTGTGTTTCCAGCTGTAACCTGGCAACAGTGTCAGGGTCAAGGCGAACTCTACACGATAGACTTCTGTCGCCAACATCTCGTAGCGACGTAATATCATTGACATCGCGAAAGCTTGGCGACGAATCATATTTTACAACATTCAGATTTACTATGCCCAAGACGAGGCAAAAGTTCATGAACTTTGCATCTTTGACATTGGGTTAGTTTAGTTCTAACACTTTTTTATCTGGAATTGCTGATTTAGGGTAATTTGATTATGTTATTCTACGAAAGCGATACTTAATAACTATATCTAACTTATCCCTAAAGTTAAAAGAATTTAAGGTTAAATAATAATTTCTTGCATAGAGGCTCCACATGTAGATTGGGCTAATGTGTGGTCGTCTTGTTGATTGAATTGTGCTTTTATTTGCCATCACGCTACGCACTGAGGGTATGATGTCATCGATTTAATAGTGGCGGCCACTTCATTACCTACCTATAAAAGCTACATTTATTCAGTCTTCATCGAAATAAGCTTCGCCGAGTCCGACACGGGACGATCGATCTGTGGAAACTTTACGGCGTCGTTATCATTTTATGTAACGTTTTGATTTAATTTCCTTTTCAATGTCAAGTTTTGTTTTTACTGAACGACGTCGCTTACAATTTTCTTTAGTGCTGTTTTATATCTGTTGAGAGTACTTGAACAGCACGGCCGACCAGAGTTCAGTATGCGTGACGGGTTACATCACATTTCTCTATACACCGGCTGCGTATGTGGTATATGAAGCGTTGCCTATGTGTAGATACGGGGTAGACATTCGTGCACAGGTCGTTAATGGTACAACGTGGATCTGTTGTGTGGTACGCGGGAGGAATAACCTATAATTAGATGCGCGTACACCAATCCTTAGTCGTGGAACTCGTAGATGTGTCGTTTACGTTACATCCGCTGATATATTCGATGCTAAACTTATCAGCATTCGGCAGAGAGCTTTTGTCGAATACGTTTTTAGTATTCATATTTTAAATAAGTTTAAGAATATATTTTTATTATCTTGTTTTATCAAGAATACAAGGTCAAAGAACCTCATTGTTTTTACATAATATTGTGTAAGAAACTCATCCCCCTTGGCGTCCGGTTGAACTTCTCGACCCACAAAGCGACTTGTCCATGTTTTTGTTGTCGTGTTGTGTAAAATTTTACTCCTTGATCTCATTTTCTCAGATGTTTACAATGTCGGTCATTACTAGCCACGTGGAGTGACTTCAAGTTCTTAGCTCTTTGCCCCATTAACTTGACTCGTCTTACCACATGATTGATGAAACGTGTCGTAGTAATATTAGAAAAATAATGTTTTGTTCATACTCTGCGTCTTCGTTTCCTGATGTACCTATCACAAAGATATACGAATTTCTGGATAAACATAATACCTAATGCTATAGCGCTACCATATCTATCGTAGCTACCTTAACTCACACATGGCTTATTTTACCTAGCTCGTGTACAAATTGCACCCGGCACAAAGTGGGGAGGTAAGGGGGTGGGCCTCGCGTATCGGGCGACGTGATAAGTGACGACTATCCGTCAATGTGTTGCATAGGCGAACGTATGTGAGGTGGTGGTGTATCGGACAATAGGAGCTCGTCGGTGCAGTTTCGGCGGCGGAACGCGGGGCCGGCGCGGGCGGTGGCGGCGGCGGCGTGTGTTTCTCCGGCGTGCGTGGCACTGCAGTTCTCCTCCACGGCCGGTAATTTGATTGGGCCCGAGCTGTCACCTATGCGCCGCAGTCGCCCGGCCGTCGCTCGCCGGCTATCGATTAGAGCCCCCGTCCCCTGCCCCCGCGCGGCCCGCGAACCGGATCTCGTCACGCCGCCATTGTATACCCGCGACGCTTAAACGCATTCGTTTCTCCCGATGCGAAAACGACGCATTCCTTCCGCGCGCCCTCCCGCCCCGCACCGGCCAGCCGCGCGCCACACCGCGCGTCGCCACACAGGACCGACCGACCCTCTCATTACACTCTTACCACATTACCACTCCAAGCCCAGCGCGGGCGCGGCGGCGAACCTGATCGACACTTGACAATTGACGTTACTATTATCTGAAACTATATATCATTGAACTCTGTATGATTCTTAGTATTATTCTCAAAAATAAATGTTGTTACTGAAACAACTTTATGTCACGATAACCACTCAAGCTTTGAAAATATGCGGAACACATACTATAGCTCTCATACACTGTTGACACAGGTCTAAAAACGAAATGTTACCCTTTCCATAAAATAGAGCATATTCTTTCTAAATACACATTAATATTTACGTAGACATTGAATGATAAAGACAAACATAATAACTTAGTATTGTGCCGTAGTATATTGTATGAGGCCTACTACGACTAGATGACGTTGCAACAACACTGCGCGCGCGCAGATCAACGTACTTACATTATTGTGCAATTCAGATTTAAGTCCACTTGCCCTGACGTCTAAGTCAAACTGGTTTGTATGAGAAATACTATGCTTTTCTTTTCCTTCATCTAAACTGCTTTAAAGGACCAAGACAGATTGCTTATCTATTGACCTTAAAAGTTATATGGAGACGAAATACAAACATGATTGGTCCCTTTCCCATCCTTTTAAGGCTTCCTAAAACCGTTAATGTTTTTTGTTTGTCTGGACCTCTTATGATTTGAACAGATTATAAAAGTATGGCACATGATTTGTTTGGCTTCATTACTTTCTTCAAATCATCTCATAAATGCGTCGATGCTTCGTCGATACTTCTGACTTCATAACTTATGTTTTTATATAAAAAAAGATTTGATTGCAATATGGCTTACTAAACAACTTAAATTGCGTCAAATTTTATAGAGAACTCGTAGATTTTTTGTTCCCATTGTATGTTAAAGACCAAGTTCGTTCTATTCTACTGAAAACTACTTGTTAAGATTCTATAATATTGGACAATGGAACGCATTTTTTTTGTTTTACTTAAATGAGATCTCGTTAACTGAGACAATTTATTCAAAACGGCTGAGACATTTAGCTTGATTTACGCACTTAACTTGTTTCTTGGCTCAGCTACGTTCGCTTTTGAGATCCATATCCATTTTGCTAAAGATTTTGTACATATCTACAGAACTAGATCCAGAACCATGTTGCACAAGTAAACAGACAGCTTTAAGCATTAATAGATGATGTATGTAAATCAGTGCGCTATGTGTATCCGTGATGACATGAAAGGCATTTTATAATTCAAGTCTCCTATTTTGACTTTGAAAACAAGCTCTAGTTGTAAGAAAATCAAAACAAATCTGTCATCCCTCGGTCGCATAAATAAATCATAATACATATGTAGGTAGCTGGAATCAACACATGTCCAACCGTTACGAGACCAAATATATTTATGCAATATTCATCGGTAACATGTCCAACGCTCAGCGCCGCTGTCCGTACAAACATTTGCCTCACAAAGTTTTTGCGTTTACAATTCAGCGATACACTCATTACACAGAAACTGGTGACGGTCCCGTATAACGGTACACATCAGTATAAATCTATTCTTTCTTTAAAACTCGTGAAACATATTCAAATTCACCGTCTCACTTGTTTTAAAAACTTTTTCTAATCGTTTTTTAAACTGGTTTTAAAAGCGCACCAGTAACGTTAACGATACCTGAACTATTAAACGTTATAAAAACAACCAACGGATATGACGATTTGAGATGAATAGGAAAAGTGTTTGCTGGCCTTTAAAACATTTTGAACGCCTTTATTAAAAAATACTGCTGTTCAAAGATGTATTTGTAATTCAGCATTTTTAGTTGCTACGTGGCATCATCTTAATAAAGATTAAATTATTTATTCCTAAGGTTGTTGTATGTGTGGTGAAAACATGGGTATGTAAAAGAACGAACTTTAAAAGTACCGAAGTCTTTCCATATACCGCCCAAGCTGTTTAACCGTACTAGAATTCAACTACGGAAAATTGTTAAGGTGGTGGTTAGTTGCAAAGCTCTGTGATGGAAACCCGTCATTACTTATGCACAATTGTAATATTTAAACATTTTATTGCCTTTTGCACGTGTCTCAGAAAAGCCGACGCGACGCACTAATGTTGTTACCGCCGCTAGGGACAAGGAAACAAAGGCAATTTCTATGAATATACAGACATGCCAATCATGTGTGGTCAGTATATAAGAGCTCGCTTCTCTTCATTACACAATAACTACTAAACTGAAGAAACCTCTACAAGTTTAATAACTTGCATAGCACGCATTTTGGATTGTCTTGTTTAAAATAAAGTTGCTTACATACCTGTAATCAGTACAGACTTGTTTTCTAATAATGCAGCTCAAATTTTCTATCAGAAGTAAGTTTTCCTACATAGCCTATACATAAATATAGTGTAAAAAAAACACTATGAATTTAGCTCTACGCTGATTAATGTCCGTTGATGACGATTGGTCATTTAAAATTTGCGCGCGGTAAATACTGTACTCCTCTAATATTTCTTTGTTTTTATGTATTCTAGCAAAGTCATCGAATTTAAAATTAAATGAAACCTTGTGCCAATTCATTGCTTTTGTTTTGTCAACACTGGTATTTGAATTAGTTTCATATTATAGCTATTAATTACTTGTAAAGACTAAGATGCCGCAGCGTTACCTGAAAAGGTCGACAATATCTGGCTAACCTGAAATTATTGAATCTTGATGTGTAATCACGACCGCAGTGGTTGTTGCCACATTTTGCCGATCGTTCAGATACTATACACATATCTTTACAGTCTTTTAGTATAGACACAGTCAGCTTTTGGTTGGCCAAATGTTTAAAATTATAAATTGTTACAATTATCAGACGTCTACTAGTTCCATGAAATCTTTATCGTTTTGCATATGTTAATAATCACGATACATTGCTAGCATGAACTTCATACCTACTGTGTGACATGGACAATCTCATCCTGTGCCCCACTAAGATAATGTCACATCATCGGTGCACTATCTTCCCATTAGCAATTCCCTATTTATTAATAAATAATCATTTGCGGCATTACAATTATAAATGCATTAAGTTGCTCATTCAGGAACTTCACTCAAATTAAGGAGTCGAAAGATTTTGTAAGCCTACGTTGTGTAAAGGACATACTTATTAGACAAAGACATGAATGTGATATTGGTTTGAAAAAAAAAAAAGCGTCATTGACCTCCCCGTGAGACGCGCAGAGGCGTCGTGGGCTGTACGTACTTTCAGCGGTCACGCGCATGCCTGTTTCAAAGGTCGCACCCGGCACCTACCCATGTGGATCATTCTAATTAAAACTTGGAATTATTTATGTTTGTGTCAAAAGCATCAGTCGGTGTCGACTGCCGGCATCGGTGGCTTCCCTCGATATGTACAGAATAGAGACAGTGCGACCGCATCTTACCGGCCGCCGCTGTTGTCACTGCGGTGTTTCGCGGGCGGGCAGATTTATTTGGACGTACCCCCTTCAGGGGGCGCGGGGCCGGGCGTGCCACCCACCGCGCCACCTCCACACATTTGACTGGATCAATAAGTAAGCAAAGGATGCCCGAGCAGAAAAACCATACACCCGACCACCCCAAGGGGGCACACGTAACCGACACCCCCCCACTAGCGGGGGGAGGACTCCACAGATTGCCATTTTCTCTTTGCCTACGCTTTAATTAGTTGCGTAGTGACGCGTGTAGATCCATAATCCTATGTTATTACATTGCCAAACAGGTCCCGTCCACTCTATCAGACGGGACAGACCACTACCATCGTTAAGAGCACACTTCATAATATTATTCTACTCGCATAAACTACTAAAAGTCATTACTTACTACTGGAAAAAGGTCATAAAAGCTCGAGAAAGCTATAAATCTGAGGCAAGCAAAATATTTTCTAAGTTTATGTCGTGGCTTACGTTTATAATGCACCCGCGTCACATCTTCTGTTAGCTTAAAATATTGTTACCTTAACCAAACAACGATCCAGTATTCAATATTTCATTTGGAATGACATCGCGGCACCAAGATTATATAAGCCATAGATAATTCATGTGTTCTGGTATGATGTGAGTGCGGCCTACCTGAAATACACACTTAACAAAGCTTTTTCTTTGTATGCATACTTAAGATCACAACTAAACAAATACATATTCATTTGCTAGACTCCCAAAGCTCAACTTTTTATACAACCTTTGTAGGAGTGTCACGAATGGTTCCTAACCATATCGCATATTCATGTAATATGTACGTACGTGTAGCTAACCGTACTGTGTATCAATATGTTATAACATCTTCCCATCCGACCAGCAACCCAAAACAGACTTAATTTTCTGCTGAAAGCACAACTTTTATAGAAGAAGTTTTTCTTACTCTGCCCACTCTATCTTTTCTGGCGAATTAAAAACTTTGATAAAAATGAACCTGCCGGTGTAATAAAGTTCAAGCTAACTGAATTATACTAGAAATCTGAGATTTGTTTATAATAAAAAATTATACAAAAACCCGGTAATCCATGAAAAAAAAAACAAGTAATTATAACATTTTTGAAATAAGTTTAAAGACAGATATTGGAGTATCTGAAACTGCATGTGATCAAGAACCTTTGTCATAAGCGAAACGAAACGTAGATTTAATAAATATATTAACATTTATCACCATGCCAAGTCCTGCATGCAATGACCTTCTAATATGACACGAGGCGTGTGGAACTAGACGATTTATCTAAATCTGCTAAAAACGTTACTGTTACTCTGATGAGTATGACTATCGTAACTGTTTTGTATTCACGCGGCTCGCATGTTGTCTGTCGTCATTCCGCATTCCATTTACTTCTAGGAATGCTATGACAAAATGCATAAGCACTAACATAGTGACAGCATGGACTTAAGCAATTATGTAATGCCTTTAATTGGCTACTTATGAGGGCAATTTGGAGACGTACTGTTGTTAGTTTTAATTGCTTAGCTACCACCTACATATGATACAAAAATATGTATGCTTGTCTATGTAGGAATTAAAATGCCAAAAGCTTCCATTCTCTAGCTGGTATAAAATTTACGTAAAGAACTTATATTAAAAATCTTATTCGTTACATTTCTAATATAGCTCCATTTCCACCCTTTTATTAGAAAGCTTTATATTTAATCAAAACCACCCTTGTGATTGGAATATCTATATTGCTTTCTAATTTTAACCAATCACAGTGCAAATTGTTCGTTCGGCTGTAAAAAGTGGTTCGGTGTAAAGCTGTGATTTTTACGGGCTCTCGCATCGGTCGTCTCGAGATCAGTTCGAGTGCGCCCTGGCTCTTTCCTCACGATCGCAATCGAAATAATTATCATAAAGTAAATCCCCCGCAATTCGGCGGCCGCCCCCGGGCCGGGGCGTCGCGGTAAATGGCGGGCCCTCGCCGCCGACGCCGCGACGCGCTAGTGATGCCTATCTCTGTCAGCACAACATTGTATTCTATCGATGAAAAAGCTAAATTTACCCGCCACTACCGGTTACAGGTAATAAGATCCTGTTGTTTGAAAATGATAAAACAATAATTTTCACGTATTACAGTAGATTTGTCATTGCTTAATTTGTCTAATCTAAGTACTCCTTCTACTGTTATTAATCCACCTACACCCTCGTCCAAAAATGTTTTTGTTGTAATGGTCCATAAATTAATTCTGTATATATTGAAGTAAAGAAGCTTAATGCACTTGTATAATCAAACTGTCTGTGCTTTATTTAACAAGGGCATCGATGTCCCGTGAACAAGGAAAACGACTCACTATCCCATTGCTCTTGGTGGAGAGCGAAACAATCGCATTTCCACTTTTTGCCTCACACCGCTCTCATCTCGTATTGGCGACGGAATTAAATTCGCCCGCTTGTTTTAACGTCTTCCCCTTCCTTCGACTATTTTATTAATTCAGCTTATTAATGCCAATAATGATTTTACAGAGAACCACAATTCGCATTATTAAAAACTTTTATCGATTTCTTACAATGGTTTGCCCCACGTTTGCTGGACCTTTGTACTGTTAAATGTGACATCTGCCGGATAATACACACCCCATTAAGCTTTAAAATGGTTTTGTTCACCTCACACAGCTTTTATTATTATTCGTGTGTGATTAGCGAAGTATCTGCGTTGTAATAATAAGTAGCCGATAGAATCCCACCCCATGGCACCCGCCCCTCACCAACGGACGCGACGCGCGTGTTTCGTCTCAACACAAAACAAACAGTACATGAACATAAATACGTATAATTATGTTCTTTTCGTTAGCAACTACCTGATTTACTAATTCTATTAAGTATAGATTCTGTATATGTTTAGTATTAAAGAAATCTTGGCGCGTGACGCGACGCGAGCCGAGTGACTTTAGGCCGCAGGGGTCGCGCTTTTGTCTGCCCGCGGGGACGGTTGTCCCTTGTGTTTACCTTCGACAACGCCCTGTTTCACTTTACAATGCTATAGAAAAAAGTGGGCAACAAGGAAATGTGTAATGCCAACTAAAGTATTTAGAGTAGCGGTCCAAAAGAAAATAGGTTTTTTACAGACCCTAAAATCCAGAAATTAGTCATCCTTAAATTCATAAAAGTAGCTTTCTTTGCTAAACCGCAGTGAAATGGCTTATTTATTGTAATATTGCTTTGAATTTTAAAGGTCAGTGGCAATTTAAGTTCAAAAGTCTGAAGGTTTCTTGAGTAATAAATGGAAATAAAAATGCTGTTTTATCTTTATACAAAAGACAGGTGTGTAAAAACATTCTTTCAGTTACTCAAGGTCTTCGAGATGGGTAAATGGACGATATTTATTGTCGAATAACTATAAACAAGTCTCGCTCTGCGGAACACTTATTTAATATGAATAAAATTGAACGGCCGACATGTTGTGTGATACGCGTACCACGCGTGTCGTAATGGCGGTCCTTACATCGGCGCATAAAAATCATAAGTTGACGTAGACACGTTTTGCAACGCACCTGTCTGCCACCACCCGCTACAGCCGCTAGCGACTGCAGCGATCGTGGACACATCGCATCACGTGGAAACCGAGCCCGTTTTGATCTCATACTGAATGAATGAGCTAGCTAATTTTGAACATCTACTCCAATAACATTACAATACTTGTAGTAATTGGTCATTATGTTTCCAGCCAACAGAATTGTAGAGAATGAAATGATAGAGATTACTAGTATTGTCTGTATTAAGGTCCCCCTCGCGCTGTAATCCAAGTGCAGCAGTTGGCGCAAGGCAACCATGTTTCCGCTCTTACGCAAATCACACTAGCGCGCCGCTCGACCGCTCTCGACACTCATCGATGTGACGCGGTGAATCATACTCAGTACACAACTTGGATGTTAATAAATACAAGATGATGTCTTGCGAAATTGTAACGTTGATTGCAATTGCACTCTGCGTACCTACTTACAATTACAACAGCCATTTAGTGTGACACACTGACGACAGACCTTTAAACAGACACGTTCACCTGACTAAAAATAATTTTCTTTCATTTATTGAATAACGGTTTTTAATACAAATATGGTAATTTAGAATGTTTAATAGGTGTTTCATTACAATCGAACGTTTATGTAATCACTGACATCTCATAACCTTGCAACTATGCAAATTCTCTGAGAATTAAATTTAACCTCCGCGATAATTAAAATGCGCAGAAAGTAATTTTTGTAGAGCAACAAGTGTAACAACTAAAACGATGTTTTTACTATTTTGTTTGTCATTGAAACCCTTACTATCTAAACTATCTAAGGGACACTGATACTGCAATGCGAATGTCATTCATATTCCAAATTCTCAGATAGACATATTGGTATAACTCATTTGACTAAGCCAAGTTTTACTGCATTTTGTACATACATATCATCATTCATCATTCCCCTGCCCTTATCCCAATTATTATTATTTGGGGTCGGCGCAACACGTCTTCTAGACGTGTTCTAGACGTCTTCTAGACGTGTTCTAGACGTCTTCTAGACGTGTTGCTTAAAGTTTTGGCTATGGTTTTATAGTCGGCCGCCTGCCTGACACTAACCCTCTTTGGGAATGCGATTGTTGGTTGTTTACCCGCCACCATTCGGGTGACCCAAGGTGCTTGGTACAGTGCACTGGGTCTTAAGGTCCATTAGTCGCCTTTTACGACACCCAGTGGAGGATATGGGGTGGTGCTATTCTTTATATCCGGACACCACACGGAACATTTTGTACATACATATATTTGAATTATATTTGTAGGCCTAAAATCCGTGTAAAAGGTCAATAACTGACCTATCGGCTTTGTTGTTACAAATTTGATTTGGCAACGTCTTCTAAGCCCCGAATTCCTATATATCAACGCAATACTGACATAAAACAAACGTTTGACTATTGTAACGTGATCGTTTCGATGTTTCAGCGGCGATGGAGGAGGAATCTAGCGAGTTGCCAGGCACGGACGGCCTGGCGCCCAAACAGCGGCACCAAGCGAAACACCGCGAGCTGTTCTTATCACGGCACGTGGAGACCCTGCCGGCAACACACATCCGCGGCAAGTGCACCGTCACGTTGCTCAACGAGACGGAGTCGCTGCTCAGCTATCTCAATAAGGATGTGAGTATGTACCGGCCACGGACGACACACACAAACACACGCACGCACCGACACAATGATCACTACTTACTCTTAACGACGTACTATACCGTGCCAGTAATAGTGCAGTCTAATCGCACGTACTTTTTAATATACATTTTTTTATGGCCTCAGCGAATCCTGAGTAATGAGTAACCTGCAATACTTATAAAATAAATGATCGTTGAAGAACCTGAACTAAGAATTAGCAGTAATTAAGTATTGTCACGTTGATGACGAAGACTCATTCGGAAATTTAATCGTGGTCGTGTTAACGCTTGATTATTTCTTCAGCGTACGGATCTGTATAAAATTGCTTACATAAATTAATTGTGACTCCTCGCTTGGTTAATGTAGGAACGGGATTAAGTTTCATAATCTTTTGTGTAAAAACATAAAAAGGTATTGATATGGTTCATGGAAAATGTGAAATTAGGATGCTAAACTACAGCACAGTTGTTATTCCACGACGATCCCTGAGGGTTACCCTCTAAGAAATTCTTAAGAAAACTCTTAACTTGGATGAATTTCGTAGCGGAAACAAGTTGTAAATAAAGCTCTGGCAAGAACTTTAATAGTATCCGAGCAATATAGTGGGTAGATAACAACAAACACGAAGGAACGTAACTGACCTGCAGCCCGTAGACTGTAGTCTAAGACCAAACAAATCCGCCCCTGCCTTCGACCTGGATTGTGTGCCGTACCAGTAATAGCTTTCGAGATTTACAATCAGACATTACCATTTTTATAGGATACCTCACAGTTCACACTAACCTTTGTTTCCTTTATCTAACTCTACTAAAGGAATTTTATTTATAATAAACGGTAACGCTGATAATTGGTTTTATATTTTATTCGATATCATCATCAATCAACTATGTATACTCTCTCGATATATAGATCGATTCGTAATGATAAGTTCACGAGCCATTCGTTTTAGCTTTTAGTTCGCCATAGTTTCCAGTGAAATTGTCATTGTAATTATTGGAAGTAATAAAAGAGCTCACACGTGTCACACCCGGCCACGCCATAGTCACTGGTTACGTGGGAAGATCGACAGCTGATATGAGCATTCTATTTAATATTTCTTTAATTCGTCTCCTAATCACCGTCGCGCCGTGGGATTTTATATTATTTAAATATCATTTCTACCAATTACTTTTTAAACAAACTTAACACGTGTTAAATAGTTATAACTTAATAAAATTGAGTAACTACACAGATAAATAGGAATGACGATACTCGTCCCATTTTATTTCAAGGTCGGGTCATTAAGATCACACAGCCGTTGACATTCCCAATTAGGATATGTCACACCCTAAATGTGACGTCACTTCCTTTACTCAAACTAACTTACACCTTAACAATGTACAGGCAATGATTAAATAATTATTACATTTTAATAAACCCACTGCAATGTTATTCTAATTCGACTTTTTTTTAACTTTTGCTATTACACCATAATGTTGATAAAATGTATACAATAATTACTTAAAGTGGGAAATATTTTGTTTTTTTTCGTATTTATATTTTTTTTACCGTATAAAACTTGAAAGTCTGTGAAAATAATGCGTTTTGATTGTAGCAACGAAACATTATGTAGTAATATAAATATGCATACGTAATTAAAATCGCAGTCTTAAGTGTCATATTAATTACCTTTATTATCCACGAGTAGTTATTGTGAGAATCGTTGAGAAGATTTTTATCTCTTTGTTTTTATAACTGTATATTTAGTGATGGGTATAACGGCTCTTATTACCTACACTGTAACATTAACAGATTTCCATTTTGTGCCCTATTTTCAGTTAAAGTGAAACTTCACTGACCTTATTTAATATGTAAAAAAAAAATGTGTTATGTCATTCCTAAAATAAAATGAATTAAAACTAGAACAATAGTTATAAGCTGTGTACAACAAGATATTTATTATTTTACTTTTATTTAATGTTATTACAAATTCCTTTAAACGTCAGCTTTAATAAAATAGGAGTTTAAGTAATCTCAAGATTATTTCTTCGTTAAAAGCTTTCACTAAAAATAAATTGTCCAAGTTGTCAACTTTCGTTTTTTTATTGTAACATATTTTGATAATGTTTTCTCTTTTTGTTTCAGGACGCATTTTTTTATTGTTTAGTATTTGATCCTTCACAAAAGACTTTATTAGCAGATAAGGGAGAAATCAGAGTTGGAAGTAGATATCAGACTGAAGTAACTAATTTATTAAAAGAAGGTATGTAACATTATGATATCGTCATATCCATACTTATTTTTATGGTTTATATGTAGGTCCCATTTAAATTTTATTTTCATACTTGTAACTTGTATTATTGAAATGATAAATGCCTATTTTTTTTCAAAAGTGGCAATGGTCAATCTTTTCTCGAAAACAGCGGTTGTCCCGTAGTAGAATTTGAATGAAAAATGAATTTGAATAGAACGTTTATAGGCTGTCGAAGTGACTTGTAATTTTTATATGTAAAATGGTGTCAACAGTATAATGTGTGTGTTGTTGCAGGCGAAGAGGACACCCGCAACAGCGAAGAGCTGGAGACGCTGGTGTGGACGCCGTCGCACGGGCTGACGGACCGGCAGATCGACCAGTTCCTCGTCGTGTCGCGCTCGGTGGGCACGTTCGCGCGCGCGCTCGACTGCTCGTCCAGCGTCAAGCAGCCCTCGCTGCACATGTCCGCCGCCGCCGCCAGCCGCGACATCACACTCGTATGTACCGCACGCTCATCATACTTGCTGGCGCACTCACTTGTTGACAACTCGTAGTCTTTAAACTTTCGCGACTTGTACACATATTTTAGACGACAAACGTACGTGAACCCGTGACCACGGTCGGTGCAACTCGACCGAATCGTCGGGAAAAAAAAATATAGAATTATATTGCGAATAAGTCCCGTTTGACGTCTAAAATATCTCGTATATTGACTATAAAATAAAGCCTATCTCCAAGTGTGTAGCATGCATATGCTTGTTAACAAATCATACCATGGCATACACTGTAAAGCTTTACTATGAACTAGTTTTTAGACTTGTTAATCTAAGCTAATTATCCAGAATAATAGATGACACAAGTTTCTATCTGAATAAATTCCCTTATTGTACTTGAAAATGTCTATTACTAGTTTTGTGTGATGAACGTGTCTAGTTTTAATGAAAAATACTTACGCCATGCGTGAGCCCACTAATGAATTGTTTCGATGTGTGTGCAGTTCCACGCGATGGACACCCTGCACAAGTCCGGCTACAGCATAGAGTCTGCGCTGTCGTCGCTGGTGCCGGCGTCGGGCCCCGTGCTGTGCCGCGACGAGATGGAGGAGTGGTCCGCCTCCGAGGCCAACCTCTTCGAGGAGGCGCTCGACAAGTACGGCAAGGACTTCGCCGACATACGGCAGGACTTTGTGAGTATACACTAACTATACAATATTATTTTTTTTAACACAGCTCCCAAAAATAACCTAGCTCCATTTTATGACGAGTGGTATTTTTGAGTATCTGAAAAAATATTGCAGTAGACTGACTGTTGTAGAAGAAAAAAATCGTGAAAAATGTTGTAGTTCACTGGTCGTAGCAGTCCAATTCTGCCCTCCGGCTTACTACATAGATCTGTAAAAACATAGTCGAGATTCAAGGGATTCCATAGTTAATTTACCATTGTGATTTAAAGTTAAATATAAATTGTCTAACTTCTGAAAAGCCTTTTCTGCACCAGGTTATATTATCTTTTTTTAATATTCTAAATGACTAAAATATACTAATGTCCTATACGTAACTAATGTCTTTTATGTATTATACAGTTGCCATGGAAGACGCTAAAAAACCTTGTGGAGTACTACTACATGTGGAAGACGACAGACCGCTACGTGCAACAGAAGCGCGTCAAGGCGGTCGAGGCGGAGTCCAAGTTGAAACAAGTGTACATTCCCAACTAGTGAGTGTTTGTACCACACGATGCATATATTATATCGATGTGTTTTATTATTATTTTACATTATCACTTGTAAAATCACTGAGAAAACTCAAAATCGGTTAACGAAATGATTGAGGTTCCCTTCTCTCTGACGAAAGTCTCAGTGTTTTTATAATGTGCATTTAACCTTTAAATTATTATTTGTTTAAGTTATGTCATGTGATAGACTAGAATAATTGCCTTTTTTATTTTGTTTCTTAGCTATAGCAACTTGTTAAAAGTTATATGTTACATACGTTAGTTTTTTTTTTAAATGGTACAATACAATAGTATTTGTGCTATATTTGTACTTTGTGCTTCAAATGTTGCAAAAAATATATTAAATATTACAAAAATCTTATTTTTGCTCACTATCGTATTCGTAAATTTATTGCTGCTATCTAGTCTCCGATGCAAAAAAACAGGAATTGTATACGTGTTAGAGGTTCATGAATATAACATTTTAATTGCAGCAACAAGCCAAACCCGGCGCTAATAACAAGCAACAGCAGCAGCGGCAAGACCGCACCCGCCGTGCTCAACGGCGGGACCAACGGCACCGCCACCGTCAGCGCCGGACAACTCTGCGCTTCTTGTCAAGGTACATGCCTAACACAACTATTTCACCGCTCACATTCTCTCAGGTCCGTCAATGTTCATCCAACTAATTAATGATTTGTATTATTTTCAGTGACAAATTCAAACCAGTGGTACACATGGGGCCCGCAGCATTTACAATACAGACTATGCGGCACCTGTTGGCAATACTGGAAAAAGTATGGAGGTCTCAAAGTTAAGGTTAGTATTGTTTGACTTGATTCAAGAGATGGCAAATATCTCCTATTTTATGTTGAAATTATGTGTTATATTTAAGCGACAATTAAGTTAAATGTATTACTTGTAACAGACCGCTGGCGTATTCGGTGAGACAGAAGTGGAGGCCGCGAAAGGGCCTCGCGGCGAGGGCGAAGACACCGCCTTGTCTGTGTCGCACCGCCCGCATCGCTGCACCGTCCTCAACTGCGCCAAGGTAAGTGTCGCGCCTGCCGGCCGCCGTCGCCGTCCCCGCGCCGCTGTGACGCATGACGTGTGCTTGCAGGAGTTCAAGCTGCGCGCGCACCTGGCGCGGCACGTGGCCACCGCGCACGGCAGCGGCGAGGGCGCGCGCCCCGTCATGAAGACGCGCGCCGCCTTCTACCTGCGCGCCTCGCCCTTCACACGCCTCGCGCGCAGGCTCACACGCGCGCTGCGCCGCCCGCGCCACTACGCGCGCTCACCCTTCTCGCCCATCAACCTACAGCAAGTCAAACACGAGTGTAAGTATTACCCTATGACGACACCATTGTTCCGATCTATGCCCATATTCAGCTTACTCTACACGTACTGTTGTGCCCCCAGGTTCGATAGCGATGGCAGGGCTAGGTGGCGCCGAGCTGCGCGCCGCGGGCGCTGCGGGTGGTGGCAGCACGGGTGCGGCGGGCGCGGCGGCGGCGGCGCGCGCGCGCGGCCCTGTGGGCGCGGTGGCGGCGCGCCTGGCCGCCGCGCGCGGGGCGCCGCCCCCGCCCGCCACGCCCGGCCGCCACGACTGGCTGGCGCTCACGCCGCGCGACCGCATGCCCGCGCCGCCGCACGTCGCCTTCCCCAAGCCGCCCAAGGCGCCAGGTACCTACTACACACTGCAAACACATTCGCAACGCATTCCTATATCCTGAATGTTTCTTTACGAAACGATTGCTTCTTCCAGATGGTAGCCTGATGTACGAGCGTGTGTTGTCTCGTGCTGAAATAGAGGCACGTCGCGCCGAGGCGGCGCCCGCGCAACCCCTCAAACGACGCGCGTACGACGACATCAACGGCCTAGACAGTCAGTATCGTGTGATTTGTCATTTATAATGTTGTGATGTTTAAATGAAATTAAATATATTATTGTGATCGAAAACTAATGGTATCGTATTCTTTTACGCTCATTCGGAAACAGCGACAGGTACGAGAATTTTATATACTAGATGCAAATAATGTGACTAGCATTCATTATAGACCGGCGATATTAACGTTTGGTGACGTATCAGCAGGAGCGGGCGCGCGCGAGGCGGGCGCGGCGCCGCCGCCGGCCAAGCGGCCCAACAAACACCCGGCGCCCATGCAGCGGCCCTCGCGCGAGCAGTACGCCGCCATGTGCGCGCGCGCGCAGGCCACCGGCCAGCCGCTGCCCGCGCACGTCTTCACGCACGTCAGTACCCCGCCCGCGCCCCGCGCCACTAGCCCGCCCGCACCCACCCACTTGTAACCAGCTCGCTCGTGTGCAGGTCAACGGCAAGCCGACCAACATCAGCGGCCGCGGCGGACGCCGCCACGTCATCTCCTGGATGGACGCGCCCGATGACCTCTACTTCCGAGCGAACGAGAACGCCAAGTGAGTACACCACCCAGCTGTGCGAAAAACCCACTTATTCCGATACTAACTAGCACTTAAGTAAAACACCGTGAAGTTAACTAGCATATCTATTTTTCAAGGGTATGTTAAGTCACGTTCAAGGGCTACGAGGGGTTTAATCTCTGACACCAGGTTGTACATGCAAAATAAAAGTAGAAAGATCATAACCTATCGTATTTAATCATTCCCATAAAAGTAATATAAAACCATTGGTTAAATGTGCCCAATGAAATACGTAGGCAAATTAATGCATAAAATTAACTGTCCATTAAATTAAATAATCTGGTCATCAACCATCATAATTTTTTCAATGCTACTAGGGTACAAGAATTAAATTTGAATGTAAATTAATCCTTGGCCAATAGCCCGGCTGCAGCCAGAGATTGACAACACGTCGTTTAAAAGCTGGTTTTACCAAGTAAGTACCAGAAACTGGCGAAGAACTATCACGAAACGCTCTCTGCAGTAAAGGATATTAATTTAGGCTATGATTTTTTTTGTAATCGAAGTATAATATGTAAAAATAGTACCTACTTCATAATCAAGATAGCGAGTTGACATTATAATTTAAAACAATTAAAATTTTATTAATTACATATTGCAATAATGTTGTAGAAGTGAACTAAGATATTACAAAAAAAAAACGTATATATTTTTTTTAACTGCCTCGTCAAGTGATATTTACAGTTTATTATTGTCCAACTTCGGGAAAATTTAAACTGTGGACAAATTTAATAATTTACCGCATTGTTATACTAAACTGGAGGTTAGGAGGAGGAAAGCACGAAAAGTCTCTTTATGTTCAGTTGGTTTAGAGTTGTATGGAAAATATGATCAACAATTTGTGTGTGTGCACAGGGCGGCGCGCCGCAACCTGTCGTGCGGCGAGCTGCGGCGCGGCGCGCGCGCGCCGTGGCGGGCGATGCGCGGCGGGCCGCTGGCGGGCGCGGCGGCGCTGGCGGCCAGCGCGGCCGGCGCCTGCAAGCCCGCCGCCGCCGCCGCGCCGCTGCAGCTCGTCATCCTGGACTGACAGCAGGCGCGCCCGCCGCCGCCCGCGCCCGCGCCGCCCTCGCGCGCCTACTCCATGGAGGCGCTGCTGGGCTGAGCGCCGGCGCTTGTACATACCGCCGCCCGCGCCCGCCCGCGCACGCGAGTGCCCGACGCGACCGGACCGAACGAAGATTGTATTTTTGGTAATCGAATCGCCGAGGACGGATTCTGTAGATAATATTTTAAACTATATTGTTCTTATGTGGTTTGATCTGGCGTCGAGCAAAATAATGTATTTGATACATAAAACGATATGTAAGTCTAATTCATTCGGAGATTCATTGTAGGATAATTTACAATTTTTTTCATAAATAAAGCACAAATTGAAATATAGGTTGGTTTTATTTAATTTGTTCGAAGCTACATCTTGTGAATAATGTATGTTTTCCGAATGAAATGTGATCCCTATTTCCCTCACTCTCTCACAACATAATTTTAAGGATTTTACTGACAGAAATGACTGAAATAAAATTATTTATCAGTATTATGCACACATTACTATTAACTGTCGTTTTAATCATCTCATGTAACAAACAAACTTGATGTAAATAACTGCCTAAACCGATAGAAATCTCAAAACAAAACAGTTGCAATAAATAAATATTTTTATATTTTAGCATTTTTTCTTTACATTTAACTCGGTTGGAATATGACCTGGTATACCGATTCAATCTATAGACCGTACTATATGAAAAATATGTCATTAAATCTTTGACTGTACCAGTCAATACTCTTTAAAACTATACTTTAGTGTCTCGATCCAAGAATGTATAACATTGGCTCTTGATACCATGGCCAAATTTTCGATTAGTTTAGAAAGTCACTGAACAATGTCATATTGATAAACTGCCATTCACGTTAGCCGACCATTCAATTTTGGTTCTGAGCAAATTTTTTGAAGGACCGACATTATCGAGTCTTACTCATATCAAACTAGCTGTCACATGATTACTTCGCAGCTTCGTTGGGCTATGACACTGCAAATAACGTCTTTCTATTTGGTCCGTAAGTGTTTTCAAAATCGGTTCAGTAATTGCGGAGATTATCTCATTACAAACTAGCTCTTTATAATATTAGTTCATGGGAATAATGCGTGGGCTATCAGTTCTTACTGTACGTAACTTTAAGACATTGCTGACTGTACTCACTAGGTAGCAAGAAGTAAGTACCTACTCTGTTATCATAAATAAGTAGCAATAACATGAATTGTAGCGATCTTTGCTTTGCAACTTGTAGGAGAGAAAAATGATTTTCCACTATTCGACTAAGTTGTGGCATTAAAACTATTGTTGTTTGCTACAGGTTTACAATAACCAGGTGCTTTGCCAGGCTAGACAAACGAAAACAGTTATACTATAAGCGAATATGAAATTTGTAAAAATAATGAATAAGTTTATCTTACCTTAGCTTGTACGATCGAAGTGGTTATTCATTGGCTGATAAATATATATTTAATAATAACACTAGCTTAGTTAGCCAAAAAACCCATATTATTAAGTTGCTTCAGGTTGTCAGATAGTTTCATATTTATTTTATCGAAATTGGTCCAGTCGTTTTTTGGCACTTGTGGATGTAAAGAGGTTGTTAACAAACCCAACATTTTATATTAGTGTTTGCACGTCGTACGAGGGGTAACGACAATATTCTAGGTCACACATGTATCCGCATTGCACGTGCAATTTTATAGTGTAATGTAGCTGTAATCCAACGCTGCCGCACATACTTTCCAAGGCCAGAGGTTAACACCACTAAAAATCATCAAAAGAGTACCCGATAGCTTTCGTCCCATGTTGTTTATAAATATTGGTAGTGCAATTACATCTGACAACGCGAGGGTTTTTCCTCTGAAAAAATCCCGCCTAAAATGAACAACTTACTTTTTTTCTTTTGTTTTTCTCCTGGCTCTGGCACGTGTAAATACTGCACTGTAAACAATATTATTTTCAAATATCACTTGTTATGAGTTCAAAGTAACTTGGATTCGATGATTTGAATTTAGGCAAAGAAGTTTTATCAAAACTTGAAACTCATTGAATTTTAACTAGATGCAGCAGCATTGCCCGGAAGTCTGCAGTGTATTTTTTTTAATGCCTGGCATATTTCTGGAGCTTACATTACATAGCCATATATTTTATTTCTGTTTCTGTGTAGGTACTGACAATACAAGCGGTCGAAAGGTTAAAGAAAAGGCAATTTTTAAAAAGTTATATTTATTCGAGTAATAACTACATCTTAATATAAATGGATAATAACTATTTCTCGGTATGATAAATATGATTTAGGGGGATTTTAAGACACCTGCATGTTGCGTCTCACTTATTTTGAAAGCACTATCACATACTTCAAGTTTGTGTTACATATTCGCGTAGAAAAATATTTTAGCAATTGCTTAAAACAGCGGTAAAACAATGTTGTAGTTGGGAGAAGTCTGCATTTTCTATGAACCCATATAAAAATATACTTAAATAAAAGCTTGTGACCGACAACACTAAGGAGGAGGTGCACAGTCGTGGCTCCAGCGATATAGCCGCCAGTGGGACTGTGAAGTTATTTATATATAATATAGCGTTAATAAATCCAACAGCGAAGTTTTCACTTCAGCCACAAAAAGTGAAAGTCCTCAATAGAGTTGTCGCGTTGTCAAATGGCACTTAAATGTACTTGACTGTTCTCTCGTTCTTATTACCTATCGGTGGCGAACAGCATTATGTTACCGCCGGGAATAGTAAACAAAGGTTAATTTAGTAATAAACAAACAATCATCCCCTTTAAAAACAATGAAAGTAAGGTTAATATTTTAATATACCTGACTAAAAATAATCAGGTTTAGTACAGTATCGGTATAAAGGTATAACAATTAGCGGAAGCACTATGGATAAAAATATTTGAGTTATTGTTCTTTGGACCGTGTAACAAGAGTAAATGAGATGATAGAAAAAATGCATAGGCATCGAAACATTATCACATTCCTCGATAAGGAATCTTGTTATTGTAACGACAAGTAGAAAGTAATTTAAAATTGTCGAGTACACACAACCCACGGCGTAAGATATCCGAGTCTAAAATAATGGACGAGTGGATAGCGTGTACTCAAGCATTTCTATGTAACAACACACAATTTATAACATAAAAAATACAGCTACCTCCCGCGGCCACTACAACATTGAAATAAAGTTGTTCCCTATATTCCCTCAAGAGTTAAATTGAGCAGGATGTATTATAGCTACATTTACACTAAGTCAACTTAGTTGGAGGACAACACAATCGTTACAGTAGGCCTTCGATTATATAACTATTTTATACAGTTCCATTAATGATAATATTACATCAGAAGTCAGTCCCTTACCGTCATTTAACTGTTCTTATAATACATAACCCCATACTTCAACTAAAATTGCAGTAAATCTAGCTCTACGTTTTAATCTCAAGCGTGGCGAGGCGAGCGCGGCGCCGCACTGCCTCGCACTCGATGCGCCCGCTGCAAGACAGACTCCCGTCATCAACATAAACATTATAAAATACTCGTTATAAAAATACTGTACAATTACAATAATTATTTGAAGGTAATAAACTCCTTACTGATAAGTCGTAAACGATTAATGCTCTGATATATCTACGCCCCGAACTTCCATCAATAATACACCATTCACAAATTATATACAATGTCTCTTAATTTTATACATGTTACTTAAACACACATCCAAATTTGTTCCCAAAACTGTAGTCTTTACCTCATTTTATTTTCTAAATTAAATAATGAGATCGAACATAAACATATGGAATTTTGCAAATGAACAAGGAACAGGAGTTTAGAAATATTATATTGTATAAAACTTTCTTTATATGAATATATAGCAGTACCTATGTATGTAATGTAAATTTGGACGAAGCCATCATTTGTCGTAATACTTTCCTTTATAAATATGATCATAATATCTTTATTTCTTTCAAGGCACTGAATTTAACAATTGATAACGGTATTTTGTTTATTTAGATCATCTTAGAACCTTACCCTAAATAATAGCCAATATTAAAATATTTAACTCGCAGTACAAATATTTCGTATGAAAATACACACATGACTCTGCATACATACATCTATACTAAAATATAATATTTCAGTGTAATATACATTAGTTTGTAAATAGATCCCGAACAGAGTGCTCAGTCGGAAAACCACAATCTATACAAAAATATTTTTGCGAGCTTGCAAAACATATTTGCTACAGTTACAATATATATAATAATCGCAACAGCGCGATCACAAACGCTGGTTAGGTGGGATCTAGTTTTTGGAGTTTTTCACGCGCCAATCGTAGTGTGACAGTGGAATGTTCATAGGACAATTATATTGACGACATGACACCACAAGCCTCCTGTCCGACTTGTCTTCTACGTGTATCATTCATATACTTCATGCTAACATGTTATTGCTGACTCGCTTCGACGCTACATCGGTACAGTGTTAGATCGCGATTACATGATACATATATAGCGCACGTGAAAGGTTTGCACATGGCGTGGCCGTGCCCGGCGTACGTGTCACGCACGACCAAGCGAAATTGACCGAATTTATTAAAACAATGTTTGTTTGTGTGTTCAGTCTCACGTGTCAGACTTGCGCCAGCGCCGTTGAATCTCAGTGTTTCGACAAATTGAGCGGCAAATCTGGAAATATAAATATGATCTGTTACCATAGGCAGCAACGTCTATTTTACTTTGATAGATTATATTTTTGTGGTCGATTGAACGAAACAATCACGGAACGAGTGCGATATTATATATGATCTAAGTATGTTTACACTAAAATATTTTCATCAAATCATGAATCAAACAATTTAGTTGGGCTTCTTATAACAATAGTGTAAGTGTGATAAAGTGCATGCTGTAGCATAAATTTAATGTAATAAATGTTATATCTGCAAGCATGTAAGAGCCTCACCTGAAGTGGGTTCATCCTTAGGTATGTGGTCGTTGGCGAGCGGCACGGCGAGCGGCGCCCAGGGCCCGGGCGGCACGCCGGGGGACATGGGGTACTGCAGCCACAGCGGCGGCGCCGAGCGGTACAGGTGCGGGCCCACGTACGAGTACGGGTACATGTAGGGCACGTCGCGCGCCCAGTCGTCGCGCGCCGGCGAGCCGCGGTACTGCGCGGCCGGCGCGCCGCCCCACGCGCGCACGCCGTACGGCGAGGCGGGCGCGCCGTACGCGCCGCGGTACCGCGCCAGCTCGGGCGGCGGCGTGGGCGAGTCGCGCGCCAGCCCGCCCGGCCCCGGCGAGCCCATCAGCGCCGAATACCGGTAGCGGTAGTTGTCCGGGCTGGGGCTCAGATCCGGCGAGTTCACGCTCGACGGTGACTCAGTTTTGAGCGAGGGCGGGTGCGAATGCGGCGACCGCTTCGGCTCCGGCGACCTCCGGGTCGGGCTGTCGTCCGGCATGCTCAGGAGCGAGTGTATACTGTAGCTGCTCACGTTCTTGGAGACGGGCTGTTCTTTCCGCGGTACGTTTCCATTATGAGGGCGCGCAGGCGTCTCAACAGCTGGCTTGTGGGAGGTGTGGCTCGGCCCCGGCGACGGCGGATACGACGCCGTGCTCAAGGCGGGCACGGTCTTCGCACGCCGCTTCATGCCCTGATCCTCAAGACTCACTCTTTCCAGTTCCCTGAGGATCCGTTTCCTCGGTGACACCATCATGTGCTCTTGCCTGCAATTCGCTAGCTTCGCATTGACCGGCGCTGGTAGCGAAGAGATTCTTTCGCGAAGTTTGTTTATTGTTTTGGTCAACTCCTTACGTCTTATCGGCGGTCTTGTCTTTTTGTACACCCTTAATTTACGATACTGATACGGTTTCTTTAGTTTCATATGATAGTATTTCTCTCGGTCGTATTCCGTCCACCGATCGTCGTCGGAGTTGGTCTTGGCTTTAGGCGCGCCGTCGACCACGTCCTCACCCCGACTACTCCTGTTCTCCGGCGAGCCGACGTCACCGTTCTTCTTGTCGCAGACACCATTGGTCAGAGTTCGTTTGGAACTGGTACCGTTGACTAAACCATCCAGGTGGGTGGTATCGTACGGTCTCCTCCGCTTGAGGCGGCTGGCCACCTCGATGGCGGCAGTGTGAAGCGTGCTCGGTCTGCAATAGTACATGGCTAACTCTTTGGAAATGTTTCTGCGCGGTGCGGTTTGCTTCCAGCAGTGGTCCCGCTGCCAGGGCGAGGACTGCACGGAGCTGTTGTCGTCGGACACGGACAGCGAGGCGGAGGGCGGGTGCGCGGCCGCGGGCGGCGTGGGCGGCGCGGCGGCTGGCGGCCAGAACGTCTTGCGCGGCACCGACACCCAGCCCGCACGCTCGCCCTCCCGCGCGCATCCACGCACCAGCTCCAGAATAAACTTTCCATCTGCAAATACCAAACACATGTTTTGTGCTACTTGCTCTTTATTTACATGATTTATAAAACTAACAGTTTATATTTAAAGCAACTACTGGTTATGTAACTAAAATGCCTTGATATAGTAATAATTAAATCAAATATTCAATACCTACTCATAACAATAACAAAATTGTCCTTCTAGTTACATCTTGAATTAATCCTTAAATACAAGTACTTTGATAGAGACACAAGTATCTATCACATCAAACATTAGCACTTGTGTTAATTACTTAACTAAGCCATGACTTATGTTTGTTATTGATAAAAATAATTATGTATACATTTAATAAACACTGTACACAGATAAACAAAAACTGACTAAGGGAAAATATACCAATTAAAGTAGAAAGTTTAAGCCTGTTTTTAACATTCCTCCTAATTTAATTATTCATTTTATAGATCTTACATACAGGTAGTACATAGATCAATTAATTTAATCACACTACAATAAGTGTTCCTTAACAATTTGTCATTAAATAAACAAATAATGTTTACATTGTTATATTTGTCAACCTATCTCCCATTTGTCAATAAACCACCTGATGCAGGCCACTACAAGGCTAAATGCATTAATTGTAGAGATTTATCACTGTACTTCATAAAACATATGATCACCTAATACAATTAAAATGTATGATTTGTCTTGTCATTACAATTAGTTTCAAGATTATAGAGTAACTTTAATAAATAAACATTCAAAATCAACAAAAAAGGATATTTTATTCACTTCAATACTAATAAAATTAGTAGAAAAGTAAGAGGTAACATGTATAGCAGCCTTAATTCTTGGATGTAATGTTAATACACAGGAATCCTAAGTAATATGTCAGATCAAAATAAAGAATGTCTCAAGAACCTATTACAAGCATTTAAAAGCTAAGATTGTTTACAAGATATCAAGATCTTGTCATGTACTTATCTTGTGCATATTATGTTAAGTAGCAAAAAAACAAGTTACATTGACACTATAATACCTGTCAAATAAGAATTTGTAAGGAATTTCTCATTCATATGTAAAACAGGTGTTCTATACAAATAGTGTTTTACATATTACTTTATATTGCAAGCAATGTCATTATCTCATATACTATGTTTTCACAGTCACATTGAACCATACAACAACACTAATAGCCAGCAAGACATTTTAAATAGTTGTTTGTTTCCGCTAGGGTGGCCACAGCTCCTTACGAAACTCACAACAATAGCACAGAAGCTGTGCTCAGACAATTGGCAACGGCTCACTCAAATGTGCTTATGTAGGCTTATCAGAGCATGAATGACTTTCTAGTTTTTCTTAACACACTAACCGGACCAGTGGGTGCCACAATTACTATCGACCTGACTCCTACGATTCAGCCTTATCGTCGTCACTAAGACTACATAACAAGTAGACACCCACCTTTAAAGAATTTGAGCCTCCCACCAGTAGCAGTGAGAGCTGAACTGTTCACAGGAACATCTTCACTAGTACCCTTACTACTGCTGTTACCATTCACGCCATGTCTTCTGTCTACTTCCTCTGTCATTTTGGTACATGTTGTCAGAGTTGTGTTTGTTCCTTCCTGTATATGCATTTCATGTCTGACCGCTCATACATCACGCGAGCGACACTTTAGTCCGAACCGTCTCGCCATGTCGCACCGAGACTGGGGATCGACGTCGCATCAAACACTCGCGAATTCGGATCGACATACAATTTATCCGTCAAAGTCCTCATCCTAATGCCACCTGCGGATTGTGGGCTCCACCGAATCTTTCGTATAAACACATTACCGACACGGTGACTTCTGAATTGAAACGATATTACGGTCGATCCTGTATCATATAACACTTTTGGTTTGTCACTGCCTAAATAAATCCTAAACAAAATCGCGACGCCGGATTCCCAATTATAATCGGGCCCACGACACAACTCGATAAAAAGCTGTTCGTTTTTCAGTACATAGTTCATTCACACCCAGCATCCATTTTGATTCGTTCAAAATCAAATATGATCGTTCTTTTGACCACAAATACAAACTTGAAATCCGAATGGTCCGAATGCGTTGTTAAATGCGTTTAGTTTTTGAAGTTGAACATGAACAAAACACATGTTTACTCCATTTATAATTGCATAAATAATTAATAAAACAGTTACTGAGATTGTTAAATAAATAAAAAGACATTGGTATACGGCTCAGACAGATGTAGCTTAATAGTGGGGCCATAATAAACTGAAATGTATTTGATTTAAACAGAATACCGTAATTATTTAGATTCAAACTGATATAGAATGACATGTAAAACGCTATATACTGGCTTATTTCAAATGTACGAAACTTGTACGAAATAAGCCCGACTTCTATGGTTCACTATTTACTTTTATTATTTAATCTGTTGCAAGAATTTACTCTGTAGGCGTAACATAATTTCGGCGGCCATGTTGGCGGTAGCCTTATTTTGTTTTAATTTTGTATTTGCTTCTCTTTTTGTTGTATATGATTAGAGAAGGATAGAGAGAGGTGTAGAAATTGACACACTACCACACCACTTTGTTTGCGTGCATCAACCTCGTTGATTTCAACAAAATATTTTGGTGATTTCACTGTGTATATGATATAAAATAGATCTAGCCATTTCGGTAAATTGCTATAAATTACAATGACTTCATCAGAAGTTTCGTATAATCGAAAAATAATATCGGAGGATTTGTCGAATGTTGAGTTCGACACAAGCGAAGATGTGGAAGTTATTCCCACTTTTGATTCTATGGGATTACGCGACGAATTGCTGCGAGGAATATACACCTATGGTAAATATCAACTTACATTCCTAAGATACTAATGTACAAAAAGATTCACACTGAAATTCCTATATTCGATGTTGATTTCCGTTGCCCGACCAAACTCATCAGTCACTTTCACATTTTTTCAGGATTCGAAAAGCCGTCCGCAATCCAACAAAGAAGCATATTACCAATCGTGAAGGGTAGAGATGTGATAGCGCAAGCTCAGTCCGGTACCGGTAAAACTGCAACATTTTCGATTTCCATCCTGCAGTCTTTGGACACCACTTTACGCGAGACCCAAGTCCTGGTACTATCACCAACGCGCGAGTTGGCTACACAGATTCAAAAAGTTATCTTGGCTCTGGGTGACTTCATGAATGTCCAGTGCCATGCCTGTATCGGAGGAACCAACCTTGGAGAAGACATCAGGAAATTAGATTATGGCCAGCATGTTGTATCTGGCACACCTGGCAGAGTATTTGGTGAGTAACCTCTGAATGTATTATAAGAAATCAGTTTGAATAAAAAAAAAGATAAATATACCAAGTATGAAGTAATCTTACTATTTCAAGTAATAATAATCTCAACATTTTTCCAGACATGATCAGAAGACGTGTATTGAGGACAAGATCAATAAAAATGCTGGTCCTTGATGAAGCTGATGAGATGTTGAACAAAGGTTTCAAGGAACAGATCTACGATGTGTACCGTTACCTGCCTCCAGCCACTCAGGTGGTGCTCATCTCTGCCACACTTCCCCATGAGATTCTTGAGATGACTTCAAAATTCATGACTGATCCTATTAGGATCTTGGTAAAACGGTAAGAACTTTCTTCTGAAAATAATGTTGAATATAAGTTTCCACCAAACTGAAATTTATCATACCTCTGTGAATCTTTCCATCTCAATTTAATATCCATCTTAATATTTTGAAGGCAAAAACTTCAATTATACATGTCATACAAGTATAGTAGTTTCACTGGTCACCAATATAGTTTGTTGAGTTACTATTAGCCCTCAACATGTCATATGTAATTAACATTATTTTTATTTTCCTACTTCAGTGACGAGTTGACACTAGAAGGAATCAAACAGTTCTTCGTTGCTGTGGAGCGTGAGGAGTGGAAGTTTGACACCCTCTGTGACCTGTACGACACTCTGACCATCACTCAGGCAGTCATCTTTTGCAACACCAAGAGAAAGGTGGACTGGCTCACACAGAAGATGCAAGAAGCAAACTTCACAGTCAGTTCAATGCACGGAGACATGCCACAGAAGGAAAGAGACAATATCATGAAGGAGTTCCGATCTGGACAAAGGTATATACACCACACATCATTTTTTTATTTGATTATAGACCTTGTAAAGGTGGTAAGCTTGAAACTAAATGTATAAAAAAAATATTCAAACTTGTTTTAAGCTAGGAAACCAATTATTTTTCAGTAATTTAAACTTGTTGTTGATTCATTTCCATATCTGCAAAATCATCATCAGCCTTGACTAACCCACTGCTGGGTATATGCCACGCCCATTGTATCCATCCTATATCTGCTACATATCTGCCCACATATACATTACGTGCCCATCTCGCGGCACAATAATAAAAAAGTAGCTAAAGTATATTCGTTTTTCAGCCGCGTACTTATCACAACCGACGTTTGGGCGCGAGGTATCGACGTGCAGCAAGTGTCCCTGGTCATCAACTACGATCTGCCCAACAACCGTGAATTGTACATTCACAGAATCGGTAGATCAGGTCGTTTCGGCCGCAAGGGTGTCGCCATTAACTTCGTCAAGTCTGACGACATCAGGATCCTCAGAGACATTGAACAGTACTACTCCACTCAAATTGACGAGATGCCAATGAATGTCGCAGATTTAATATAATTCTGGTCACAAATACATCACCTTTCTTACCCAGTGTTAACTGGAGGCACGCAGTGGTGAAGGAATTGATAGCACCCAAATTCTTCTTATGTAAGCTATTTTCTAGATGTATCTCGGTATAATGTCTAAATAAATAAATTTTAAATTAACAATTTTTCTTTATTTCAAACATCATGCTTTTTCCCCTCTGAGGGTGTAGTCTCTGCAGCAATGTGTGCAGAACTGGCAAGGATAGGATTGGGAATGGACAAAGAGTGTTGAAAATAATTACAACTCTGTTGTAGTGAACTTACAAAGTTTATTTTAGTCAAACAATGCAGAGCAGTATTCTGAAAGCAATGTTACAACTAATTTACACACAATATATTTATACAGACAAACTTTATCACTACAATAATTTTACTTAAGAACATTAATGTTAATACAATATTGATTCCAAAAGATTATTGTAATGACAGCTAAGCTCTTGGAATGTTACCAGTACAGATCATAACCTGTACTCAATACTAGTTTACTATTCTATACACAAGATGGTGCAATATAACTTACAAATTGATGAACTTATTACTGTGTAGTTAAACATTTAATACATTATGTAGATTATTGTAGACCATTATTCTTAATAAGAATTTAGAGAAGATTCAGTAAAATATGCAATATCAAAACAGTGCATTAAACTACTTTAAATAATATTTCGTTTTAATTTTGAGTTATTGATCAAAAGTGAAAATTATATTAAGACATTTAAATGTCCTTGTGTACATGTCACAAGTAAAAGAATGAAAAATATATTCATATAATAAGATTACATGCATATGTAAAAATTTGGCATTGACCTAAACAAGTTGACTTTATAAGATGTTGTGAGCCAATCTACATGACCATATTTAACAAATCCACTTCTGTAAGATTAAATACTATTTGCATATAGAACATATGATATTATGATTAACAAGTTTTTTTTGTTATCAAGTCATTTCAGGACTCGTAAAGTAGGTCACATAGCATACACACAGATCACAGACTTAAAAGATCATTTCACAATCTTTGGCAAGATATAATTAAAACTGTTGACAAGTAAATCTCCAGTTTTATTTATTACATGTTCATTTCTCACAAATTCTTTCTTTCTTCAATGTTACTTTGTAACATTTGAAATGCTATAATTATTAAATTACTCTGCAACATCATGTGTTCTGGTATTTAAAAATAAATAACTTAAACAAAATAAACAACTATAAGATTATAATATAATATGAGTAATCACAAAACAATAGAGTGATGTCATTTTGTTTTCTCTTAGAGAGGCATCTGAACGCCTATAAGTATTATATCCTTATTCTTAAGGCACAATTGACAAATCAAATCATATCAAAATGGTATATAGGAAAGGAAAATCATAATATGTATAATGAATCCTACTTGAGTGAACACCACAATTTGAAATATGATCTCTTTCAAATGATAGGGGTGCATTTCATCACCAGGCATCACTTGAGAATACTTCAAAATTATACTTAGGCCCTAAGTCAATAAACAGATATGAATTACAGCTCGGTCTCAGAAGTAGGGTAGTGTGCATTCCAACGCCTGTAAATAAAGATTCCAACTGCTCCCACTAGCAGGGCCACGAGGATCTCTGTCAGCTGGTCAAGGAAGCTGTTAGTCGGCTCTGATGACTCCAACACCTGTGGCTCAGGCTCTTGTGTGTGGGCTGGCTCTTCAGGGGGCTTAGCAGTCTGCTCATCTTCAGCTTTAAATGCAATCTGGTTCAACACTGTTTTTTCTTCTTCAGTAATAGGCTTTGCTGCTGTTGTTGATGACAGCAGAGCCGCAATCTCACCGCATTGTGAGCAGGCCCAGGTGACTGACTTTTTGGCGAGTATTTTACGCTCAGCGGGCGAGTAATCGAGCGAACCAATTGTTCCTTCCGCGGGGGTCGGCATAAATGCGATCAATGCCAAAAGGGCAGTCCTTATAGACCATGATGGCTGCCAAGTCTCAGGATGATGCCCAGAAATGGATAGGCAGATCTTTTTGTTTACCTCGAAACGTCCATTGGGCGTCAAAAGTATGATGTGGGGTGGATGCATAGGATATTCTTTTGGTAGTAGTATCCTGCCATGATAGATACCACCTTCGAAGTCCGTTCCTTTAGGGCCTTGCACGGTGAAATGCCATTCAAAGAGATTGTCCTCCAAAGGGCGGGCGCAATACTCTTCTGTGGCTTCCGCCAACTCCATGGCCTCTCTCATTAGACGTTTGACACCAGGACATTTTGTATTGTACTTTTCACTGATTTCAGCCATATTTTACAAAATACACAACGGGGCAACGCGACTGACTGTATGATAATTAATATGACGCAACGAACAAGCAGAGGTACACGTATGTTATTGATGTAATCACAAGAAAATTTGATAACAAAATCCTTTTGTATATGGCCACAGTCAAACTTGTCAAAAATGTCAGGTGACTGTCAATTCATGCTATTCAGCAGCTGTTTATCGTTTAAATGTTTTCAAAACTCCCATTTTTAGTTTATTGTACCTATTAAGATTCATAAATATACGCTTCTTGAGAAGCAATAAAGAATTTAACTAAAATTTAATCATCTGTCCGGATTCAGAAGACTAAAATTAATTACTAAAAACCGGCCAAGTGCGAGTCGGATTTGCGCACAAAGGGTTCCGAACCATTGACTAGCTCCATCAATAGTAAATCAAAACAATTCTATAAAACTCACTATTAAGTATGTGATTACTTTAAGCGTTTACCTGATATCATGCAAAGGTAGGAAATAATTGCGTTTTGGTATAGAAGCCCCCTTAAATATTTATTAGCTTTGTTGCCTGCGACTCCACCCGAGTTTTTGAGTGACACCCGAGAGTTAGTTACAGCTATTACAAAACTATATCTAACTGTGTCATAACAAATTATATCAAAAAAATTTAATCGCGTGTCTGCGAGACATGACACCAGATACCTCTGGTCTGTATCTGATGCCACTACCTCTTTTTTATGGACCTCGAAGCGTTAAATGCTGACAGGGACTAATGGGATCCCCAATCTATGGGGTAAAGACTTTGACGATTTGAAGATGATTGTGTGCCACTGCTAAACAAAGGCCTTCCTAAAATGCTTCAAAGTTTGTCGGTCCTGCGCCTCAGATCAATCCTCGTGGTGTAAATTCAAATCATCCCACCACCTCTTTCTGGGCCCGCCGCCGATGCGGCGCCGTCCATCTGTTAGATCCCATTGTTTTGGTGCAATTGTTGCCGCACAGCGGCAGATATTGATCATTAAATTAAAAATGCAACTTATCGAGTCCTGTTACCGTTATTGATATCGAGCAAAAATTCAAGTTTTTTTTGTATGAGAAGGGCCTCATTAATATTTATTTTTTACTTAAATATTATGTATTTTATTGTTACACATTTTATTGCAATATTTTATAATTTTATTGCAATAGGTATGAATGGAACTTACCGAGGGTGGACCGGGATAGCTAGCGCAGCAGAGCTGTTCCGCCGAGTTACTAATAAGGAGGAGAGCGATAACAAATCGCTAACCTTCACTAGTTCGTAAGACACTGCTAGAAAAAGAAGAACAGAGTCCCATTTTTACCCTTTCAGTACGGAACCCTAAAAAATAAACAACTAGAACAAGTGAACAAGATTATCGCGTCTATATCTAATATATAGACGCGATAATCTTGTTCACTTGTATTTTGTTTATTTTAAACACCCTAAAGACCAACAGTAATGCTGTAAAAACTATTTATATTATCTACCTGTAGTTAACTATAGTTGTGTTAAGTTTGTTTACGAAGTCAATTTCACAATGGCAATGAATATTGATCCATACCTCTATTATGTCTGTGGTCAGAATCTTATCTGGTGAATTCTGGTGCACTGTCTGTCAGTCAAACAAATCGAATGATTGCTAAATCAGAATAGTTTGTGGTTCTCAAAGGGTTTTTGCTATAAACCCAATTATTGACATATAAAATGGTGTAGTGTCTTAAAATCGGTTGTATTTATTTCCATGATATGTCGAGTACTTAATCCCACACACTATTCGCATCGTTTGTGTCATAAATAAATATTCCAACAAATATTCCAAGATGGGTAACATTAACAAAGACAATTTGCTTTACATGGCGAAATATTCGGCATTTAACCCTTATCGCATGCGCGAAAGGGAAATGGGATATACTACTAGTATTGGGTCGAGTGATGCGCTAGCGAAGAGTCTTTACTGTGGCATGAAGGCGATCGCGACTTGGGACTCTGACAGGGAAAAGGCTCCGCCGACCGGAGGCATCTTCAACCTTGAATTTTCCCCGGAAGGGTAAGTGTGCGTATATTAATAATTGCACGTTAGCCTTCAATACGGTCTGCGGCAATACCTTTCTAAGCTATACGGCATACAACCTAATTAGCACGTAAAAAAAGTCCACCCGCTTGCGCGGTGTTACAATGTTCCTAATAATTGTCAGCTATTACTCTTGTACTAAATAGAAGCTACGCTATTTTAATAACATAATACTTGACAAATTAGAATAAAGCTGAGCACACATCCATTAAAAATCAATTAATATGTCATCTACATAAACAGCAGTGCATCTGATGTTGTTATTTGAAACAAAATTTCTGAAATCATTCTGTGTTTTGAATCAATACATTTATTTCAGGACGTTGCTAGTAGCTGCGTGTGAGAAGAAATCAATTCAGATATTTGATCCCCTCACACATGAAAGGATACATGCAGTTAATGGAGCCCACACGGACTGTGTTAACTGTGTCAAGTGAGTATTATACACACTCGTTATACAGCCGTACAGATAGTGATTCCGAGATGTGACTGCAGTGATAACGCCATTAATCTTTTGTGACTGATCTTCAAGCTGTTGTATAATAATAAGGATTTAACTGGCTTTTGTATTCTTTTCGAGAGTTGGTATTGGTATTTTAATAGTAAGGGGTTGGGTTGATACGGATATGTGAAAAGGAACTGATAAGTCCTGAATAGCTGATAAGCTATTGCGACCTATTTTGATATCTCAAAAGAGGCTTCTAGACTCTGGAAATTTTTCAGGGAATCTGTGTTTATGATGATGCTGATTTATATTTGGCTTAAACAGTAAGAAACTTGATAGTTTTTATAACCAAAGAGAACAACTTATCAAGCCAAATTTTTTATTAACAAAATTTTTGCAGATTCTTGGATGCGCGAATGTTTGCGACATGCTCAGATGACACAACTATTGCCCTATGGGATGTCCGGAACCTGAAGAAAAAAATTCGGACGCTTCTTGGTCACTCAAAATGGGTGAAGAACATAGAGTTTTCTGTCAAAGACAAACTGCTTGTGACGTCTGGTTTGGACGGCAGTATTTACACGTGGGATATAAATTCCTACACAGAGTATAATCTCGTATACCAAAGAGTGTTTCACACATCCAGCCTGATGAGGTGCCGCCTGTCTCCGGATGCCAGGCAGATGGTGCTGTGCACTACGGGCGGACTTATTGTTATTATTCATGACTTGAACTTAGCTACACTGGCTCAAGACTTGCATGGGTTCAAGGTAAGCTGCATATGCAAAACTATATAATTTTTTTTGTCTTATTTTATATCTTTTTTCTATAAAAAAACTGCGACTACAGCACTAAGTAATTTGAACCTCACGCCGAAGGGGTTCCACAGAAATTTCATTTACATGCACAGACACACCCAGACTGAACAAGTTATGGATCGCATAAATTCTTGTCCTACACAGGGATCGAACCCGCGACACGTTGCGCACCAGTGGTAATCAACGTGGTATACCACTTGGCTAACCATGCAGTTAAGTTCATAAAATTTTCGTGTCACAATGTTGGATATTATACTCCTCCGAAACGGCTTGACCGATTTTTATTAAATTTATGAATCAGTAGGTCTGAAAATCAACTAACATCTATTTTCATCCCCATTTCTTTGTTTTGCAGCAAAAGGCCTTCGAAGTCGTGGACACCGGCTAATTATATGTAAACAGTGTTAGACATTAGATTTCAATGTTAAAATTTATTGCCAGTTTACCTTCAGTAGTTATTATTATGAAAGAAAGGTCTTATTAGTACGCAAATAGATGTATTTATTCACTTTTAAGGTAAAAAGGTAGACCTAAGTTATGATCTATTATTGAAATTTATAAGAAAAACAAACACATTTCCTGTTAATTTATAAAAAAAAAAATCATTTGGAGTGTTTATTATTAGATAGATTTATACAATTATGCATCCTTATCTAAGTAGACTAGGTAGTACCTCGAAAAAATGAGTTTAAAAAACAAAGTTACTAACGGTGGCAAGGCCGGACAGACCTTTTTAGCTATGATATTCTTTTTTTATTGTATTACAATATAATATATGTATATTAAATACTTTCGTGAGGCGATTGGTAACCATTTCTAACAGACTTAAAAAAGGAGGAGTTTTCTCAATTCGACCGTATATGAACGGGCAATTTCGTCGATTATGAACCGATTTTTAAGATTCTTTTTCACTTTTAGTCCTGTAAAGACTTCCAAGCTTGCGCTCAGGTTAACTGCGTATTCTTAAAAAAAACCCCCATTAAAATAAAATGAAATCATTTATTTAGTAACTAGGATAATTATATCACTTTTGGACACTTTTACAAGTTATATATATATTTTGAACGAGCTGGATTCGACATTTCCTAAATGACTACCTTGAGAAGAAATGTCGAAACTCAGGGGTCACTGTCTCTTTTATTTAGGCACCTTTATCATTAAAATCATTGTTCACAGCCAAACCTGTACCGGCTGATGCAGATGAGCCACCAGATGATCCCAGTGGCTGCCATGTACGACCATCTCTTCGACTCCAAGAACCGGGAGAACCGCGTCGAGTTCGTTTCCGACTTCCCTGAAGGCAATGATGCGGAGGTCGTCAGCGCTTTGCAGGTACGATTGTAAATAAATAAATAATTAAATAACAACTTTTACTTTTAATTTATTTCTTTTTTAAGTGCCGTAAGATATGACATTGAGTTTTTGCAGCCAGGAAATAGTTTAGACTGCATTCTTATTTAGTTATGTCAGTGATTGACGGGACTGTTTGTCTAGTGGTTAGTGGGCAAACTGCTATAGCAGAGGTAGTGGGTTTGATTCCCACTCAGGACAAATGTTCGTGTGGTTTGCACGATCATTTGTTGTGTGGGAGTAATGAATCTATAATATGTGTGTATTTAGAAGTATATAAGTATGTTTATCAGTTGTGTAGATAACTCATAATACAATCTCTTCTTGGTTTGAGACTAGATGGCGTTGTGTGAAAGTCGTGGAATATTATTATTTTAATACTTTTATTCATAGGTACATCCCCAAGGATGGAGTGCGCTAAGCCGGAATATCAGCCACGATGATAAGTCAGAGGTAAGTAACTTTTGCGCCTAAAAACAAGCATTCATCAATATTTATTTTATTTAGTGCATTATAATTTTATCGAAATCGTTTAAGTAGTTATCTTTGTGTAGGCCTAATAGACAAAAAGATTAAAAGAATCACTATAATAAAGGCTTCCATTTATACAAAAATTGTAGTTGTAAAATTCGTGTTCTTTTTCTCCTCCTTGATATTCCACCTTTTGTCATTACGTTCAGCAGTATACGGCAAAATAATGATAGATATTATTATAGATGATGAGTATGATTGTTGTGTAGTGGACCTGCATCCACGACATCCAGCCGATGGAGTCGCCGTGTGATAAGGACACGCGCGACACGTCGCCGGTGGGGCGCGGCCGCCGCACGCCCTCGCGCCGCACTCGCCCGCGCGTCTACCGCGTGCCCAGGCCCATGCATCCTAACCCCATGTGAGTATACATCTCATGCCTAACGTGACTGTTTATTAAGGACTTTATTCTCAAACGGGACATTGGTTTATTAGGTCAAATAATAGGTAGTCAATGAAAAAAAGGAGGAGGTTTCTAAATTAATTCTGTTTATGAACAGATTTTGATAATTCTTTTTTTTTCTGGAAACTGGACATGTTCAAAGTTCTCTCGTGATAACAAAGTCAGGGTCTGATGATGGAAGACTAGGAAAATCGAGGAGAACTTCAAATTTTGGCGTGGTTTCTAAAAACGGGACAATTTCGTGTCCCACAGTTAATTTTGGGAACACCGGGACTTGTAACTGTAAAAAGGGACAGTCCCGTTCAAAACTGGACGTCTGGTCACTCACGCCATATACGTTAGGTCCAGTACCGTATGGTAAAAATGAAGCTTTTTTTTTCACAAACGTTCGAGAGATTAAAGTGACATGTCCTGTGTGTGAGAAAGGGACGGCGATATTTCATGTCTAACTTCTAGCTCGGTCGAAATGTGCTAACTGTTCCTATCACTATCCACTGGGGATGCTTTTTACAATAAAGCTAGTTCATTCAGTATCATTTGTCCGATCCGATCACTGTATTCGCAGCTCCGATATCACGATCACCTATTTTGACGAGTTATTACACGCGATTATGATACGCAGGGGTGATACGACTTGTTCGTTACTGCCTACTAAATAAATGCGTCTGTTTAAAAGATATAAAGCTTAATACTATACGATGATACGGCGATCGAATTAGGCAAGTGATACATATCTGGACTTGCCTTTTCATGAGCATTTGTTGTAATACATATCATAATTATGTGTAGGTATTGGTTACTCATTATTTTGCTGACATATTGCGCTATTTGTATAAGTAACATATTTTTCGTTTGTTTTTGTGATATTTGACAAGTAAGAATTTTTTTTTTAAGTAGGTATAAAAACCAGTTTTATTGAACATCGTACTAAAAACGGAAGGTAGGTGCAGGGACAAGACGGCTGAGCTAGATAAGTTTATCAGTTCGATTCGAGGTGCTGAATATTCCATAAACATGAAACACATCGTTTATAGTAATTTTGAAATATAACACATTCCTCGAAAGCAAAAAAAAAAAACATTTCAAATGTAACGTGGTGTTAAATGATTGCTAATTAGAGTAATTAGTAATTATATTAATCTAGAATACGATCTGTAAATAATTTAATTAACGCCAACTTTTTTTTGTCTTTTTATATTTATTTATGGTAATGTATGTATCTCTAACGAATTAACTTGATGGTCAAGGCGCTTTACGCTACACTAAAATTACTTAATTTATCGTTTATTCCTATTTCTATAGCAATTAAACAGCTCCATAATTGTGTCTTTCTATCCGGTGGGTTCGGGTAGCTCTAATATATGAATCAAAGTTTACTAATATAACTAAGTATTCTTTAACTGTATTGTGTGGTTAGCAACTAAGAATGTAATTATTTACATCAACTCGCAGTGAGCAAACATGCTGCTCTGTATGGGAAGAGGTCTATTAGCAGTTTAAACCGCGACGTTAGCAAGTATTCTTAAAAATAGGCTAGATAATAATGACAGACATTATAATGTAGCGCGATGCAGGTTATAGGTGTAGTAATAAGTAGAAACATGTGTGTCATGCAGCTCAGTGTTTTACATTGAGTTACAGCCTATCAAACCTCCTCAACCCAATTACCCGGGCTACACGATAACTCTTGGTAAGGCTGGTTGTCAGACTTTCAGGCTTTTGACGAACCGTAAAGTCGAAGTATAAGTGACAACCAAGACTCATAAGTTAACGTGTATTCCGAAATACAGTCTAATTATTACTCGAACATTCCCTATATGGTAAGAGACCTGTGCCCAGCTGTGGGGGTATCTATAAGCTGTGCATGAAGTATTGCTATGCGCTGCCATGCACCGACACCAAAACGCGGATGACGTAGCATAGCGGGGTATCTATAAGCTGGTGTAATTGAAGTTGGGGTGGTTAGTGCAGCTATCCCAGCTTCTTCCTGAAGTGCAGAAGTTTCTAGGGACTTAGGCTAGGCTGGTACTATAAGTATGGTTTGTCGACAGGGCGACGACTCACATTCAGATAACTAGGGAGAGCGAGAGGGCGGCCGCGGGCCCCAGCACGTCGCACCAGGGCGGCGCGCCCATCAGCCCGCCGCAGCCCTCCCGTCTCGTAAGCGAAACAAAAAACAACACTACACTATACTCACTCTATTACATACTATTTTATTACCATTCCTTACTATTTCCTTCCTATGTATCTTCCTCATACCCTAAACCTATTATCTACCACCTCTTAATAAAGTAAAAAAGCAAATGTTCAAAAGAGACGTCACTCTACTTTTTATACTCTATCTCGCTGTACTGTGTCAAAATGTGGTGACTCTTCTGGTCTTACCACGAATGCTAACAAAAAATGTTTGCATTGTTATGGCGTAATTTGTATAAATGGTGTTTCTAAAGATATTAATGGAAAGGGTCAGCGCACACCAAGAGCAGAGCAGAGCAGAGCATTTTCTGAGACTATTGAAAAATTAACCTTATGACAATTCCATACATTGCAAAATTAAATACACGTCCAAACTTGATGCTCGACCATGCTCGAGCTTGCAAGATGCGTGTTCGAGTATGTGTTGTGCAAGCGCGAGCGCGCTCGAGCCGCCCGCCGCCGCGCCGCCGCGCGCCGCTTGCGGTCTCAGTATTGCCACAGCGAGATTTACTCGGCTTGGTGCAGCGTTTTGAATGTTTGTACAATATATCAGTCCAACATACAGCGATCGGATGTTTAAAGCCAATGCTTGGGAGAGAATCTCTCAAGAAATGGGCAACGCCTGGCAACCCAAAGTATTTTCAACGGAGCTTGCTCACGGAGGAGCGAGCATGCCGCCTGCATGGTCGAGCAGTCAAAATATTGCTCGATCATACGCGAGCATTTGCAGTTCGGTGTGCGCTGACCGTAAGATGTGATCTCTGCCTACCCTCAAGGGAAAGAGGTGTGACGTTTATGTATGTATGTATTTGTTTCTATTATTTCCATTCTAATAGGGATGATAGCGTCTTTTTTGCGTTCAGATGAATGCAAAAAAGTTTAATATTTTTTATATTTTCTATCTGACGGACTATTAAGATTTTTACTTTTTGGTACCCTCCCATCATCCCTATGCAACATTTATATTACGAATACATTTTTAGTGTTCGTTTTAGGTACCTATTTTCCCAATAAACAATATACACATATAATCCATATCTTATTACTGATCAAATACACTTGTCTCTCCTTTTCTTCCATACATACATACCAAGATGTAGACACAACCCTCACGAACATTAATGTTTTAGATTTTAATTTATACTATATCTCTAAACTCTTTGGTTAAACATCAGTCATGATTAAATAAAAAAAATATTTTTGCAAGACGACAATTTTCTTGTCAGTAAAATTAGTTTAATAAAATTAATGGACACTAGCATATCCTCCAGGGTCTGCCTGGTATACAGAACGATGTGTGGGAAGCCGCGATCACTATCAAACAGCACAGACTCCTCCAAGAGATGTACAACAGGTGAGATTAGATAACGACATACATGTTTAGTAGTTTTTGTGGCCTTAGAAATAGCATGCACTTTTACATTTTATTTTCTTTACAAAATTGACTGTGCTGTCTAGTAAAATCAAGCAAATATATCACAAATGAAGATAGGACAGAGATGGCGAATAGTTACTACTTATAATATGGTGTGCTATTTTTTGAAAAAAATATGTAATAAAGTTATTGACGTGCCCTGTATCTAAAAACAAAGCTCGCGCAGTGAGAAACTATTACATAGATACTTTACACATTTTTTTAGTGCATACTGAGTTTAATATTCATTGACGTGTCTAAAATATTGTACCACATGCTATTGGATCGCCATTCCTGTCCTAGAAGTTGTTCAGTAGTTCTATTTTCATTCATCACACACTTTACATTTTCTGATAGTATACAAATGATCGTTGATAAGTATTCACAACAATGGTTTCATTAACTAAAGTTAAAAATAAGGCTATAAAATGGTAATTCACTCATACAGTAAGCAATAATAATTAATGTAGTATGCCTTATGAAGGAAGTTACACATAATATACTTACACACACTTTAACTAGCCTTTTATATTTTTTCTTTGTTTACTATGTTATTATACCTGCATTGCGTTCGTATGATTTACTTCTTGTCTCTGTACTTTGCACAATCTTTGGCCATGCGACGTCTTCCACTTGTTTGCGCACGTATATAATTTACTGTGGGAGAATTAAATTGGTATAAATTGAAACGAATCAATGCAAATTATGGAGTATTGTATTGTAAGGTCGTTACAGATTAGAAACCGCTTTTGCGGCATTATTATGTATCATTGGTGTTCAACATTGGTAAGGGAGTTAAAAAAAATATCGGGAATATAATCCAACGGTTGCAATGTAAGTTGTGCATTTCTATGGGCAGAAGCCGTTTAAATCGTATGTCCAAGCATTTTTCTTAACATTCATGTACTGTATACAAATAATTAAAAATAATGCAATAAAAACTTGCTTCGAAAGCGAAATCATAATTTGATGACGCGTTAACTACAAAACGAAACCGAGGAGAGATGCATTTTACTCCCACGTGAGGTCTCGCCTGACATCCGGCGACCTACTTGTTAATATAATACTGCAGGTTCAAAGTACCATATCATGACCGTGCCACTTAGTACCCCCACTATATTTGACGTGTCAATTGTACTCGATGTTTTATGTATGTCTTTTAGTAATTTGTGTATATTTTCGTCTTGTCCTGTCAGTCTTTTGCCTTCTTAGTAGATTTATTGATCACTTCTCTTGTAGCGTGCTTTAAAATGAATGTATTCGCATAGCTCACTTTTTGTATTCTATGTTGTATTTTGCTGGTTTTGGATGGGATTATAATATCGCATGCATGGCGTGATGGTTTAGAACTTTAGAGTGTAGTAGAACGGCTAAGTCCAAGCTTTCACCTCTAACTACATACTAAGATATATAAATATAATGTTTTACGTTAAGCGATGAACTTTTTTACTATTTTATACTATTATATTTTTTTTGTTGTGGTATATTGTGCCCCCAGAGGTCAGGTGCGTCGGAACTTTAATATGCAGCAGATCACCGGCATCAACACGGGCATCGCTCCGGGCGGCGGCCCGCGCGGCCGCAGCGCGCGCCCGCCCCCCACGCCCACGCCGCCGCCGCCGGCTGATAGGTACAGTCGAAAACTAACAGTTTTATAATATAAAACAGTTAGTTTTACTACCATGTATATCTATACATAATATGTATACATATATATGGATTGCTTTGTTCGTCTACTGGTAGCAAGCTTGACAATCGAGCGTCGAATCGATTGAGTATAATCCGATACTCAACTGGTCTTGATACGATTGGAAGCACTACCTCCTTATAGTTTAAAAAAAGAGATTTTTTCTATAAATCTTGTGATATTCCAGGGGTGCGGATGTCCCGTCGACATCGGGCTACACTCCGCACCAGGAGAGCCCCTACACGAGCGACGAGGAGCCCGCCGCCAAACACTTCATCCGGCAGAACAAGAACCGCCTGCTGTACTACATCGAGGAGACCAATGAGGGCAAGGGCTTCATCAAGGTACGTCTAAAATATGGTTATACTTTAATGCTTAACAAACGAGAAAAAAATTACACGTCTGACCCAGAGTGGGGTTGTTCTAGTACTCTATAAGCTGTTAAGTTTTTAGTTGACGTAATTGCCAATTTTCTAGACATTCAGAAACGTGCTCAAGGCTGTTGTCTAATTAGTGTCGCGCCATTTGCAGGAGTTGTGCTACTCGTCGGACGGGCGCATCGTGTGCTCGCCGTTCGGGCGCGGCATGCGGCTGCTGGCGCTGAACAGCGACTGCGGCGAGCTGTCGGGCGTGGCGCAGGACCTGTCGCAGCCGCGCCTCATGGTGGAGCTCGGCCAGAGCCTCGGCATCCACACCGACCTCGTCGTCAGCTCCAAGTTCAGCCCGCGCTACCACATGCTGGTCACCGGCTGCCTCGAGGGCAAGATCGTCTGGTACCAGCCTTTCAGCGGCGAATCCCTTTAAAGCCTACCCGACTTACATGGCTCATTAGGAATCCCGCTGAAGTATTAGTAACGTTCTGCCCACCTGCTCAGCTTGCCGCCGTCCGCCGGACGACGACCGCCGAGCTGGCCTGACGAGAGCGCCGACCGCTTCCTGGGCCACAGCTGAGCAAGTGGTTGGTGACTCTCAATGATATGTTACCATAATTTTGCGTACCTTTACATGTTTATTCACCGGACGAAGAGTAGATGATGTGCACTTTGTCGCAAACATAAACATTATGATTACATAAGTAATAGTAGCTGAAGAGAGGAGTTTGATGTAGATGGATATTCCGATGTTTTTTCTTACTAGGATCAATAAGGATCTAGGCCATTTATGCATTTTTAATATTTGTAATACATAATAATAGTACGATATACTTAGTTATTGTGACGTAGCTTGGCGGCTGTACCGATTAGTGTGTCAGTTTATAGTATTGCGGCAACACATGTAAAATAAAAGGAATTTAATTATAAGGCTGAATTATAGCGAGTGTAGTTGGAATGTTTGTCTAGCTATGTTCTCTTATAAGTATTACTGGATAACCTAGGTGAGATTGCCTCAAAGGTACTGTCTGATTTGAATGACAAAGTTTTTTAACAAATGTCTCGCCTAGCGATGGTCCAGTAGCAAACCTCTTGGATTGACAACAAAGAGCTGAGCACCTGCGCTGTTCAGGTCATACAGTTACTTAATAAATGTAATTTATCAACCACTTGTGACTTTAATTTACGTTCTCCCAGTATGTAGACCCCAATTTAAACAGAGCTTATATAAGAATCTTTATAAGTAAAAAGCTTGAATCAGGCTAACGCTTGTCACAGACGCGACACCCTTGTAATATTATCAAGGTTTAAGCACGCCACTCGACTTTCAGTACTAATTGATGACATACATTAACTATAGTCATTAGTCAGTTGCACACAAACACACATATAGTGCGTTTCACGAAAGAGTTCCCTTCGCCGCTTTGTTGGTACTACCGACTGTCAACTACTGTCAAGTACGTCAAACGCTTTAATGCATCAGTGTTTTTTAATTGTTTTACGGTGTTAATCATGCCGAAGACCCATAAAAGTGGTAAAAGAGAGTTGGTGTTGAAAGTAAAATCATTTTGTGGAAGAGAAAAACGTAACAAGGAACCAATAATTCCATTAGAACGCGTGAGACTCCGCGTCGCTACCATGACAGGTTTGTAATATAGGGTTACCAGAACTTTATGCTATTCCCCATTGCTACCCCGTTGGTATATCGATGTCGTGATATTGTATGTGCACATTTTTATATTATGAAGTATACATTCTTAAAATTGTTGCGTACAACCAGAAACGACACTTTTATGAAATAAATACTATGTTGACTGTATTTGTTAAGTGATTTCATTTATTATTTATTGCTCATTATTAAAGTAAATTAAATTTTAAAAGAGTTATACATATCACAAAAAATATATCGAAATGTTTAATGTACCAGGTATTTAACAGCTATGTTCTATGAACTTCCTTCAATAATTCTAATTTCGTTAAAAAGACTTTTAACTCACTATTATGTAATAATTTTGTTTGTTTTAGATATATCTGAAAAAACTGTTTCAAAAATTACCAGAGAAGGTAAGGTTGCTGCCAGTACAGCAACCGAAATTTCAACTCCAGGAAAGCATTTTCCTAGAGAAAAAGGGTTAAGCTGGACGATTTTGAGCTTTGTGCATTACGTCATAAAATTCATGAATTTTATATTGTAAAGAAAGAGCTACCAACTCTTACTAAACTGTTTCATGAAATGAAAAATGACACTTCTGACTATAGTGACACTGGAGATAGTGATAGCAGTATTATATCCGGTGTTGGGCATTTACACGAGCATAGTTATTCGAAAAAGTAATATTGTTGTTGCAAATAAACAATTATTACAGTTAAATGACATGAGTTTTACTTGTATAAATATGTTATACACCCCATTTATAATGCTAGGTAATCATTGTAAATATAAAAAAAGATATATATAAATATAAAATCTATTACATAACTACATTAAAATATTATAGTATGTATTTTTCGCATTATAGTATGTATGAACTTGTAATAAAATCTCTTTGGCTATAGTATTTGTATCTAGCTAGTTGGTATAATTGAAAGTTATATAAAAACAATAATTATAAAGAACATAATTTCAAATTCTAATTTTATTAGAGAGAGAAAGATTTTATTACAAGTTCATACATACTGTAATGCGAAAAGACTTTCCCCGACCTATTGTAATTCCCCGATTATTAGGTTAATACAATCATCATTACCTGGCCACACTCAATTATGCGCTACCAACATAACGGCGAAGGGAACTCTTTAGTGAAACGCACTATACACCATGTGATGGCACGTAAACCTATTTGACACGTGGCATGGCGTCGAGTCTGGCTCTGACTGCTATAGCGGAGGTCGTGAGTTCGATTCCCACAGGGCAAGAGTTTATGTGATGAACATGATCGATTGTTCCGTGTGTGGGTGTTATATAGTATGTTTGAAGTTTTGAACCTTTACATATCATAATTATAATAACAACAAAACATTAACAGATTTAAAATGTATATTTAACAATTTATACATGTAATCTACAGTCGACACTTTCCATACAAAATCTCAGTATAAATATAATTTTCCGATAATGAACACAGTGATTAGGACATTTCTTAGACATGCCCGCCTTCCTTGAGCTTGGCCACGAGGGTGTCCACATCAGGCACGATGGAGCCAGCCTGCCTTACGGGCGGGTCCTCCACTGACAGCACCTTGATCCTAGGGGCTATGTCTACGCCTAAATCCTTGGCGGAAACCTTCTTTAAGGGCTTCTTTTTGGCTTTCTGTAAGAAGAAATAAATTAGTTAGTATTTACGAATAGCAACTTAGGTAAAGTGTATCTTAGTTGTTTCTGTTTGTCAAATATGTTTCTCATGTGGTGTGCAATACAGAATATTCTCTGTATTAGTTGAGCCTATTTCTATTTAGACAAAAACAAAACAATTACCAAAATGTATTAAACCAAACTAGCCTAAACTTAGAACAATAGAAATACTATTGATTATCCAAGGGCGTTTCACGCCGTCTTTCCATCAGAGAGATTCCATTGAACAAATACCAGTGTAAGATGCTAGATTTGAGACAAATTAGCTATCACACGCTTTAAGTTGTCTATGATGCTAAAGCAACGATCCCATTGAGTCTTAATTCTTACAAAATACACCTCGCTATACAAAGCTAGTAGAACGCATCTTAAAACGGTACTACTATATTTTCTACAGTATATAGAACATAGTTCTCACCATAATGTTAGGCAGGGTGGCGTATCTGGGCTCGTTGAGGCGCAGGTCGGCGCTGATGACGGCCGGCAGCTTCGTCTTGATCACCTCCAGGCCGCCGTCGATCTCACGGGTCACTGTCAGACCCGCGTCAGACTTTTCTACCTGTACGAATTTAGAAATTGCTTAAATAAATTGCAATTGTTCGTTTAGTGTCATGTAGCAGCTCAATGTTACTTCAACTTAACTGTCACTACCGAAGCATATTAGTCTTAGAATCTTGGGTACAGAAAAAAATTGAGTTCAAAATAATTGTACAGTGTGTTAAGTATATTGATTATCCTAACCTGTAGTCTGTAACTGTACTTATTAAATAAAATAAATATAGAAACATGTGGTTCTTGGTTATTTTGTGAAAATAGCACTTTGGCAAATCTTTTCTGGATGGAGATGATACATAGGATTAAGATTGAAAATAATATCAGTCGAGTAATTTTGTAGACGTACTATTTAACGACACTTTTTATAGGAGAACGTAATAAGGTCACTCAGATAAAACACGTAAACTATACGTAAATAATTAACATGTTCTATTTTTTCGTACAAGAAGTGCATAGAGGCATACTTACTTTTGAGGCGAAGGTACCCTGCGGCCAGTCAAGTAAAGCAGCAGTCATTTGTGCGGTTTGGTTTGAGTCGTCGTCAATAGCCTGAAAATAAACATATTATTTATAAACAACAACAATTAAAAATGTTGATTTTCTGGCAAACCAATATTATTGTGCGACATTATCGTGATGCCATTTTGGTATAGAATACTGATTTGAAGAGGGGTTCAGTTTTAGCCAGACTGTCAGCCGCATCCTGTGTGGTAGACCATAGTATATTGTTGAGTTAACTAATCGGGTTGGGTGTGCCACCTAATTTTAATATTTCCTTAAGTTACCTTCTGTAACTGATAATAGGCATGATTTTCCTTATTGTTGAGATATTTATGGTTGTAAATTTTTTCTTCTTGTTATCTTAAGGCTAATCCTTGAATCCTTAAAAATCCTTGATATTATTTAGACAAACTGACCTGCTTTCCGACAATAACAATGTCGGCTTTCTCGTCCTTGGACAGTTTAGCCAGGATCTTGGCCACATGCAGGGGCTGGAGAGTCTCGTAGTCTTTGCCGGCTACCTCAACATGGATGGCACGGTCAGCACCCATGGCGAGAGCTGTCCTGAGGGTTTCCTGAATAAAGAAAAATAAAATTGATTAAAGATTATTATCAAGTTGAACAGAAGAGTAAGAGTGATTTATGTCACTACAGATCTTGTGTTTGTCAATTGAATTTGAGTATTTTTTGAATGATGAATAAACAATAAATAGTTTACAGATGTGACTACACTTAGTATGTTTATATTGTTGTTAAAAGAAACAGACTTACACCAAGCGTAATAAAAAACAATTTTGACCTTAAATTCTCAAGCTTTTGTGTATTAAAAAGTAAGTAATTAAAGAGACCATTTAAATGTAATTCACACTATTTACTCTATCATGAACTAGCTTTCTATAGATCATATACCTCATTATTTATTGTATACTAACAACAGTATTACCTGAGCCTGAGCAGGGCCACATGACACAGCGATGACTTCGCTGGCAATCTTCTTCTCCTTCATCCTGACGGCCTCCTCCACGGCAATCTCATCGAAGGGGTTCATGGAGTGCTTCACGCCATCTGTTACTACGCCAGATTTGTCTGGCTTTACACGGATCTAAAAACACACAATTTACTATTTAGCTCATATATAGTTAAGAAACTATACTCCATTTGTTTAGGTAATTAACTAAATGTAAACAATCTTGGCGTTACTTTTTAACCAAAAAAGTAATTTTTAATTTGGATATTACTACTTACAAATCAAATAACTATAGTTTTAGAAAATCTGAATGTATTTCAAGTTATAAAACGTATTTTTAATTTTTCAAGATCACATTTTGTTTAAAAGACATACCAAAATTGTTTACATTTAGTTAATTACCTAAACAAATGGAGTTTAGTTATAGAAGCTAGTTAAATATAAGAAGCATCTTTATGTAGTAACACAGTTTATGATAAGTCTAAACCGCTACTTGTGTTATGGACTTGAAAATATGTACGTATGAACAGAAGGATGTGCATTACTCTTTCACACTCTAAGGGTTGAACCAGCTTTAATTAATTTGATATTGATTTAACTGACACCCTGGATTAACACATAGGCTTTTTAACTATTAGACTTTTTAACCGCCTTTGTCAGAGGGAAGTAATGTTTTTGCAGCTTTAACTATTATTTTCGAGGGTAATGTCGCAGGCGACAGGTAGTGATTAATAAAGGAAGGATATATTTGTATTCCAGTGCAAGCAAGAGTGCATATTATCACATTTGCATGTGTGTACTAAAGGTTGAAATCCATGCATAATGCATGTAAAGTATGAATAAATATACAATATGCTTAAAATTCTTATGAAGTTTATTATCAGATACATCTAATTAACAATATTAAACAGTGTGATAATATCTCACTGTTCTATTGTATAAACTTCAATCCTTATAAGCCAAATGTGAATAGTATTTTCTGGCATATTTCCATGTACATTATTAACAAATTATACATTTTTGGCAGAGTACTGCATCAGATCATCTAATCAATCACTATGCCGTTTTTTTTTGGTTAACCTAGTTCAAGGTTGGCTCTGATAACAAAATTGATATAAGAGGAATAGGTTGTTGTCATAAGAAAGTAACATAAGATAGAAAGTTGTATTCAACTTTTATAACAAATATTTCAGTAAAATATCATTTTTAGAGAGAAAACTTATGTTTAGATCGTTATTTATAATAACTTTTACACTTTTTAATTTATTGTAAATTCATGTAACCTTTGCACTTAACGTAAACTCACTTTTACGGCGTAATCGATCACTCTCTTGACTCCGACTAGTACGCGAGACATTTTGTTATTTGTGCTTTTAACTTAACTAACAACAACTAGCACAAGGTAATTCAATTTTAATTAAAACAAATGAAAAACTTCCAACCAAGTACGAAGTCCAGCCGATTAAGTTTTTAATTATTTTTTTCCGAGAATGGAATACGGGCTTTTGAGCTAGGAAAGTTGACAGTTGGAATTAATAGTTGCCAACACGAAAAATAAAATTTAAAACTTCGGTTTGAGGCTATTTTTTATAACATTTTTAAAAATAAGATTTATACATTGTTATGTAAAACAATTATAAATGGAATATAACAATTATAAACTACAAAACTTGGTATTCAGTTTCTATTTGATAAACTCCGAAGCAAATATCCGTTACCATGCAACAAGTTTATTTAACTTGTTGATATTCTGTTACGTATTATTTGTTTACACATATACCCATATGGTGATATTGGAAACAGGATTAGGATATAGGGTACATAAAACCAATAATAAACAATGTCATTCTTTATATTCATCATTGGTAGTGACTGACACCGCAATGTCCAAGATACTGCATCTTACACGCGAATATAATTAATTACATAGGTACCACTTATAAATACTATTATAATATGTCTATTATCACTATTAGAACTTGAATTCTTTGTATTTCTTCGACTGCTTCGAATCTGTGTTTTGTTGTCTTTTCCTCTTGTTCTGAAAAAGGATAATTAAGTTAGATTATTAAAAAAATCAAGGGAAATGTAAATTTTTAACTACTACTTGGTTAAGGAAAAGAAAGAAGTATAGATTTAACTGCAGAACACTTCATAAAGTATTAATAATAATATAATAATATTATTATATAATAATATTGACATACGTTTACGTATGTACAGCCACTTATTGCAATGGAGTTGATAAAGGATGATAAGTACTTAATTATACAAAAGTTCTGCCAAGTATACAGTGTGTCTGTGTAGTCAGGGTAGAATACCTTCTGCCGGGCGACGTGGTCGGCCAGCATGTCGGAGAGGTCCTCGTGCGCCTTGGGGCGCGTCTCGCGCAGATGGCGCTCGTAGCGCGCGGCCACGGCCTCGGGCTCCAGCTCGAGCTCGGAGGGGTCGAGCGCCACCTCCACGCCGCCCAGCGCCGCGCCGCCGCCCTCGCTGGCCGTGCCGCCCGCCGCGCCGCCGCTCGCTGCCGGGGCTGTGCGCTTGCCTACACACAATGGACAACGAATATAAAGACACGTCATATTAGATATATTAAAAGTGGTATAGTAACGTTTAGACATATTCATACCTAAGCGAAGTCCGACAGCAGCGAATATAAGTTTGTTTGAATAGTTAACAAACATGCTACAATATTTAACAATAAGAATGAAAAACTCTACAGTACCCTTACTTGACTGGTAGAGAATGCCTAAGGCATTAAGTCCCCTATTGTACATTGATTGTTTAAGAAGTATAATTAAATAACTTACTTTCTTAACTCTTTAAATCACAAAATTTGGTATACGCGAAAGATAATCTACAATAATATTGATACAAAATAATATAAGTGAGCAACAGACCCGGGTTGGCGGCAGCACTGATGTCGTACACGTGTGTGGAGGCCATCATGCCCTGCGTCAGCCCCACGCGACGCTCCGGGAGCACCTGGTATAATGCTGGAGTGTCGCCGCTGGAAACAAAAGGATTCGTTATAAAAGTATACACAAAAAGATAGATATTCATACAAACTAGTATTAAAGCAATTAGAACCTAAGATGATGATTTTTGGTGGAATAATGGTCTCACTACACTTCGTAATTTGCTATATATAATTTACTAGCGACCCAACTTTGTACAGTTGAAATATGTACGTATTATACATACAAATTATCCTCTTGAATCACTCTACCTATTAAAAAGAACCGCTTCAAAATCCGTTGCGTTGTTTTAAAAACATCCAGACATATAGCAACAGCGACTTTGTTTAATATTATGTAGTGATAGTAATATTTATATCATAAACATTTTTATAAGATTACAACCAGGACATGTAGCTCCAACCAAACAAGTGGCTTATTGTTTTCGAACAGATTGTCATAGTGCAGAAAAAAAAAAAGAATACAACTGCCCGCAAAAACATAGCTACATGACCCATAAGAACGCGAAATCGTTCTTTTTTCAAGCGCCTATTATCACAGCAGCCACATAAACAACATCAATCAATTATCAAAGAGTATACATACCCTTCCATGTCGCTCTCGACCTTCTTCTTCCTGAGCTCGATGGTGTCGGGCGTCTCCACGCCGGGCGGCACCGAGCTGATGCCGAGCGGCGTGACGAGCCCCTCGCCCGGCGTGGCCACGCCCGCCGCCACCTCGCCCTCCGTGGCCTTCTCGCCCTCCGAACCGCTCTCCTCTGATAATGCAAAAATAAAATGATTTTATGTAACAGACTTTAAAAAGGAGGTTTCTCAATTCGACTGTACTGACTGTAGTTGCGTTAGTCAGGTTATTTGTTTTTGAAGTTAAGATATAACAAAGTAAAGTTTAGGTATTAATTAGTTAAGCTTGAATTTATGGAGCTATTTAAATAATTACTTAATTCAATATACATAAAACAATATTTATTATTTCATACGTCACGCATTAGAATTAAAGTTCGCCGGGTTATAGTGACGAGTAATGTAGTGATTTTATCTATAAGATAAAATCACTACATTACTCGTCACTACTCGTCGCATTTAATATTAATATTATAACCGAATAATACTGACCTTCTTCCGACTCTTCCTCAGATTCCGACTCCAGCTCTCCCCACATCGTCCTATCAATATCGAGGTCTTCAACATCCTAGAACAACACACATTTAACTATACATGCAATACATTTTTAAGGCATACTTTTAATAATCACAGCATATTATACAAAAAAAAAATTGTTATAAGTTTTACATAGAACTAAATCTCAATAACTTGATTTAATAATGTCTATTGATATTGAAAAATAATCTTTTTCTGAATTTATGCTCATTTTTTTTTTCTTCTTTTTTTTTAAAACGACTATGGAACCATTCCACACTATGGAATTTAATCCTTGTATCCCGGGGGGTTTCACAGACATTCAATTCACATGCACAAAGACACCCAGACTCAGAACAAGCCTTTGTGGATCGCACAAATTCTTGTCCTACGCGAGGATCGATTCTCGGATCGAACCCGCGACACGTCGCGTACAGTGGTAATTGGTTTGGTGACCTATACCACTCGGCTATCCGTGCAGTCCATTAGCTAAAGCATACTTACTTAACAATCCCTCATAAACTTTACCTACATTCATAACCATGAGAATAGGTACTTAATTTACATGTTCTAGTATTAACTTTTTGTGAACGGATCGCAGAGCCTAGGTCTTACAACACAGGGAATCCTAGTGTAGGAACTAGGACGTAACCAATAATGTATTTTTTAGCAATAAACTTCTTTCATTTTCACTTACATCCTGTCCACTGCTCTGGTGTCCGAACACGTCCCCGTAGAGCGGCTTGCCGGTCTCGTCGACGGGCGGCTTGCCCCAGCCGCCGGCGTGGTAGCCGAAGGCGCAGGCCTCGGGGATGGGGGCGTTGAGGCCGGGGATCTTCAGGTTGGGGTACGACGGCGGGGGGCCGTAGCGCTGCTGCGCGATCAGCCACGGGGGGGGCACCTGGGGGGGAGGAGGGGGATTGTTATTAGTATTATGGCGCATGTACCTGCTTGTCTGGTTTTATGCCAATGTAAAAGATCAAGATACTGTGATAGCACGAAAATAAAAATCACAGACGTTACTCGAAAACGAAGAACTTTAAAAAGGAAATGGAGATCAACCGCAACTGATCAATGCGCCAAATAAATTCCAAAAAGGGTTATTTAAGAGAAATACGTTCATAGTATTATTGAGCCAAGGTTACAGTTTTGCACAATCTTTACTGGACAATACATATGTATTAGTTATGTACCAAGAGAACTTAGCGAGTAAATCGCTAGAATCCCGGCTGGGTGACCTACTCAAAAGATAAACCTGTGCTAGAACCTACCTAGCAACAAGATGATGTGACTACTGACCTTATGCGAGCCTGGTCCCACAGGCATACCGAGCGCCGTCCGTAACTCCTCAGACAGGTCTCCTGGCTTCTTCTCACGCAACCTGGTCTCAAACTCCTTGCCCTCATAGTACAGGTCGCCGTGGATCGTCATACGGGGTTTGGTCTGCCATCTATAGTAATTAACAGTTTATAAATATAAGAAATTACTTTTTACACGACGTTGCTTGAAAGAGAAAAAAAGGATACATGCAATGTACCCTTTTTTTCTCTATTATGTATGAATACCTAAATTTTGTATCATGTATATTGGTTATTATTAAAATCCTTACGTCACTGTGAGTAACAATGACTATAAAACTCGCGCTGTAACATGACTGCAACAAATGTTACATGAACATAGCTCCTATTTGAAGCTATTTTCTGGTGAGTAGTTGTGCCCTTATTTTTTTGCTTATTCGTTTAATTAAAATAGATGTTAAACTGCTTAAATAACACTTACCTTTTCTGTGTTCGCCTTATTTGATTATTCTTCTTTAGCTAAATAAAAGAAAACAAGGTCCAGTTTTTAACTGGTATGCAATGTGACCAAAATTCATGCAGTTTAATAACTTGCTTTTGAGGTCACATCTTTTAATGGATATGTTGACATTATATAGGATATTTAAAAGCTGATATAAATATCATTGTTCCCTGGAGTTTAAATCTAGGTGCATATTTAGTATCTCAAGATAAGCTAGAGCAATAATTGTGATAAAATTGTGTCATAGGTATTATAAAAAAAAATACTTTTTAAGTTTCCTACTCTTTCCTACTGGCTATCAAAAAATAGCAAAAAGCAGAATTTTTAGAACTTCTTAAAGCAGTTCACATTAAATTAACAGTCTTACTTGAAGAAAGCATCATGTAGTTTCTGGTAGTCAATATCAATCTTGCCGAGCTTAGGCCTGGTGCGCTCCCTCATCTTGGCCTTCAGGGTCTTGGTCTCCTCCTTGTCCTGCAGCGAGGCGCGCATCTCCATGATACCCGTCTTCTTGATGAAGTCTGGTAAGTCGAAGGGAGGTTTCTCTATACCACGCTTGCCTTGGAGGTACTGTGGATAAAGGTAAAGAAATGTTAAAAAAAATTGAAAGTTTTTTGTGATTTGGAAAAGAAGTTTCTTTTGTTTATACAAACTAGAATTATGCACATAACGAAAGTACAATTTTTGTGTCTGTCTGTTTGTTCTCGCTAATCTCTGAAATGGCAGGACCGATTTAGAAATGACTTTTTTTGGCAGATAGCTGATGTAATAAGTAATAACTTAGGCTACTTTTACTACTAAAAAATCTTTTATTACAGAAACCAAACGAATTAACTTAAAGTCGCGAGACCAGCTAATCTCCAATAGAACGTGTATATTGCTGTATGACATTCTCTCTAAAAAGTACTAAAAACCAAGCCTAAGTATTACACACTATAACAATAAATATACCTTTCTCTTATAACACCAATGCCTGGGCACTTGTACGGTGTTCCTGTGCGCCTTCAGTTGCACGAGTAGCCGCGGGTCCCTCGCTGTGACGTCATACATCTCCACCACATCCGGCCTGGACACCAGCTGCTTGAGCTCCGCCACGGACAGCCGGGACAACTTCTTTAGTTTACGCTTTGATAGACGCTCTTTTTCGTCAGCTGCGTTTTTCTGTAATCGACAAATGAGAGTTGTATGAAAAAAAAATATTACGAAGCTGTTGTTACCAGACTGTATAAAGTAGTTGATAGCTCAACCCATTTAAGTAGCACGTTACGTGTCAATTTCGTTTTTTATTACAACAGTAGGTATAACTTTAACTATTTAGTTAAGACATTAAAATGAAGAAAAGCGCATCTCATTGCATCAAATAACAAAATTCTTATACCGGGTCGCATGACACTTGCCTTAAACTCCAAACGTTAGATTTGAAGTCTAACACTTGGAGTTTCGGCGTAACATAGGATCGACTACAAGCGTTTGCGAGCCAACACAAATCAAGACACCCTATACCCTATATATATTTTAATTTGCAACTTTGGCAAACATGTAGCGCGACATATAAAAAGCCGTAAAGTACCCTTCATATGAGTGCCATAAACAAAAAAGAAGAACATACCTCAACAGCCTCCTCATCTGCCGCAAACTGGTCCTGCACCTTCTCCTGAGGCTTCGAAGGTTTGAGGGTCTCCTTGTCCTCTTCTTTAATGGTATCATCCTTCTTCTCCGTGATCTTGAAGGCCTCGAGAATGCGATGGAACTGTCGGTACATGGGCTCCAACTCATGGAACTGGATGTTTTCTTGGACATATCTAAAAAGAAAGCAGATAATAAAATTATTACTTTTATATGGTTATTTGTGTTAATTCAATAATAGCTCCACACTAAGGATTTAAATCTTTAAATTACTAAACTTAAAATAAAATTTTTTGTGTAACTATTGAGACTAGTACTCTCAACATTGCCGGCGGCAGTGAACGAGGGGTGCGGGGAATCAACTGGGCGATCACCGGTCCTGCGCGCCCGCACCACGATAGATCGCTGTTGCACGTCTCAACGCACAGAAGTGCTTATTTATATTAACTTATTCGTATTTCATCTACTTTCCATCAACCATTTGTACTTAATTTTCGATCTTAATTACCATACCATAATACACCATTTATACAGTCTAGTCCATTACTTTTCACCTCGACTATTGTCGCGATTAATAGCATTAATCCTCCTCATCATATCCAGGGTTCGAACCTGCAAAATGTCGCGGCTCTTGCCTCTTAGTGACCTATGACACTCGGCCATCCAAGCAGCCATGTGGGTTTGAGTGAATCAGTAAACTTTGCATGAGTAAACCACCAGTGGACTTTGCATTTATAGGCAGAGCCTGAGCTAAGAGAGGAATTTTCAATATAGACTCACTCTATCTCCGCTTCTTTGTCATTCTCCTTGTCACTGGTCTTCTTGGTGTCCTCCTGGCTGCCTGCAGACTGGTCGTCATCCTTTTTCTTGGCTTCATCACGCCGCTTCTGTTTGGCTGCCTTCTTTTTCTTCTTCTTTCTTTTGTTTTTGTTAGCTTTGTTTGCAATACCCTGTAATCAAGTGATGGTAAACTTAAAATAAGTGAAGTTTGTGAATGTTTAAGGTTTTTTATTAGTATTTAGTTATTTTACATGACATTTTATTAAATCTCATGATTTAAATTAACTAACCTAGGTTCAGAGCATTAAAGGCCTTCATATTGTCCCAATGTTTTCTTTGAGGTAATATGTTAATATTTAGCAATTTGAATTAGAAATTTTTAGGTTTATTATTGTGTGTCAGTCTCAAACACTTAGTAAAAGACATTATCATGTAGATAAGATACTGTTACTAATTGATTTTAAATGGTCTATTTTCAGCTGTTTTACAACACTTGCATGTACAAGTATACAGGCTTGGTGTATCTATGCTGAATTTATTATAATAATAGGCAATAAACAAAACCTTACTTCTTGGTTAGAGATAACAGGTGGTAATGGAGCATCAGGTATATTCTCATCATCAGATTCCCCCTCATCCTCCTCAGCATCATACTCCGTGCTGATCACTGGAGCTGGGGGTGCCTCCGGTGGGTTGTCTTGTGCTGAAAACATTTAAAGCTTGGATAAATGTGTTATAGGGATAGTTTTATTAGAATAAGCTTAGTACAAATAGAGAATTTGAATTGATATAATGTTGTTAACAAAATTCAATATACACACAATAATGATGTTTACAACATAATATCAAAATAAATCCTAACATACTTTTGAGCTCAATATGAAATACTTAAGATTAAGCATGTTATATTAGAGATTTATATCAGAAGTATTAAAAACTATTGATTGTCTTAATATTAATCAGAACTAAATAAAAAGTTAATAAACAACATAATCCTACCTTTAGCAGCCTCAGGTTCACCCCCAAGAGCAGCTTGCCTCTGATCTTTATAAGCAAGTGCTTCTTCAAGAGCCTTGGGTAGCACCACACCACCAACACCAGCTGGCTTGTTCCGAAATTCTTCAGGAGTATCTATTTTCATAGTGAGGAGCGATGGCAGGCTTGAGGGAGGTCCTGGCATTCCTCCAGACTCATCCCCTTCACCTTCTTCTTCATCACCCTCATCTCCATGATCATCCCAGCCAGGAGGGCCATCCTGCCTGCCCCACCCAGGGGGACCCTGCCCATCCCAGCCCATTGGAGGCATGGTAGGCGGCGGCCCCATCCCGGGAGGACCCATATCCATCTGATTGGCATAGTTACCCTTCATATTAGGACCTCTCATCATATTTGGTGGCATTCTAGGCGGACCCATGCCAGGGGGACCCATTGGGGGCCCCATACCCATCCCTGGCGGACCCATACCGGGTGGCGGAGGTCCCATACCTGGAGGACCCATTCCCATCATACCGGGTGGCGGACCCATTCCAGGGGGCATTGTGGGCGGTCCACTTGGAGGGCCACTTGGCGTGCTGACTGGCGGCATTGCTCCAGGCGGCCCCATCGGTGGCGGGGGCATGTTACCTGTCCCCATTGAGCCAGGCGGCGGCGGCATCGGCTGAAAGCTTGGCATTCCCGGCGGTCCCATAGCTCCATTATTACTGGGCGGTCCCGTACCAGGCGGGCCTTCCATCTTCACTAACTTAAGTTAATTTATTAAATACACTATACTTTATCGTATGCAACCGATTTATTTACTAAATCTCTAAAACAATATATTGACACAACACAAACGCTTGTAGGTTAGTTTCCATAGATTATGCTATTGCTGACATAGTGACATTAGTACGCTAGGGATGTATGTTTGAACTTACTAATATATTTTTTTTCGAGTAAGATTTACAAATAAATTGTAAATGAAATTAAAATAACTTTACCTAACATACATTACATAATAGTGTATTATAGTATATAATTATATATCTATTATAATTAAAATATTATCCGTTCTGAGGTTTCGTCCGCGTGGAATTTAACAAAAAAGTTAATTCGTTTATTCTGAGATAAAACATTTTTACTAAAACAAGGGTAGCCTAAGTTACTTCATAATACTTCAGCAATTTGCTAAGTCACGTCAAAATCGGTCAAACAAACAGAAAAAAAACAATTTGGTGTATTTATACATATTCATATGCACGTAGTATAAAAAACGGTAATTTCGATATTACAAACAGAACCTTCAATTTTATTTTTGACTAGCTGATACGGCAGACTCCGTACTGCCCCAACGATAAATAAAAAAAAAGTCGCACCTTTTAAACCTTCCCTAGGCCTCCACGAACAATTCAAGACCAAGATGAGATAAATCCGTTCAGCCGTTCTCGAGCTTTAGCGAGACTAACGAACAGCAATTGATTTTTATATATAAGAACTAGCTGACTCGGCAGACTTCGTACTGCCCCAACGATAAATAAAAAAAAAGTCGCACCTTTTAAACCTTCCCTAGGCCTCCACGAACAATTCAAGACCAAGATGAGATAAATCCGTTCAGCCGTTCTCGAGTTTTAGCGAGACTAACACGAACAGCAATTGATTTTTATATATAAGATATAGATATAGATAAAACACCCAGACAAAGAACAATTAATGATCGCACTTATTATATAAATAAGCATTTGCCGGGGGTGATAATCGAACCTGCGATCTCTGGTTTTGCAGTCAAAGCCACTGGACCCACAGGCCAGTCTAATGATTCGAAAATACATGAATCTACTACAGTAAAAAGTAATTGAACTTTATTTTTAACTTACTTTTTTTAATAAAGATAAGATTCATACGACTAAGTAGGTGGGTTCATAATAGTTTTTCAGACAGGGTCATGCAGAGTATGCGCGAGCGATCCTACGGTTCTGGCTTAGGTTGTAGAAGGTGCCCAGGGTGTTTTTAGTCGGTGGGAGTCGACATTATCATCACGCCGTGGCTTAAAGTTATTAGCGTTTCACCACGGAAAACAAAAAAAGTTTATAGTAGTTTTGTGTAGACCTGTCTGCAGAGCTCTCGTATATAAAATTAAATGAAAAACCATCATTGAACATTACCTTTTTTATTAAAAAGAACTTAAGAAGTTTTTATAACTTAATTCCTAGTCTGATTAAAACCTAAAATACGAATCAGTTATATACAAGCAAAATCGTACACATAATTACAATTCATGTAGAGTTTCAAGTTCAATAAGTTGATTATTATGTCAAACTACAAAATGTCAGTTTAAGTACAGTCCACAAAAAAGGTAGATGGAGTGTGCAAAGGCATTTCATCAAATGAAATATAATAATAACAAATTAAAGCTTAATTCTATGATACAGAACTCCATCTACCTATACTTTTCTGGTCTTGCAGAAATTGTTTTTTTTTAATCTATTACTTTTTAATTTTGTCTAATTTAATTTTGCTAATATGTCTATAGCACCATGTTTGTTAATCACCAATTTAGTTGTGTGGATGCAGGAGGTGGAGGTATACTATTTGACTTTATGACACTTTGAAGGTATACCTCTAACCTGGTTTTAGGACCACCTTCATCAATATTGTCTAAAATTTTAAGATATTGATTACTAGCTAAATCTAATATTTTCCTAAATTGTTTGCCATATTGTTGATTGAATTTAGATCCACACATAATAAAGAAGTCATGTAGTAATGTTGCAGAAATGTCTGGTTCAGGTTTTAGGTTTAAGAATGATGCCAGCCATTGCCATCCATAGCGGAGGCCATGAGGATTCTGTGCATTCAGGAACCTGGGCATCTGAGCTATCCAAATAGCACAGCGGAGTCTAAATATTCCTGACATCCTTTTAAGAAACTTGTCCTGTTTCTCAACTACTCCTTCATCATTGTAAGTGTAGCCTCTTGACAAATAGAAGTCCTTGTCTGTCTGGCCTTCTTTCTGGGGCAGGAACATAGGTACCAAGTAAGGACAAAGGTTATGGAAGTATGCTTCCACAAGTTTCCCAAAATCTGGGAACTGTGACCATAATGCTACTGTGACTGCTGCTAGGGGGTAAGCAGCTTCTGTGTTACTAGATACTAGTAAATCTCCTTGTCTGACTATCTTCTTGGCTAGAAGGGCAGTGCAGTAGGCCAGGCCTTGCGGATGCTGTGTCGCACACACATACACATCTAACACCTGTACTCTTTCTCCTCTCAGCAACTTTGAGAGTTTGTCATACTTGTCCCTCATATGTAATGCACTGACAGATGACAGGGCATTCACAGGTGTGTTGACAGCTTTCTGACAGTCAAACCTGAATTTCTTTAAGTTTACATCTTGTAGTAAACCCCTGTACTGTGCCTCGTATTGTTCTAAATAACTTTTAAGTTGTTCATAGTAACTGTAGTTGCTTGCTGAATAGAATGTGGGTCTGGTTGGTTTTGATTGTTCTTTTGCTTTGGCTTGTGCTTCTTCAGCCAACTTAGCTGCCTCAAGAGCCTGCTGTGCTTGTTTTTCTTCCATCTCTTTTTTCCTTAACAGTTCTTCTTCCTTCTGCTTTTTAGCCATCTCTTCTTTCTTCACATTCTCTATGTCTAACAAGACTTTGCTTTTAACACCTTCAATTTTCACAGACAGTTCCTTAGTAAGTTTTACATCATTATCTGTTAGTGCTCCACTTTTGCAAATATTAACTATATGATTAATGTTTCCTTCTATAGCATTGATTGTTAACTTATATTTGTCTAAAACAGCTTTAGCAGCAGGTTCGGAGTTCAAGATGTGTGTTATTTCATTATAGCAGACACAGATCTTAGTGTGGCTGTCTGTGATGGCGGCTAGCCTTGCCATGGCTCTGTTCTGCTCTTCTAATATCCTGTTCATGTTGTCTATTGTCTGTGTGTTGATAACTTGTGAGTTTTTCTCGTCCAAACGAGCCTTTTTCAATACTGATACATTGTCATTTTCTTGTAAGTGTTTTAGCAACTCTAGTGTCCTCTTCTGAGTCTCATCCCGCTGTTTGTTCAAGCCTCTGGTCATGAATGCTGAGTAGTTTGATATCATGTTTTTAACCATATTTGAAAAGAGTTCGGTGGACGTTTCTGTCACTGTATTTTCGCATTCCTTCATGATAAGTGTGTACCTGAGATCCTCTGGAACTTTGTCTTCTATAAAGTCATCTTCCTCTTTTCTTTTTTCAGCAGGTATTTCTAAATCCAAATACTCTTTCTTTAAAGGACTGTTAGGTCCTATCGTCACTTCTTTGACTAGAGGACTCATTTCGGCGGCTTTAGTTAGAACAGAAACTCGTAACCTTTCAAATCCCGCAAGTTGATCGCTAATGCTAATGTCTCCCTTCCGCAGTGAGTTGTTTCTAGATAGATCATCGTAACTACTATAACTTATATCGAATGATCTATCCATTTTAGCAAACTTATAATTAAAAATACTCAAACGTAATAAATAACCGACAACAACATGGAACTTTGCAGCAGACAGAGATTGATGTTCCACATGACATTTATTATGACAACTTCAGACTAACTGAAGTTTGGCATTTTGGCAATGTACCCTGGATTTATCGCGTCAATTCCAAAAAAAGTTGGCGTCAAGTCAAAGTCCTAAAGAATAAAATATAAAAAAAGCTGCTCTATTGTACCATTTGTTATTAATTAACTTTGAATGCTATGAGTATTTAATTTTTTGAGGTATTTTAATTTAAAAGATTGTATTTCTGCGTACACCTAATCGTGTGGCTGTTCACCGTTTGGAACCGAAAGTGGCGCGAAAATATGACAGTAGCAGCTGAGAAATGTCAACTTTGTGACCAAACTGTGTGAAACGAAATTATGAATTATTATTGATAGGAAACAAAATCATTAAAAATGGTTTTACAAAACACTGGAAAGTATAGATCGGAGAGAAATCAGAGAGATGATTCTGACAAAAGAGACGCTGGTTCGTCTTCAGGCCCAAGGTACGTAAAATAATAGTCGAAACTTCTTATTACTTTTTCAGGTTACTTAAAAGTTTGTTTATTTTTTAGAGAAGAATCATCAGAGTCGCGTATCAGGGTTGCCCTGGAGAATGACAGGATCGACTCGAAGTATGGATTCGATCGAGTTCGAGATGTTAAAGAGAGGACTGGTTACTTGATAAATATGCATACCGTAAGTTTTGTCTTGTTTTGATTTTTCAGGATTTACCATTATAATATTAGACAAGATTATATTAGAGCTCTTATGTGCATTTATATTAACGATCTCCAACAAAAAATACACAAGATACATTATTAGACAAAAGAGGATGGTAATCATTTGGATTGTGTTTCCTCAATTAAAGGAGAAACATTAGTAGTACTTATTGTAGGATATATAATGTATTCAATTATATATTTCCCTTTATAAGAAGATCTGCTATGGAATTTCGTACCCTTTATCGACATTAAGATTTTTTTATTTTTTTTTTATTACCATATCTTATCAAGAATGCTGGCTAGATTATTTATCTAGACATTTGTAATATGACTTTTTCAGGCCGAGGTTTTAGATGAAGACAAGCGGCTTGTAGCAGCAATGGACTACTACTTCATAGAGATGGATGGCTCCAGGTTCAAGGTGTCGCTGATCTTCCAGCCATACTTCCTGATCCTGGCCCGCAAGGAGTGCGAGCAGGAGGTCATACAGTTCATCTCCAAGCGGTTTGCGGGGACCATACATAAGATTGATGTTGTTGAAAAGGAAGATTTGGATCTGGTAAGTATTTTGGGATATAATTTTTATGCTTCTAGAATAATTTATTTATTTGATTAACACTGATACACATAATGTTACACATTAAAACAAAAAAAAAATTGCAAGTTTACAATTTAGGAAGTTAAAAATGAAATATAATTAGTACATTACAGCTTATTACTAAAGTACTATAGTTCTCAAAATACACTAATAAATATTTAAATAATTTAGTTTTAAACTCTGCCGCTGCCCTAAAATTTGCCAGTATTCAACAATACCAACAAATTGAAGTCAATATCTCTTATTACTGGCAGAAATTGTCGAAAGTAAAAGCAGATTGCCAGTGGTAAAAAATAAACTTCAATAAATGCTCTTGTTGAATGTTGAATGATCCCAATTAATGAGATATCTTAAATTAATATTGTTTCTCTCACAGCTCAACCACTTATCAGGTTTGAAACAGAGATACATAAAACTATCATTCATGTCACAAAATGAGATGATGAAAGTGAGAAGAGAGATACTGACTGCAGTCAACAAGAATAAGGAGAGAGAGAAGAAAGATCAGATTTATGCTGAAATGCTGACTAATGCATTAACTAGTGCCGCTGCTATTGAACATGCTAAGAAGACTACTGACCATATGGAGAATATATTGGATATTAGGTTTGTATTAAATGATATGTGTCTTTAAATCTATTACAACTTCTCTATCCTATAATTTCCTTGGTATTATGCATACTTTGCAAGACATTATAGTTGTAGCATTAATAATAATAATGTCTGGATCAATTTGGGCCATGGAGGCTAGTGTTACTACGACTCCAACCATCTATGTGGGACATATATAAAGGCACTTTTGTGCATATTCTCAACAAGAATCAACTCAACTGTCTGTCAAAAGTTTTTTACTGTATGTCGGCAATAGTTCCGGTTTCGGCCACATACCAAAAGGTTCTATAGGTGTGTATGATCACAGGTGGAGTTTGGTTAGCAATAAGTGTCCACTTAGTGTCCTTATTTTTTATTTAACTACCAGTGTCTGACTGCCGGACAGAGGCCTCCCTTGCATCCTACCATTCCTATTACTCCAGTCCATATTATTAAAACAAATATCTTTATCACCTTATATTCCAGAGAACACGACGTACCCTACCACGTCCGAGTATCAATCGACATGGAGATATTCTGCGGTACCTGGTACACCATCAAAAGCAGAGGCACGGAGACTCCCCTCTTCACCAAACGGGACGACATCATCGAGAGACCGGACCCTATAGTGTTGGCGTTCGATATTGAGACTACTAAGTTACCACTGAAGTTCCCGGACTCACAGACTGACCAGATAATGATGATCTCTTATATGATTGATGGGCAAGGTTATCTGATAACGAATAGGGAGATTATTTCCGTTGATGTTGAGGATTTTGAGTATACGCCGAAGCCGGAATTTGAAGGGTAATTATTGTATTTTTTTTGGGTTTTGTAAGGTACGATTTAAGATTAAGTTGGATCATCGTAAAAAGTAAGAAATCATAAAAAGGACCTGAATACTGTCAAAATCTCCAATGTTCATGATTTGAAATTTATGGAGGTTTGTAAAAAAATAAGTTTGCTAGCACGAAGCTAAAGATTTTTTTTGTTTTTGTTACCATATAAAATCTTCCTATCTATTTTAATATTTCAGGCATTTCATAATATTCAATGAAGAAAATGAACAGGCGTTGATACAGAAATTCTTCGATCATATCATGGATGTGAAACCACATATATTTGTGACATACAATGGTAAGTAATATGTATCCTTGAAATCTAGTATTTTTTGCTAATATCAACTTTATTTTAAAGCACTAAAGATTTAATTTCGTATATCATTGTCACGATGTTGTGTGATATTCAGGTCAGAACAAATTCACCTTTATTTCAAAACATTTAGAGTTCATTTTCGTTTAACAGGTGATTTCTTCGACTGGCCATTCGTGGAGGCCCGCGCGGCGACGCTGGGCTTGGACATGAAACAAGAGATCGGCTTCAGCAAGATTGCTGCTAGGGATGGCACGTACGCCTGCCGACCTGCCATGCATATGGACTGCTTATGGTAAGGCCTGGTGAAAATTAAATACTAAAATTTGTTTGTTCAAGATAGGCGTCGCCCAAGCTCCATGACTTCCTTAGTGTTTTAGCTGAGGAGAAAAAACAGTTTAATAAACTCCACAGCAGCATGCCATGCATGTTAGAAATTGATAAAAATAGGTTGTATGAGTTGCAATTGTAAGTTGCCTTGTATTTCTCAAAGTTAACTTACAATTGCAACTGACAAAAGCAGACTTTTTCCGCTTAAAGACAGTGCGGAAGATTTTCTATACTCCATTTGTTTAGGTAATTAACTAAATGTAAACAATTTTGGTATGTCTTTTAAACAAAATGTGATCTTTAAAAATGTAAAATACGTTTTACAACATGAAATACATTCAGATTTCCTAAAACTATAGTTAATTGATTTATAAGCAGTAATATCCAAATTAAAAATTATTTTTTTGGTTAAAAAGTAACGCCAAGATTGTTTACATTTAGTTAACTACCTAAACAAATGGAGTATAGTTCCTACAAAAACCTACACAGATTCGATTTATAATAATATAAATTGTATCATTAAAAATAAATTTCAGCTGGGTAAAAAGAGATTCATACCTGCCGGTCGGCTCTCAGGGTCTGAAAGCCGTGGCTAAAGCGAAGCTGAGGTACGATCCCGTAGAGCTGGACCCTGAAGACATGTGCAGGATGGCGGCCGAACAGCCCCAGGTATGCTCAACAATAAATAAATGTTCCACGACTTTCACACAACGCCCTAGATGGCGTTTCAAATTAAACAGAGCTTGTATTATGAGTATTAGACAACTGATAAACACACATCAAACAAATTTTCAATTTTTCGATTTCTTTTCCAAATAAGAATGTTAAAACAAAAAAATAAAGGCGCGGACCACGAGTCTGCAGAATCGTAAATAAAAAAAAACCGAATAAATATACTTATATACTTCTAAACACAACGAAAAGAAAATTTGTCTTAAGTATGTGTAAATATATAAAGTACAATTTACGACTATAACTCTATAGCAATATAGTCTACATTCCTTTGCAGGTGCTATCAAACTACTCGGTGTCAGACGCGGTGGCGACGTACTACTTGTACATGAAGTACGTGCACCCCTTCATATTTGCTCTTTGTACCATCATTCCATTGGAACCGGACGAGGTACGTATTGTGTAATGCAAAAATGCCCTTATTATAATGCTGTAAGGTTGATTTGTATAACAATTTTTATCATTGTGAAATATAAGTTAGGTTCTAATATTTTGTTTATTATACACCAGCCTAATTTTTTTAACACTTAGCAATCAATATCTTGTTTGGTTTATGTGAAATGTAGTCGTATTAAACTAAAATGACATGGTTTTGTAAATTGGAATCCTAATCTTGTCGGCATTATTTGAAATATTTTGTCTTATTTAAAGTTCCTAGAGGAAGACGAATAAGTAATTGCTTCGTGTAAAACACTAGTGTTTTGAGTTAAACCGAATAAACCGACCGCACCAACATATTTAGGAAAATCATCATCATCTACCTAGATGATAATTCCCAGATATGACTGTCTTTATCTTCTCAACACCCATTCCAGGTACTCCGCAAAGGTTCAGGCACGCTCTGCGAGTCACTACTCATGGTGCAAGCCTTCCACGCCAACATCGTGTTCCCGAACAAACAGGTGGAGGAACTGAACAAGCTCACAGCGGACGGACACGTGTTGGAGACCGAGACTTATGTCGGTGGCCACGTCGAGGCTCTCGAGTCAGGTGACTGATTTTATACTTGTAGTATGTAGTATGTTATGTAAAAATGTAAGTGAGTACTGGTGTTTTAAACTTAGCGAGCTGAGCGACCCGATAAAACTCACGGAGACGGCAAATTTACCGGACGTTCAGCCACGATTTCTATCGGAATGGACGTAATTTTGGCGCCATCATAAAGTAGGGTCGGTAGTTTCTAGTTGCAACAGCCGGCCAATGGCAAAAGTGTCGATCCGTCGTAATGTGAACATTAGTATTGATAGGTAAATGAGTATTTAGCTTGTTTCTTACAGTCACTAAGCCATTGATTTTTTGTCACTGGTTATAGCAACGTCTGAAAATACATTCATTTAAAAGCAGTTACAGAAATGAGAAGGATCTCAATTCCGTGGGTAATAATATTTTTATGTATTCGGATTCCCAGGATTTGTTTTTTTTCTTTATTGCGGAATACTTGCCATTTGCTCTCATATCCAATTTAATATATCGTTTTTATAGTATTACATATTACCTACAGGTGTATTCAGAGCGGACATCAAATGTAAGTTCAAGATCGTCCCGTCGGCCATAGACAAGCTCATGGACACCACAGAGAAGACCATGAAACACGCCATAGAGGTAGAGGAGGGGATACCATTGGACCTGGTGACTAACTTCGACGAGGTCTGTGCGGAAATCAAGGCGAAGTTACAGCATATGAAGGACCATCCCCGGAGGGACGAAAACCCCCTTATATACCACTTGGATGTCGGCGCTATGTATCCGAATATTATTTTAACTAATAGGTATGTATTTTGTTGTATCAAGTTTTATTTCGTTGTGATGCTATAGAGAATATTCCAGAAGGTTTTTTTGCTGAAGCTTTTGAGTTATCCTGAGGCTGGTCGTCTTGTGTGCTTGTATTTTGTTTGTCCTCTTTCTCCACAGCAGAAACAGGACAGATAAGCTTTTGCCTTTCAATAGGACATTTCAAGATTAAAATAGATATTTTTGTGTCCCAAATAACCTGGAGAAAATTGTTCCGACCCAACTTCAATACTGGCAAGGACTAATGATGGTCACGATCCCGATTTTAGGGGAAACGCATTTGATGGTCATGATAGGTCCCAATCCCTTTTTCTGGTCTGCATATTCCGATTTTTCTGTAGCATTTCTCATCTTATATATTCAGAGAGTCACTACCTAAATGTACTGAGCAAAGGCTAATCTTGTACACATATTTTAGACAACTGACGGGTCTTCTTCGCGATTTACTTGTTTTCTCCCGACGTTTCGGTCTAGTTTCACCGACTGTGGTCACGGGTGGACTTAAAAAACTGAAACTGAATTACATCGCAAATAAGATCCGTTTGTTGTCTAAATATATGTACAAGACGTGAAAGCTTAAAGACTTAATCTTGTATATGCAGAGTAGCGAAGTCTTTACCTAAAACTAGTGTATAGCATATAGATGTTGAATGTATTTGATCAGGTTACAGCCATCAGCCATGGTGAACACGAGCGTGTGCGCGGTGTGTGACTACAACCGGCCCGGCGCCAGCTGCCAGCGACACATGGACTGGATGTGGCGGGGGGAGTACTGTGAGGGGAACTTATATTATGATACATTTGTACTAAGAGGCTATAAAAAACAATAACTTATTTATCTTGTAAAATATCCATGTCCCAATGTTAGTTACCGTACTCCTCCGAAACGGCTGGACCGATTCTCTAGAAATTTTGTAAATGCATTTGACGGGCTTGTTGGTCTAGTGGTTAGTGACCCTGACTACTAAGCCAGAGGTCGTGGGTTCGATTCCCACCCAGGACAAATGTTTGTGTGATGATCACGACCATTTGTTCTGTGTCTGGGTGTAATTTATCTATAATATGTATGTATTTAAAAATATATAAGTATGTTTATCAGTTGTCTAGTACTCATAACACAAGTTACTATCGTATACTTAATTTGAGACTAGATGGCGTTGTGTGAATGTTGAGGAATTTTTATTTATTTATTTAGTGGGTCTGAGAAAAGGCATTTTTTTTTCATACTTATTTTTTTTCGCGACCGATGTCACGGGTAACAGCTAGCTATGTATAATTAGACTACTAAGTAGCATTTTTCGAATGTCAAAGCCGCAAGTATCTAAGTGGTCAAGTTGACGGCTACATACCACAATTTGTTATATTCCTCGAATTGTCTAAATCAGCTGGAAAAGAAAAAAGTTCTACAAAGTTTGTGTGAAAAGGGAGTTAAATCAACGTTAGTAATACCTAGCCAGCCATAAAAATGTTTTCATACACCCAGTGCCTGCGACGAGGAGCGAATACCAGCGTATCCAGCAACAGCTTGAGACGGAGAAGTTCCCGCCATTACACCCCGGCGGGCCCACGCGGGCCTTCCACGCACTGCCTAAGGAAGACCAGGTTATTGATCATATAAACTCCTTTTTGATATTTATTTATGTTCCCACCGATGCAGATGGTGCATACGAATTTAAACTTTAAAAGCTAGGCAATAAGGTAGATGTTTGTTTGTGAATTACTTAATGCTACAAATGTACTATGATTTTGACAAACATCAAGTGAAATATCGAGTTATAGCGTAAATTAGTAGTTTACCTCATATTATATCCAACATGTATCGCAAGTATGTAGTGTTAATTCACTGTTTTTGGAACAGGCTGCCTATGAAAAGAAGAGATTAGCAGACTACTGCAGAGTGGCGTACAAGAAGACGAAAGTGACGCGTACGGAAGTGAGGACAACCACTATATGTCAGAAGGAGAACTCCTTCTATGTAGATACAGTACGAGCTTTCAGGTAACACTATTATGAACATAAATATTAGTTTATATCATAGCTTACGTCTGAAAAGCCTTAAAAACTTAACAATTTCATTATAATTTAGTTCGCGACAACCTATCATGCGTTTTTTTTTTTAAGAATACCTTAATTTTTTTTTTTATGGCCTAAATAAGATCCCACTGCTTTCTCCTTCCAAACCTCCCTGTCTTTAGCGATTTCTGGCCACGTGCGACATGCATATCTGACAAGATCATCACACCACCTTCGCCGCGTTTGAGTGTTTGAGTTAAAATCAAAATATTTTTAGCAGATACGCTATCTGCTAAAAATATTTTGATTTTAACTCAAATAACTTTGATTTTAACTATTTCTCGTAGTAAATAAATTAAATGAGATCTTTTACAGCCCTTGTCTTCTGCTGAGTACTTACCACTCTATTTACTTCAAAATCAAAACAAATCTTATTTCAATCTCTTAACAGTAAAAATATTTAATAAACTCCTATTTAATTTTTCTATTTCAGAGACCGTCGTTACGAATACAAAGCTCTAAACAAGCAAGCGAAGGCCAAAGTAGCAGAGGCTGTGAAAAGCGGCGACGCGGCAGAGATCAAATCCGCTAAGAGCCGCGAAGTACTGTACGACTCTCTGCAGCTCGCACACAAGTGCATCCTCAACTCCTTCTACGGATATGTCATGAGGAGGGGGTGAGTCACGCCGTTTTGTTTTGTTTTTGTTAAGTTGGCAGTACAAATGTTCGACCAGAATAGAAATAAATATCAGTAAATTTGCGGTAACATAGGAGGTAGTAAGAAAAAAATATTTCTTCCTAACTGAAATTTTGTGACTGTAATTCCTCGTCTTGTTACGCGACTGCTTAAAAAACGAAAATAATAAATAAAGTCTGCGAAAAGCCGCGAAGTACTGTACGACTCTCTGCAGCTCGCACACAAGTGCATCCTCAACTCCTTCTACGGATATGTCATGAGGAGGGGGTGAGTCACTCCAATTTGTTTGTTAAGTTGGTAGTACAAAGGTTTGACCAGAATAGAAATAAATATCAGTAAATTTGCGGTGACATAGGAGGTAGTAAGAAAAAAATATTACTTCCCAACTGAAATTTTGTGACTGTAATTTTGTGATTCTGCTTCCATTCCTCGTCTTGTTACGCGACTGCTTAAAAAACGAAAATAATAAATAAAGTCTGCTAAGAGCCGCGAAGTACTGTACGACTCTCTGCAGCTCGCACACAAGTGCATCCTCAACTCCTTCTACGGATATGTGATGAGGAGGGGGTGAGTCACGCCATTTTGTTTTGTTTTTGTTAAGTTGGTAGTACAAAGGTTTGACCAGAATAGAAATAAATATCAGTAAATTTGCGGTGACATAGGAGGTAGTAAGAAAAAAATATTTCTTCCTAACTGAAATTTTGTGACTGTAATTCCTCGTCTTGTTACGCGACTGCTTTAAAAACGAAAATAATAAATAAAGTCCGCTAAGAGCCGCGAAGTACTGTACGACTCTCTGCAGCTCGCACACAAGTGCATCCTTAACTCCTTCTACGGATATGTGATGAGGAGGGGGTGAGTCACGCCGTTTTGTTTTGTCTTTGTTAAGTTGGTAGTACAAAGGTTTGGACCAAAAGAGCTTAAGGTGCTCGCATATTGTTTGCAAGATTGTTTTTTTGGTACCAGATAGTATGTCCAAAAGCATCTGATCTTTTTAGCGCGTTGGAGATAAAAAAGTAAAAAAGATTTTTTAATAATAATAAATTTCAATGAGGTGTATTTAATTGTCGATTTATCATCTTACTTCCTTACTCACTGATAAATGAAAAAAAAAAGTAAAAAAATAACATGGGGTAGGGTAGGCTTCTTTCGTAGTAATTATGGTCATATATTCTTGTTGTTCCTGTTCCTTTTATATGATTATTATTACATTTCCTTGCAGTGCTCGTTGGCACAGTATGGAGATGGCGGGTATCGTGTGTTACACCGGCGCTAATATTATCATGAAGGCGCGAGAGATCATAGAGCAGGTTGGACGGCCGCTAGAGCTTGATACTGATGGTAAGATACATGTTATTTGATAAAGTATGTTATTTTAGTGTACAGAACGTGTTGAAACACTGCGGTTATATTTAAACTAGTGTTGTGCGTGAAATGTGATTTAATTAAAAATAAAGTTTTCCGCAAAATCCGCTGTGAAACGGTAGTATAATTAATGTAAATAATACTGTAAATGGAGATGGCTGGTATCGTGTGTTACACCGGCGCTAATATTATCATGAAGGCACGAGAGATCATAGAACAGGTCGGACGGCCGCTAGAACTTGATACTGATGGTAAGATACTTGTGTGTTGATAAAGTATGTTATTTTAGTGTACACAACGTGTTGAAATACAGCGATTATATTTAAACTAGTGCTGTAAGTAAAATATATCTTTTTCTAAGATAGTATGAAAAAATATTGATTGAATGTTGGTATATTTTGGATGGGATATACAACTTGGGTTGGTGAGAATACATTTTTTATATACTATACGTTACTTTAGTATACATAGTCGGCTGTACATAAACTTAAAAAAAAACGCGCATCACGTTTGTTTCTTCCATTCTCTCCGATCAGACGTGACAGTATCATTTAAGCGTTTTTCATTCATATCATTCAACATTCAATTTTGATTTTGTATTTTTATCTATCAATGTGTATTGTGTTTAAGTAATGATATTTATCAGGTATATGGTGTATCCTACCCTCGTCGTTCCCCGAAAACGTGACCATCCATACAACACACGCAAAAAAGAAGAAAATCAATGTTTCCTTCCCCAACGCAGTGCTCAACTCTATGGTCAAAGTGAGTGCATACACAAAAATAATTATATTTTTTATTTGAAATTTTTAAGTTATACTTCGTAGTTAGTACACAACATTCAGTTCTTTTTCTACTGGTGTCTATGTTCTAATTAAATCTAATAATAATGTAATTAAATAATAGTCTGCCAAACAACGCCAAATTTTATAAATTGAAGTTATTCTATCTAATAAATAGAGTAACCTTATAAATACCAATAAATTTGTACTTTATTTAGATAAAATAAATATTCCTCAACATTTGCACAACGCCATCTAGTCTCAAATTAAGCATACTAAAGAAGCTTAACTTATGAATATGATAAACATACCTATGTATTTCGAAACACATACATAATTATTAATAAATTACACCCAGACACAGAACATAATTATAATAATCATACTTATCACACAAACATTTAAGACCTACATAAAGTACACTTACCGTTCTATAAAAAAAGTCCTTTTTAACCAGGACCACTTCACGAACGACCAATACTTCGAGCTGGTGGACCCTGAGGGTAAGAAGTACGAGCAGCGTGCAGAGAACTCCATCTTCTTTGAAGTGGACGGACCTTACTTAGCCATGGTACTGCCGGCGTCCAAGGAAGAAGGCAAGAGACTGAAGAAGAGATACGCCGTGTTCAACTTTGACGGCTCTCTGGCTGAACTTAAAGGTAGATAAATATTCCTCAACATTCCCACAACGCCATCTAGTGTCAAATTTAGTATACGAGATTCGCTGTGTATAGATGATATTACGGAACCCTAAGTGCGCGAGTCCAACTCGCACTTAGCCGGTTTTTACCTCCTTAGGGCTTATACTCCATTTGTTTAGGTAGTTAACTAAATGTAAACAATCTTGGCGTTACTTTTTAACCAAAAAAATAATTTAAAATTTGGATATTACTGCTTATAAATCAATTAACTATAGTTTTAGAAAATCTGAATGTATTTCAAGTTGTAAAACGTATTTTACATTTTTAAAGATCACATTTTGTTTAAAAGACATACCAAAATTGTTTACATTTAGTTAATTACCTAAACAAATGGAGTATAGACATATATTCCTCAACATTCCCACAACGCCATCTGGTGTCAAATTAAGTATACGAGAGTTATTTGTGTTATGAGTGCGAGACAACTGATAGACATACCTACTCATATATTTCTAAATACGTATATTAATATACTATACGTATTTAGAAATATATGAGTAAATAAATCTAAATACGTATATTAATATATACGTATTTAGAAATAGATAAATTACACCCAGACACAGAACAAATTTAATGATCATGCTCATCACACAATCATTTACCTTGGATGGGAATTTTCTACTACAACTTTGCTTAAAACTTACTGTAACAACCAGGTTTCGAAGTAAAACGCCGCGGAGAACTTCAGCTAATCAAGATCTTTCAGTCATCAGTTTTCGAAGCCTTTCTAAAGGGGAACGACTTAAAGTCATGCTATAGTGCCGTCGCTAAAGTCGCGGACTACTGGCTCGACGTCCTGTACAGCAAGGGCTCCAACATGCCTGACTCCGAGCTCTTCGAGCTGATCTCCGAGAACCGCTCCATGTCGAAGAAGTTAGAGGACTATGGGGGGCAGAAATCTACGTCTATATCTACTGCGAAGAGGCTGGCGGAGTTTCTAGGAGATCAAATGGTGAAGGATGCTGGGTTGGCTTGCAGGTATGTGTTGGATTTTCTTTTGTTTTGTTAAAGTAAAGTAGTAAAAGAACAGATGAAAAAGTGATTGGCAATTGGTTAATAGTTTAGTTAAGTAACGAACGCACTTTTCATGGTTTCCGTCCTATTTATCTGACTGATTTCAACTCCGTTAGAATATTTTTACGCTAAAATTATTATTATTGTAAATTCCATCTAGAACCTTTTCTTCTGCAACTAGAGTCAGTATTGTTTTGAAAGTGCCTGATAAGGCCTACTCGAAATAATAAACTTTTGGATTTTGATTTCTCGCCACTCCTCTACATTATAAGCTACACAAACTTATTACCAGTTTAACTTCCCCCTCACAGATTCATAATATCCAAGAAGCCGGAAGGCGCTCCAGTGACAGAGCGAGCGATCCCCCTCGCCATCTTCCAATCACCGGCCGCCGTCAAACGTCACCACTTGCGTCGCTGGCTCAAAGACAACAGCATCACTGAGGATATAGATATAAGAGACGTGTTGGACTGGGCCTACTATATAGAGCGGCTTAGTGGTACCGTACAGAAGATCATCACTATACCGGCCGCTATGCAGGGTGTGAGTACTGGTTTTTTGATATTTATATATTAAATTTAATGTGTTTTTGAATTAAACTTTTTAGAATATTCTGAACGTCAACGAAATGATAGTGGCTTTTTGTTAACTTTTGTTAGTTCAAGGCATTTGAAGTTTTTAATTTTTAGTTGTGAATTTTACACTAACCAATATTTGATTGTCTTATAAAATATTTACCATTTATATCAGAAAGATAAATAAAACTGCACTTAGGCGCTATGAGCACGCTCTTCCTCTCCGCCTTTTCCTTCTGCGAGATGCTAACCTCGCAGAAGGAAAAGGTGGAGAGGAACCGCGAAATCTTAGTCGCGGTACCGAAGATCTGCGCCACAAAAGAGGAAGGAGGTGTAGGCAGAGTCTGCCCTCCTTCCCCTTACCTAGGGGTAGTGCACGGGGTACCTGCCGCCCCGAACATCTATACCCCACTGGAAGCGCCTACCGGAATACAACTTTGAAGGACTTGCTGCCAGCTGTGCCTCCTCCAGGCGTGGTGCCAAAGCGGTCGTGGAAGTAATCGTCTCATTTCTCGTTTCCCTCCGCGGTGGTGCACGACGAAAACCCGGGGATTTTAGTGGAAATAGGGCCGCCTCTCCGCCCAAGTCCCACGCTCCCCCACCAGTTTCCCCCGGAGCAAAAAAAGGCACTAAAAACAGCAAATTTTACCTAAACAATTCTTTTAATAATTCCATTAGTTAGACAACCCGGTCCCCCGCTGCCAGTACCCGGACTGGTTGCACAAGAAGATGCTCGCCAAGACCGACAAGTTCAAGACGCGGAAGATCACAGACATGTTCTCCGCTAAACCTAAGGAGCTGAGGGAGAATGGTGAAGAGGAACCGTCCACGAGTAATGGTGGTGCTATGGTGAGGAATATGTTTTTTTTTTTCTAGCCTATAGTGTCCCACTGCTGGGCATAGGCCTCCCCCAGATCCTTCCATGTCTTTGTGTCCTGCACCACCTCGTACTCGAATAGTTTATTATTATTAAAAAAAATAAAATATAGATTTCAAGATGCAGGTGAATTACAGTTTTTTCTCTAGTCTTTTGTAAGGGAAGATAACTTGATTCCCCACCATAATAGTATAAATTCATTATAAAAGAGTTTTATTCACAAAAAGTCACAATTTTAAATCTGCTCAGTAGTCTGAAGTAGAATGAAAAGATCCATTACTTTCAAATTTGATAACTTCTTATTAATGTTTAAAGATATTCGTTATTCTCGAGACAACGTTATTAGAATTAACAGTTATGTCTAACTCCTCAAATATATTCTCACAACTATAGGACACAGAGATGGACATAGAAGATATAGGCAAAGGCACCAATGACAAGCCAACCACGATTCGTCCGATAGTCCACACGGTAAAGCGCAAGCGCGAGGACTCCCCGCCGCAGGACGCACAGAACTGGCGAGAGGCGTTAGGACCACCGCCAGCCTTTGGCACTACTAAGGTAAACTAGATATGTATGGAATATTATGCAGTTTCTTGCCGGTTCTTCTCCATAAGAATGACTTTTTGGAACCGCGCAACTAGAGTCAGTAACGTTTTGAAAGTGCCTGAGAAGGCCTACTCGAAAAAAAAAACCTTTTGATTTTGATTTTATGGAAATGTTTCATGTACATCGAAAATCTCAAACTCTAGATAACATTATCTTATATATAAAATTTTCGTGTCACAATGTTCGTTCCCGTACTCCTCAGAAACGGTTTGACAGATTCTCTTGAAATGTTGTGAGCATATTTAGTAGGTCTAAGAATCGGCCAACAACTATATTTTATCCTCAATCTCTTAATGTTTTCGCGCACAAAGTCGCGGGCAGCAGCTAGTAACAATATAACTGTTCTGATTCCATCAAATTGTTGCGGAAAGGCATGAGAAAATAACGGAAATAACAATATCAAAATTTCTCACAGGCAGAGAGAAAGGCATGGATTCTGTTTCAAAAGAAGAAATGGCTTTGGCAAATGGAACAACGCGGTCTGCGGAATCGCAGTAAAAGAGGTATAATTTCTACAACAATTCAAAACTTAGTTAAAATTCATATAAAATGAAATATTTACTGGACTTTTGTGGTGTTTAGGTAAAATGGACCGAGACGCGATGCCGCCGCCTAAGTCTGGCCCCGCCACCACACTGGGCGCCTTCATACAGAGAGCTCAGCGGACACTGCTCAACACTCCCTGGCAGATCATACAGGTCATATAATTATCATATAAGTTACTATTGGCTTCAAGCTGACTTAACAGGGCGCAATATTTTAGATACTCGCAAGATTCCTGCAACATATTCGTGAAGGGGTGCTGATTGAAGTTGGTTGGTCTGCTAAACTTGGTCTCAGTAGTCACTAAATAGTTTTTAATTTAATAATTGTTTGTATCAACCTCAAAAAAAGAAAGACAGTTTGCTTCTGAGGATTTTGTTGCGCCGTTTCTTCACCCGAGGCAATGGAGTGCCGTCTATTATGATTTTGACGTTCAAATCCTAATTTGATTAAATGGCTCATTATTTTGTAGACCTATCATGCGCGTTGACTTTTTACGATATTGCGGACCTTGCAAAACCAGCTTTTAAAGTACACTTTAATTCATAGGCTCACTCCGCATACCCAAGTTCTGCCAGACACTAAATTGTTATATGGCATTTTTCTCTTTTAGATGAAACTGATGGGCACTTAACTTGAATATTTAAAGTGCAAGATTAAGTTATTAACTTATTATTATCGTATCTCTACACAGGTAGCGGAAACAGCAGAGCCTGGTCTCTTTAAAGTGTGGGCCCTCGTCGGCACAGAGTTACATCAGATCAAGTTGTCAGTGCCGCGTATATTCTACGTGAACCAGCGAGTGTGTCGCGCCAGTGACAGCGGCCAGTACTGGCGCAAGTGTAACCGGATACTGCCGCGCGCGCACCCGGTGCTGCATCTGTACCAGTACACCGTGCCCGAGAACTTGTATAGGGAGCATCAGGAGTGAGTGTACTTTAGTATAATAAGAGTACGGGATAGATATTTAATCTTAGGTTAGGCTCTAAGTCTGTGACAAGTTGAACCCCCGTTTTCTCAAACGCTGAACACAAAAAAAATTGTATTTTTATAATAACTTTCGTGAGGATAATTCATACTTAAAGGTTATAACGGTTTACTCACGCGTATTTATCGGGATAGCCCGACTAGCTTCGGACCCAACCGGAGTCCTTAATCATGAGCTGACGCGGCTGCGGGGTCGCGAGTCGAAACGAAACGGGCTATCCCGATAAATACGCGTGAGTAAACCGTTACAACGTTTAAGTAAAAAAGTTATAGTCAAATCTCATGTTAAGCTCTGTGATTGGTTGTAAGTTTGTAGTTAACCAATCAGTCGCGAACAGTAGATTCGTCTGCAGATTCAATTGATCAGCCTTCCAGAAACTGGAGAACTCCCAGTCAGGCAGAAGCATAGTTAGTAAAGCCACTGTATTTACCAACTAAGCAACTGGTTTCTTTAGCCAATTGTCAATCTAGAAGGCACTGTCATTGCACAGTCATCTTAAAAATCTTGATTATGTAAGAGGTTTTCCTATCTGTATATCCTGCACCATCATAAATCCCTTGCCGGGGATAGCCGAAGAGAGATGGTCGTTTTAGTAATATTAGCTATTATCATGCTACATTATCAACTCATGTTTATTTATCATCAGTACTTAATGATAATATTCTTCACAGAGAGTTAACGTCCGAGCTATGCGCGCCGGAAATCGAAGGTATATACGAAACGCAGATGTCACTAGAGTTCCGAGTGCTCGTGCAACTGGGGTGCATCTGTACCGTAGACCCAACCGAGGCTAGGAAGTAAGTTTATTAGCTATCTATTATAATTAATACTTTTTTTGTGTAATTATAGGTTTTTTTTTGCTGACATATTCATGATTAAAAAATTATTTGATTGAAAAAAGGGTGCATTTAAAGTTATATTAGTTTCTTTTATTTGTGTCTTTTTATTAGGGTAAGTATTAATTGTTAACTATGCAACTCTTGAGATATTGTCTCATTTTAGTTTTTTTTTTCTCATCGTTGTCATCAGCCTATCGCAGTCCACTGCTGGACTTAGACCTCGCCAAGTGCACGCCACTGAGATCTGTTTTAATTTTTTTTTTCTATTCTAGGTTAATCCAATTTGGATCCACCAACATGGACTCGTTCGCGTTAAGTCAGCTGCAGTTTAAAAGTGTTGCCTTACAACCCTATTTACAAAAGCAGGTTAGCACAATCTTTATCTATTATCTATCTTTTTATTATTCAAATAAACGCAAAAATAAAAGTCTAATTATTTTCTTTTAAATGTATCTTACGAACTAATAAGATTTTTATATTTTGTACCCTATCATCATCCCTATTATCCAATATTTTCTTATACTACTTAGGACGGTGTCCCACCAGTGAAACATATCTACCTATACCAGCACTCTGCACTCAACTCCTCTCGTAGTATGTGGGCGCTCGTACTGCCGCCCGTCAAGCGCGCGTACATATATGTGCTAGATACAGTGAAGACCAACCAAGTGCCCAATATGAATACTCTGTACCAAGCCGAGAGGACTGCCAAGTAAGTGGGACTTGTGTCTAGTGAGTTAAGGTTCATTTTTCTCTAGTTATGACTATGCACTCAAGTCGACGCGTAGTATGTAGGCACTCGTACTCCCGCCCGTCAAACGTGCATACACATACGTACTAGACACAGTGAAGACCAACCAAGTGCCGAATATGAATACATTGTACCAGGCCGAGAGGACTGCCAAGTGAGTGTGGGTCTTATGTTTTGAAGGTTAAGGTTCATTTTCTGATTATTACTGTATCAACACTATGCGCGTAGTATGTAGGCGCTCGTACTGCCGCCCGTCAAGCGCGCATACATTAAGGATATTTTTTCCTTGTTGTTGATATGTGTGTACAGTATAGATACAGCTTTTTAAGGTAACTATTCTACTAGTCTAATTGTCACCATTGTTTCTGGTATATTGTTAGTCAGTCTATTCTGTTATACTGTTATTGTTTTGCATCAATATACAAAATGTGGCACTTTTGGAACACTTTTACCAAAATTTTTTCTTTATCATCTAGAATCAACCTCGGCACAGACGAGGACACGCTCCCAGGCTCTGAGTTAAGCTGGGAGGTGGTGGTGGAGACAGAAGCTCGCGCCATCAGCCGCCACCTGCAACGCGCTCTGCAACGCTACAAGGACGAGCGTTGCGGGCCCACGCTGCTCGCGTTGCAGGCCACGCTCTCGCCGCACTTACTCATGCAACTTATGCCAGGTATTATTTAATGTTGTTTGGTTGTGTTCTTGAAAACGATTTCTATGTTATTTTATGAATTGTTGTTTTTTGAGAAGACGATTGTTAGATGAATTCTGATATTAAATTTGTGTTAATGGCTAACTTAAAGTACCAGCATATAAATATGTCTCTACTGGAAAAATGTTTCTTTTGAGCATTGATCACCTCGTTTCCTCCCAGGGTGGCGATTCCTTAGGTTATTATATTATATCTTTGTATCATAACACTCCATGTGTTTCCCTCCCGCAGGCCTGTCAGAGTTCCCCATAGTACCAATACACGTCCGCGACGTGGAGACGCTGTACAGCTCGCTGGAGTGGCAGCGGCTCGGCTCGCGGGCCATCGTGCGCCACTACCTGGGGCTGGAGGCTGTGCTGCAACTCACTGTAGAACAGTGCAGGTAGGAGGCTGAATAGGCAATGTAACTGTAGTTACTTCAGGTCTGTCAGAGTTCCCCATAGTACCAATACACGTCCGCGACGTGGAGACGCTGTACAGCTCGCTGGAGTGGCAGCGGCTCGGCTCGCGGGCCATCGTGCGCCACTACCTGGGGCTGGAGGCTGTGCTGCAACTCACTGTAGAACAGTGCAGGTAGGAGGCTGAATAGGCAATGTAACTGTAGTTACTTCAGGTCTGTCAGAGTTCCCCATAGTACCAATACACGTCCGCGACGTGGAGACGCTGTACAGCTCGCTGGAGTGGCAGCGGCTCGGCTCGCGGGCCATCGTGCGCCACTACCTGGGGCTGGAGGCTGTGCTGCAACTCACTGTAGAACAGTGCAGGTAGGAGGCTGAATAGGCAATGTAACTGTAGTTACTTCAGGTCTGTCAGAGTTCCCCATAGTACCAATACACGTCCGCGACGTGGAGACGCTGTACAGCTCGCTGGAGTGGCAGCGGCTCGGCTCGCGGGCCATCGTGCGCCACTACCTGGGGCTGGAGGCTGTGCTGCAACTCACTGTAGAACAGTGCAGGTAGGAGGCTGAATAGGCAATGTAACTGTAGTTACTTCAGGTCTGTCAGAGTTCCCCATAGTACCAATACACGTCCGCGACGTGGAGACGCTGTACAGCTCGCTGGAGTGGCAGCGGCTCGGCTCGCGGGCCATCGTGCGCCACTACCTGGGGCTGGAGGCTGTGCTGCAACTCACTGTAGAACAGTGCAGGTAGGAGGCTGAATAGGCAATGTAACTGTAGTTACTTCAGGTCTGTCAGAGTTCCCCATAGTACCAATACACGTCCGCGACGTGGAGACGCTGTACAGCTCGCTGGAGTGGCAGCGGCTCGGCTCGCGGGCCATCGTGCGCCACTACCTGGGGCTGGAGGCTGTGCTGCAACTCACTGTAGAACAGTGCAGGTAGGAGGCTGAATAGGCAATGTAACTGTAGTTACTTCAGGTCTGTCAGAGTTCCCCATAGTACCAATACACGTCCGCGACGTGGAGACGCTGTACAGCTCGCTGGAGTGGCAGCGGCTCGGCTCGCGGGCCATCGTGCGCCACTACCTGGGGCTGGAGGCTGTGCTGCAACTCACTGTAGAACAGTGCAGGTAGGAGGCTGAATAGGCAATGTAACTGTAGTTACTTCAGGTCTGTCAGAGTTCCCCATAGTACCAATACACGTCCGCGACGTGGAGACGCTGTACAGCTCGCTGGAGTGGCAGCGGCTCGGCTCGCGGGCCATCGTGCGCCACTACCTGGGGCTGGAGGCTGTGCTGCAACTCACTGTAGAACAGTGCAGGTAGGAGGCTGAATAGGCAATGTAACTGTAGTTACTTCAGGTCTGTCAGAGTTCCCCATAGTACCAATACACGTCCGCGACGTGGAGACGCTGTACAGCTCGCTGGAGTGGCAGCGGCTCGGCTCGCGGGCCATCGTGCGCCACTACCTGGGGCTGGAGGCTGTGCTGCAACTCACTGTAGAACAGTGCAGGTAGGAGGCTGAATAGGCAATGTAACTGTAGTTACTTCAGGTCTGTCAGAGTTCCCCATAGTACCAATACACGTCCGCGACGTGGAGACGCTGTACAGCTCGCTGGAGTGGCAGCGGCTCGGCTCGCGGGCCATCGTGCGCCACTACCTGGGGCTGGAGGCTGTGCTGCAACTCACTGTAGAACAGTGCAGGTAGGAGGCTGAATAGGCAATGTAACTGTAGTTACTTCAGGTCTGTCAGAGTTCCCCATAGTACCAATACACGTCCGCGACGTGGAGACGCTGTACAGCTCGCTGGAGTGGCAGCGGCTCGGCTCGCGGGCCATCGTGCGCCACTACCTGGGGCTGGAGGCTGTGCTGCAACTCACTGTAGAACAGTGCAGGTAGGAGGCTGAATAGGCAATGTAACTGTAGTTACTTCAGGTCTGTCAGAGTTCCCCATAGTACCAATACACGTCCGCGACGTGGAGACGCTGTACAGCTCGCTGGAGTGGCAGCGGCTCGGCTCGCGGGCCATCGTGCGCCACTACCTGGGGCTGGAGGCTGTGCTGCAACTCACTGTAGAACAGTGCAGGTAGGAGGCTGAATAGGCAATGTAACTGTAGTTACTTCAGGTCTGTCAGAGTTCCCCATAGTACCAATACACGTCCGCGACGTGGAGACGCTGTACAGCTCGCTGGAGTGGCAGCGGCTCGGCTCGCGGGCCATCGTGCGCCACTACCTGGGGCTGGAGGCTGTGCTGCAACTCACTGTAGAACAGTGCAGGTAGGAGGCTGAATAGGCAATGTAACTGTAGTTACTTCAGGTCTGTCAGAGTTCCCCATAGTACCAATACACGTCCGCGACGTGGAGACGCTGTACAGCTCGCTGGAGTGGCAGCGGCTCGGCTCGCGGGCCATCGTGCGCCACTACCTGGGGCTGGAGGCTGTGCTGCAACTCACTGTAGAACAGTGCAGGTAGGAGGCTGAATAATATAAATCTAAAAACATTTTTTTTGTACTGAGCAACAAATTTGTCGACACCATGCAGAAGTTTTTAAAAAATCTGCGCGGTGCGGCGGCAACGATCTACATAAAAAAGTGTAAAAATTTACAATTACTGCAAATAGTTATGAAATCCTTTAGATCATTTATGACCAACAAAATATCTCCAGTGGCCGGTATAACCCTTCACTTTTATAGTCCGATTTATTAGTCAGATCGCAATCGAAACTACGCTTGTACGAAGCGCCATAGACAATGCTAAAAATTGCTAAAAACTGCGTATTATCGAAAGTGTTGTTAAATACAATTTCCATTCACAGATACTTCCACGTACCGCTCGGCAACATGCCGGCAGACCCCACGCTGTTCGGCGCGGACCTGTTCTACGCGCGCCACCTGCTCAAGCACAACTTCGTGCTCTGGTGCTCCAACATGGACCGGCCTGACCTCGGCGGCAGGGAGACTGATGATAACAGGTAGGGTAATAGGGTCAATATTGAGGTAATCTTTAGTGTATTCGAGAATTTGTTACAGGAAATTTTGACTGCGCAGGTAGTTAAGTACCCTCCTGCCAATGCCCTCTAGCGGACGGTTTTTCAAACGTTCAAATTAAATTCTAATTGAACAAGCATTTGTGCATTACACTTGTTTGTCATATATAGAGATCGAATTGGTGGAATATCGGGCACTGTCGCCGTGTGACCTATCTTACTCAGCTATAAATGCATTCGAAACTCGGATTCAAAGAGCACAGGCAATCTAGTTTGGTGTGACTGCTGCACAACCACATGGCAATACCCCGGCTTTAACCATTAGTGTACTAAAAATGACAAATTAATTGATAGAACTCTTCTCGGCATGTAACGTGGCAACCCTTCGAAAGAGAGAAGAAATGCGCAGAAGTCATTTTACATCCATACTTGCATTCTGCGCATCTCCTCTCGCTCTTACTCTTGTCAAGTTACATGCTGGCAATAATACTACGTATTATATTATCCCAGGTTGGTAAGCGAGGTAGAGGAACTATCGGGCTGCAGCCACAACGCATCAGGCGCGTACAGCAGCGTGTGCGTGGAGTTAGAAACAGACGCGCTGGCCGTGTGTGCCCTGCTGCAGGCGCACAGCATCCTGCAGCTGGAGGGCACCAGCCTCGCCACTGCCTTCGGCGCGCAGCACGCCAACATACAGGACGCTATGGCTAATGCTGGTCAGTATTTTTACCCTACGAGAGATAACAACTCCTAGACTCGGTAGTAGTTTGCGCTCGGCGACGTACAGTATGCAATTTGGGGCGTTGGGAGATTAAATGGCCCGGAATGTACTAATTTGTAACTTGTAACGCTATTTGTAAAGTGAGGTGTTACACACACTACAGTATTAGGTTGAGACGAAACATCCTCTATCATGTACAGTATTAATAGCAAATGATAACGACCCGAAATAAAATGGGATAAGAACAGGGAGATGATGATTGATAGCAAATGAGTTTCAGACTAGATAGCGTTGTGAAAGGCGTGGAATTTTATTATTACAAAAAATAATTTCTATGTTTATTTAACACATCAGGCTCCAACGCGTCAATGCCGTATGACGAGACGACGCAGTGCAGTGCGGCCTTCAAGATCCTCCGCACCATGATCGCGTCCTGGCTGCGTGACGTCACGCAATACAAGAACGTCTTCGCCGACTTCCAGATATCGCATTTCTACAGGTAATTCTTATTTGGACAACCACTATCGGTTAATATAAACAAAATCGGTTTATCGGTTAATATAAACGGCTCACTTTATACTAAAGTGCATTGATTTATCTGTCAGAAGACTTCTTCAAATATGATCTATTCTACTCAAAAGAAAATTAAAAAAATGTTAACATTTGTAACTATAAATATAGTAAGTATCTTGCCCCTCCCTCTTATTTCTGCGTGTTATTTTGCCTGTAATTATTTCCATCCTTTTGAACTATGACTTTAGAAGTCATATATTATTGGTGCTTACCTGCAAGCTCAAAGTCCAGCCTTAGATCCGTAAGACCACCGTGACATTGACGATACCCAAGCTTTTGTCGACAACATATTTGTACTAAATATTTTACATAAGCTTCTTATACAAATAATGTACAATGGCGGCAAAAGGCAAATTATAAATATACGCCCACCAGTACCTAAATAGTCCTTGACACACCCACCAGATGGCTGAAGACCCCATCAGCCTTGCTCTACGACCCGGCACTCCGACGCACGCTGTACAACCTGATGAAGAAGCTGTTCCTCATGCTGGTGGCGGAGTTCAAGCGGCTCGGCTCCCTCATCGTGTTCGCGGACTTCAACAAGATCCTGCTCTGTACTAAGAAGACCACTGTGTTGGATGGCATTGGTGAGTATTTTTGAGGGCTTTTTAAACTGTATTGCAGGAGTTCCCTGTCCTACCCTTACCCTGTATTAATCTCGGTCTATCTCCATACCAAATTTTATCAAAATTGATCCAGAAACGTTTACATAAAATTACAAACATACAAATCACATTCAGAAAGACCCCTTATACTCACATCGGTGTCCACAGGTATTCACCACCAAGGAGCGGGGGGTCATTGTCAAATGCAGATCACTTTTACAACTCAGCTATGTGTGTAGTTCATACATTATAATTGAAGCTGTGATAGCCTTGTGGTAAGACCGTAGGACTGCTAGGCCAAAGTTCTCGAGTTCGATCCCCACGGCGCGCTTTTCACGTAAACGTGTGGATCCGGTGCCCAATCTCTCTCCGATCGTGTCCGATTGCCGTCCCATCGGACTATGAGAGTAAAGGAATAGAGAGTACACCTGTGTTTGCACACGCGCTTGTACACTATAATATGTCCTGCGAAACTGGCTGGTGTCATAGTAACACTAGCCGCCGTGGCCGAGATCGGTCCGGACATTATTATTATTACATTATAATCGTGTTCCCACCAGGTTACGTGGAGTTCGTGGTGCAGAGCATCCGCAACAAGGAGCTGTTCCACGGCATCGACATCCGCTACAAGCAGTGCTGGTCCTATTTACTGTGGCTCGACGAGGCCAACTACGCTGGAGTACAGGTGACAGTAGCATATTAACTATCAAAGTCGGTGTCAGGCGATTTGCTATCTTAACTCCTGTGCATAAGGACAGTAGCATATTACCTATCATAGTCGTTGTCAGACGATTTACTAACTTAATTACTGTGCATAAGGTTGCAAATGCGATCTCAAATGCGATCTCAAGTCATGAATGATAAAAGTCGACTGCATGGATAGCCGGGTGGTATAGGCCATCACGCTAATTACTACTGTATGTGATGTGTCGCGGGTTCGATCCCCGCGTAGGACTAGAATTTGTGCGTTCCACAAATGCTTGTTCTGAGTCTGGGTGTGTTTATGCATGTCTGTGAAACCCCCCTCGATACAAGAATTAATTCCTTAGTGCGGGACGCGTTTTTTTTTAATGGGAAGTGTGGGATAACATAGTAAATCCAAGTTATTTCTTTACATTTCGCCTTGTTTTTTTGTCTGCAGGGTAAACTCCCAGACGGCTTGACTGAAGTCGGATCGTCACAGTTACCAGCTGCCAGCGAAGAAAGTGACGGAGATGAGGTAACTTTTTTAATATGATGGTGAAATTTTGCTAAATACCAAATTAGTTTAAAAATCATTGGAGTATGATATGTTTATTAAGTTATGTTTACATAAGATATGCTGCGCCGACCCGAAATAATAATATAATTGGGATAAAGGCAGGGAATGATGATGATGATGATGAGAGATACATAACCAAGAAAATGGACATCTTCAAAGTACTCATGAGCTATTATAAAGGAACGCAAACATTATAAGACCTTCTCTAACCTCTTAACACTATTTACCAGGAGGGTTCAATAACAATGCAGTGGAACCTGTCGAAGTTCTTACCCGCGCCGGTGCGGGAACCCTTCGCTGCAGCTGTGGCCGGCCTGCTGAGCGCGGCCTACACGCAGCCCGACCAACTGCCTGCGCTTATACAGGGCGAGATCGCACAGAAACTCTTCCAGTATGTATTCTGATAGAAAATAAATGTGTCTTGGTGTGGTTTATAAAAACTGTAAACGAAGGTCAAAGGTTTCATGAAGATCGTGTAGAACCTGTCTACTGTCCAGTATGTATTCTTGATAGATTACAGAGCATGAAGAAAAGATTGACATCGGCTAATTTTTTTTTTTACTACAAGTGTGTGTTTGTGTTTTTTTTTTTCTAATAATATTGTTTTGTAAAAGCAGTACTGAAACATACGGTTTGAATGAACACGTAGTATCAAATATATTTTTTGTCTCAGATCTGTCGTTTCTAACTTATCACTCTCATATGTCATGTTATTACAACTAATCTGTTTCATTCAAATTAATCATCTAGTATTTCTTATATTTATTATTCTTATATTATAACTGATAAAAATATCAAATTCACACTGCCAAAAAAAGATTAAGTTTATTGCAATTTCCGTAGCAAATTATTGAGGTAATAAATTTTATTGCAATCCACAAACATTTTCGATGACCAACCTTAATCTCTCATCATCTTGTATATAAAATTCCCGTGTCACAATGTTAGTTACCGTACTCCTCCGGAATGACTGGACAGATTCTCTTGAAATTTTGTATATGCATTCTGTAGGTCTGAGATTCGGCCAACATCTATTTTTCATCCCTTTTTTTTAGGCAACAGCTAGTAATGATATGTAATTTACCTACAATAGGGTGACAGAGAAGATAAACACGCGTTACCCGGTGTTCAAGCCGGCGGACATCGGTGACCAGCCGGGACTGAAGCCGGACGCCTTCACCGCGGACTCCAAGCCGGCGCTGCTGTACGTCAACGCTGTGTGCAAGGTGTTCTCACTCGACCCGGCGCTGGAGGACCAGGTTTGTGGAACATTTGAGGTTATACAAAAATAATGTACTAAGTTAATCAGAAATTACTACGCAAAAAATCGTCCCATTCCACCAACAGATATCAAACGTATCTCATTTAATAGATCATGGTATCATGATCATTTTTTATTATGACGACATCATCGTAAGTCATGGGGTTAACGTGCAAAAAAACAATTCTTGTTCACTTTTTTCAGTACAAAAATTTTTAGGCACACTATTTAACTATAAAAAAAGCTATTGATAGGGAGCAGCCGTGAGACGCATAGGTAAAATAACGGTCTAATCTCACTATACCCTCGCCCCTTGCCATGCTAACATGCGCGCGCGCACCTCAGTCGTGTCCTGTACGTTCCGCTGTGTTTACGTTGTTTATCTGTGCAATATCGGCTTGTTTGCAGCTATTGCTGACCTCTGCTTGTTTATTATAGTCCGTGCGTTATAGCATGGTGCGGGTGACACTTGCCTGTTTGACGTTGACGTCTGTCAGTGCCACATGATTAGTGATGGGCATTAGAAAAATCTTTTTTTATTGTTGTCGATTTTCGTATATTATATAACAATCAGAACGAGGTTTATGATTCTTTTTTACTTTTCTTTTTTATTTTGTTTACTCGTAGCAGACAGTACGAGTGCTAGCGCATTGTATGCGACACATATTTTGTTCTAATTCATTTTTGTTAAGTTGTTTTTGGTTTTAGTTTGTTGAGTATTTTCCTTAGGAACTTTATAACAAATCCTACAATGTTGCGTTATTTCATCAATATAATTAAACATTTTTTAAAAATAAAAATTGAACTATGCACGATATTCGTTTTTTATTCCAAAATAACATCGACAACCTGTCTATCGTAGCAGTAAATCCCATCACTAAATACATCTATGACGTTACTTTATACGCATAACACTTTACTTTATTTTACATTTCATTCGATTTTATTTGAAGCCTAGAATATTCTGGTTGGCTTTAATTTAATCTACTACAGTTATAAACGATTTTGCATAATACGAATGTGATACAGCTACAATAATAAGTCATAATTTTTACATCGCAGCAACTTTCAAGAGTGACACGAAACGTTACAGAAACTGTCACCCGCACCATGCTATAACGCACGGACGATAGGCCCTTTGATAGTAAATTAACAACAACAAAGGAATTTTTAAAAATACTAACCTAAAATGTTGTTTTTTTTATCAAAAATATACATACTTACATAATACACTTGAATATTTTTGCTATTAATACCTAAAATGTTCAGCTGAACCATTATGTGTTGTAATTAATAACTAAACGTAGTTATTTAAAAAAATAAACACCCTTTTTCAACTAATATGTTTTTATTTTTTTTTTAATAACCCCATATATTTACGGACAAAAAATCGATATTTGTCTTTTTATGGGACTTCATAATTATATTAAAATTAGTCCCAAGTCTGTTGGTTCTTGGGACAGAGCCCATACAATTTTTTGCATACTCCTTTGCATCGTCATTGTCTTACAAGTCGTGCGTTACTTTGATCTCGCTCTAAAAAATCCTATTTTTCTCGGAGCTGACTAAATATATTGCAGGTTTAAAACACTAAAATAAAAGGTTGGGGAATAAGTTTTTTCGCATTATAGTATGTATGAATTTGTAATAAAATCTTTCTCTCTCTAATAAAATTAGAATTTGGAATTATGTTCTTTAAAATTTAACGTTCTATTATACCAAAACCAGCCAGATACAAATACTATAAAGCCAAAAAGATTTTATTACAAGTTCATACATACTATAATGCGAAAAAAAAAATTCCCCGACCTAATATTAATGACACATAATTTCCAAGAAACACCCTATTACAAAATAAATATAGTATATTCCAGGGGTTCTGCTTGCATTGGTGTGGTTTTTATGTATATCAACAATAACACCGGATATCAAAATGAAATCGTTAATCTTTATCTCACGGAATACGATTTATTACACAGGTGACGCTCCTCCGTCGCAACCTGCTACGCTTGGTGGGTGTGGGCGAGTTCAGTGCGGCGGCGGAGTGGCGCGACGCGTGCAACACGTGCGCGCTCACCGAGGTCATCTGCAAGGTCTGCAACCACTGCCGCGACCTCGACCTCTGCCGGGACACACACACCGCCACCCATAATGATGTGTACGTATATTACTAGCTAGTGAGTTCAGTGCGGCGGCGGAGTGGCGCGACGCGTGCAACACGTGCGCGCTCACCGAGGTCATCTGCAAGGTCTGCAACCACTGCCGCGACCTCGACCTCTGCCGGGACACACACACCGCCACCCATAATGATGTGTACGTATATTACTAGCTAGTGAGTTCAGTGCGGCGGCGGAGTGGCGCGACGCGTGCAACACGTGCGCGCTCACCGAGGTCATCTGCAAGGTCTGCAACCACTGCCGCGACCTCGACCTCTGCCGGGACACACACACCGCCACCCATAATGATGTGTACGTATATTACTAGCTAGTGAGTTCAGTGCGGCGGCGGAGTGGCGCGACGCGTGCAACACGTGCGCGCTCACCGAGGTCATCTGCAAGGTCTGCAACCACTGCCGCGACCTCGACCTCTGCCGGGACACACACACCGCCACCCATAATGATGTGTACGTATATTACTAGCTAGTGAGTTCAGTGCGGCGGCGGAGTGGCGCGACGCGTGCAACACGTGCGCGCTCACCGAGGTCATCTGCAAGGTCTGCAACCACTGCCGCGACCTCGACCTCTGCCGGGACACACACACCGCCACCCATAATGATGTGTACGTATATTACTAGCTAGTGAGTTCAGTGCGGCGGCGGAGTGGCGCGACGCGTGCAACACGTGCGCGCTCACCGAGGTCATCTGCAAGGTCTGCAACCACTGCCGCGACCTCGACCTCTGCCGGGACACACACACCGCCACCCATAATGATGTGTACGTATATTACTAGCTAGTGAGTTCAGTGCGGCGGCGGAGTGGCGCGACGCGTGCAACACGTGCGCGCTCACCGAGGTCATCTGCAAGGTCTGCAACCACTGCCGCGACCTCGACCTCTGCCGGGACACACACACCGCCACCCATAATGATGTGTACGTATATTACTAGCTAGTGAGTTCAGTGCGGCGGCGGAGTGGCGCGACGCGTGCAACACGTGCGCGCTCACCGAGGTCATCTGCAAGGTCTGCAACCACTGCCGCGACCTCGACCTCTGCCGGGACACACACACCGCCACCCATAATGATGTGTACGTATATTACTAGCTAGTGAGTTCAGTGCGGCGGCGGAGTGGCGCGACGCGTGCAACACGTGCGCGCTCACCGAGGTCATCTGCAAGGTCTGCAACCACTGCCGCGACCTCGACCTCTGCCGGGACACACACACCGCCACCCATAATGATGTGTACGTATATTACTAGCTAGTGAGTTCAGTGCGGCGGCGGAGTGGCGCGACGCGTGCAACACGTGCGCGCTCACCGAGGTCATCTGCAAGGTCTGCAACCACTGCCGCGACCTCGACCTCTGCCGGGACACACACACCGCCACCCATAATGATGTGTACGTATATTACTAGCTAGTGAGTTCAGTGCGGCGGCGGAGTGGCGCGACGCGTGCAACACGTGCGCGCTCACCGAGGTCATCTGCAAGGTCTGCAACCACTGCCGCGACCTCGACCTCTGCCGGGACACACACACCGCCACCCATAATGATGTGTACGTATATTACTAGCTAGTGAGTTCAGTGCGGCGGCGGAGTGGCGCGACGCGTGCAACACGTGCGCGCTCACCGAGGTCATCTGCAAGGTCTGCAACCACTGCCGCGACCTCGACCTCTGCCGGGACACACACACCGCCACCCATAATGATGTGTACGTATATTACTAGCTAGTGAGTTCAGCGCGGCGGCGGAGTGGCGCGACGCGTGCAACACGTGCGCGCTCACCGAGGTCATCTGCAAGGTCTGCAACCACTGCCGCGACCTCGACCTCTGCCGGGACACACACACCGCCACCCATAATGATGTGTACGTATATTACTAGCTAGTGAGTTCAGTGCGGCGGCGGAGTGGCGCGACGCGTGCAACACGTGCGCGCTCACCGAGGTCATCTGCAAGGTCTGCAACCACTGCCGCGACCTCGACCTCTGCCGGGACACACACACCGCCACCCATAATGATGTGTACGTATATTACTAGCTAGTGAGTTCAGTGCGGCGGCGGAGTGGCGCGACGCGTGCAACACGTGCGCGCTCACCGAGGTCATCTGCAAGGTCTGCAACCACTGCCGCGACCTCGACCTCTGCCGGGACACACACACCGCCACCCATAATGATGTGTACGTATATTACTAGCTAGTGAGTTCAGTGCGGCGGCGGAGTGGCGCGACGCGTGCAACACGTGCGCGCTCACCGAGGTCATCTGCAAGGTCTGCAACCACTGCCGCGACCTCGACCTCTGCCGGGACACACACACCGCCACCCATAATGATGTGTACGTATCTAGACACACGGCAGTGTATCCGCCAAGTTCGAGCAAAAAAGCGACACACCGGCCGTGGGTTATATTACACGAACCATTTCGGGCCAATTTCGACCCCCCTATAACTCAAAATCTATTTTACTTACGCATATCAAATTTCTAGTATCTGTTGAAACCCCCTTACTTATCTAAAATACAAAATTTCATTAATATACCTATTGTAGGTCTTGAGATATTGACGTCAGAAAATCGCTATTTTTACTATACACTCACTGACTGACTGACTGACTGACTGACTGACTCACTCATCAAAAACCTAGACCACTTCCAATGGTCGTATTGACTTGAAATTTGGCATGGAGGTAGATCTTTAGGTCAAGGTAAAGGAAAAAATCTGAAAATGGTCAAGTGTAAGTCACTTTCGAAAATAACGAATGTGTAACTTTGATCCACTATAAGTATGGAGTGAAAATGAATAAATAATAAGTAAGTACTTATTTAAGTTGGTACCTACATGTATACCCATATAGATTATTGATAAATGCGCCCGACACATGACAAACCCGCGACGACATACGGCGTGCAAAGCAGGGACACTACAAAACCAATACCTATGCGCTGAATCCACGGTTAAAATTCAATAAAATAAAGTTGTCGGTCGGATTCGGATATTTTACTTAGCCACTCGTCAGTAAATGAGACATTTCCTTAAGTAACTTAATCATAAGAAAAAAATGAAATGAACAACCTTACAAAAATAAATGAAATCCCACCCAAAACATAAATGTAAAAGGCTGCCAAGTTCGAGAATATGAGAATGCTTCACCTATAAAAGAAGTGAGATCTGAATAAGTACCAAGTTCTATACACATACCTCAGTTAAAAATAGTTACAGGAATGCACACTTGGCAAGTTTATAATTATATAATTTTAGTATTTAATTTTCTAAAGAAAGTTATATACTTGACTCATTGCGTTTAGTAGGTTTATAACAAGGTGTGTAAAAACTTGCCAAGCGGGCATTCCTGTAACTATTTTTAACTGAGGTATGTGTATAGAACTTGGTACTTATTCAGATCTCACTTCTTTTATAGGAGAAGCATTCTCATATTCTCGAACTTGGCAGCCTTTTACATTTATGTTTTGGGTGGGATATTATACTACTGTTACTGTTGTTGCTTATCTGCAGTTGACAACTTGAGCGATGTAGGAAGATATTTAGTTGCGGCTCGGTTGGTGATTTATTAGAGCAGTAGATCCAGTTGGGTCGACGTTATCTAATTAGAAATTTATAATTTTCACATTATACAGTTCAAGTTACCACCCAATACAGCAAAATGTCAGGATATAAAATCTTGACATTTTATGATCTATTGTATATTGAGTTTATTATGATAAAGGCAACGCCCTATCCGACAAATTTCCCTCAAACGTCTGACAAAGTAGTCACATCACTTTTTAAGATCATTTTTGCAATATTGTCATTCTCTTTAATGTTCGAGAAATTACAAACTATTTTAGAAGAGACATATTTTTCTATATCTTTATGATTTCCCCACAGGCCAGTGTGCTTATGCCCGACCTGCGGCACTCCGTACGAGAACCAGGAGTTGGAGTGGAGGCTCGTGGAGGTCATGAACAGGAGGACCATGTCTTACGTGCTCCAAGATTTGATATGCAAACGATGTCATCAGGTTTGTATTTAAATTTTATCTCAAAGTACGATACAAGTTGTGCCCCTAATGTGTAGTTTTTTTATCAGCAAGAAATGCAGCAGAAGGTATTGTTTGCTCAATTTAATTTCTGATACCTGTTTATCGGTAGTTAATTTGTGCAATAATAACATTTTTGCGATTTAGTGGGGGTAATATTGTGCACAGCAAACTGCCAATGGTTAGCATCCCATTCTACTGTGATAAGTTGACCCCGTTTCCTGTTAATATTGATATAAATGGCCTAGTTGATATTACGTCCCATTAGTCCGGCAGAGGTCCAAAAAATTAATGATTGAGGGTATTTCAGTTGTTTACTGATGGATAAGCTTAAGTAAACTTAATTATTTTGAATAGTAACGTCTCGCCAATTCCCTGTTCGCGCCATTTGTAGTTGGTGGAACATTTTTCTTCACATTCTCTGACACTCACCTCTTCTTTATTGCATCATCTTGTTATGTCCGTATGTGCAGGTGAAACGCGACAACATGACGATGGTGTGCGAGTGCGCCGGGGACTTCGCCCTCATGCTGCCCAACAAGGAGGTCCTAGCACAGCTGAACACCTTCAAAACCATCGCCGAGTACTACAAGATGCCTCTGCTGCTAGAACTTATAGAATTTCATCTCAGCAACACGTGATATTATGTATTATTAAGATTAAATAAAAATAAGTATTTTTTTATTAGTATTTGTGTTTTATTCTGGAGTAATAGGGAGAGTAGATACTTAAGTCCTCACAGGGCACATCAAAGTGCAAGACACTAAAGCAATTTCTTAGCAATTCTAGTCGTCGTAGCTAAAACCGACTTAAACAGATGTAAATAAAGGATTACATTTTTTTACTCCATTTTATATAGATTTATGAGTAATGTGGGTTACGTACTTTTTCGGGAAAACGAAAAAAAAACAATAATAAATGAATGGGACTTTCCCATGACGTAACACCTTAATACGTTTTTATCTTTATCAAAACAATAATGAATTTTCAGATAATGGCAACAAAGTTTCTAATATTTTCTTACTATCTAACAGAAGGAGTACATATGTGGGTGAACTTAGCAGATCAATGTCCAGCAGATCAAAAAAAAAAGAGAGTTCTATTCGCATGCAGCTGAGTTCTATAGTTCCTGATAGTTTTTAGAAATAGTTCTGCTGTTTTTACCCCAAAAATTTTAATTAATGAAATGCTCTGCTAACTTCCCGTAGCAGATCAATTTGCAGCAGATCAAAAAAAAAAGTGTGTTCCTTTCGCATGCAGGTAAGTTCTATAGTTCCTGATAGTTTTCAAAAATAGTTCTGACGTTTGTGTCCCAAAAAAAGACAATTTAAAAATGGTCTGCTAACTTCCCGTAGCAGATCGAAAACTCGAAAATATCATTTTCATTGCCTTATAATATATTCCCATTAGTATTTTGTTTTAGACAGAACTGCAATGCACAATTCGATTCGAGTCCAGAACTCACGTCCCAGTGCCAGCAGAGCATGTGCAAAAACTTGAAAACTCGAAAAATATCATTTTTATCATTTGTAAAACTGCTCACAGGCTAGAACTCTTTCGTTTTAGACAGAACTATAGCAGAACTGCAATGCACGATTCGAGTCAATAACTCACGTCCCAGTGCCAGCAGAGCATGTGAGAATGTTTAAAAACTAAAAAAATATCATTTTTATCACTTGTAAAATTGCTCACAGGCTAGAAGTCTTTTGTTTTAGACGGAACTATAGCAGAACTGCAATGCACGATTCGATTCGAGTCCAGAACTCACGTCCCAGTGCCAGCAAAGCATGTAAGAATGTTTCAAAACTCAAAAAATATCATTTTCATCACTTGTAAAATTGCTCACAGGCTAGAACTCTTTTGCGATCCGCCCACATCTGCAACAGTGGGCGGAGAGGCAGTACGGAAAACTGACGTACCGCCTCACGCAGGTGTTGACCGGACACGGGGAAAAACGAGGCCAGCGGAAGCCCGCGGTCGGTGCATGAAGTAATGCTATGCGCTGCCATGCATCATCATCATCATCTTCCTGCCCTTATCCCATTTTACTTGGGGTCGGCGCAACATGTTTTTTTTTATAAACATGTTGCTAATGGATTTGGCTATGGTTTTATAGTCGGCCGCCTGCCTGACACTAACCCTCTTTGGGAATGCGATTGTTGGTGGTTTACCCGCCACCATTCGGGTGACCCAAGGTGCTTGGTACAGTGCACTAGGTCTTAAGGTCCATTAGGTCCATTAGTGCACCGGCACCAAAACGCGAATGACGTAGCACAGCGGTTCAGGTTTAGTCAGTAAGAGTCTGACACTACCCGCGGCTCCCCCCGGGGTCACGGATGTCCATGAGGATTCCCCCGCTTTACAAAAAAAAAAAATGGGTTAGGTTAGGTTAGGTTTTGAGTTAGGTTAGGTTAGGTTTGGTTTTTAGTTAGGTTAGGTTAGGTTTGGTTTTTAGTTAGGTTAGGTTAGGTTTGGTTTTTAGTTAGGTTAGGTTTGGTTTTAAGTTAGGTTAGGTTAGGTTTGGTTTTTAGTTAGGTTAGGTAAGGTTTTTAGTTAGGTTAGGTTAGGTTTGGTTTTTAGTTAGGTTAGGTTAATTTTGGTTTATAGTTAGGTTAGGTTAGGTTTGGTTTTTAGTTAAGTTAGGTTAGGTTTTGAGTTAGGTTAGGTTTGGTTTTTAGTTAGGTTAGGTTAGGTTTGGTTTTTAGTTAGGTTAGGTTTGGTTTATAGTTAGGTTAGGTTAGGTTAGGTTTTTAGTTAGGTTAGGTTAATTTTGGTTTATAGTTAGGTTAGGTTAGGTTTGGTTTTTAGTTAGGTTAGGTTAGGTTTGGTTTTTAGTTAGGTTAGGTTAGGTTTGGTTTTTAGTTAGGTTAGGTTTGGTTTTAAGTTAGGTTAGGTTAGGTTTGGTTTTTAGTTAGGTTAGGTAAGGTTTTTAGTTAGGTTAGGTTAGGTTTGGTTTTTAGTTGGGTTAGGTAAGGTTTTTAGTTAGGTTAGGTTTGGTTTTTAGTTAGGTTAGGTTAATTTTGGTTTATAGGTAGGTTAGGTTAGGTTTGGTTTTTAGTTAAGTTAGGTTAGGTTTTGAGTTAGGTTAGGTTTGGTTTTTAGTTAGGTTAGGTTTGGTTTTTAGTTAGGTTAGGTTAATTTTGGTTTATAGTTAGGTTAGGTTAGGTTTGGTTTTTAGTTAAGTTAGGTTAGGTTTTGGTAGTTAGGTTAGGTTAGGTTTTTAGGTAGGTTAGGTTAGGTTTGGTTTTTAGTTAGGTTAGGTTTGGTTTAGAGTTAGGTTAGGTTAGGTTAGGTTTTCAGTTAGGTTAGGTTAATTTTGGTTTATAGTTAGGTTAGGTTAGGTTTGGTTTTTAGTTATAAGTTAGGTTAAGGTTGGGTTATGTAGTTAGGTTAGGTAAGGTTGTTTTAGTTAGGTTAGGTTAGGGTTTGGTGTTTAGTTAGGTTAGGTTAATTTTGGTTGTATAGTTAGGTTAGGTTAGGTTTGGTTTTTAGGTTAGGATAGGTTTGGTTTTAAGTGTAGGTTAGGTTAGGTTTGGTTGGTTGGTTAGGTTATGGATTAGGCTTAATGGTTTGGTTGTATAGTTAGGTTAGGTTAGGTGGTTGGTTAGTTGGTAGTGGTAGGTTAGGTTAGGTTTAGAGTTAGGTTAGGTTTGGTAGTTGGTTAGGTTAGGTTAGGTTTAGGTAGGTTGGTTAGGGTTAGGTTTGGTTTATAGTTAGGTTAGGTTAGGTTAGGTTTTTAGTTAGGTTAGGTTAATTTTGGTTTATAGTTAGGTTAGGTTAGGTTTGGTTTTTAGTTAAGTTAGGTTAGGTTTGGTTTTTAGTTAGGTTAGGTTAGGTTTGGTTTTTAGTTAGGTTAGGTTTGGTTTATAGTTAGGTTAGGTTTGGTTTTAGTTAGGTAAGGTTTGGTTTTTAGTTAGGTTAGGTTAGGTTTTGTTTTTAGTTAGGTTAGGTTTGGTTTATAGTTAGGTTAGGTTTGGTTTTTAGTTAGGTTAGGTTTGGTTTTTAGTTAGGTTAGGTTAGGTTTTGAGTTAGGTTAGGTTAGGTTTGGTTTTTAGTTAGGTTAGGTTAGGTTTGAGTTAGGTTAGGTTAGGTTTGGTTTTTAGTTAGGTTAGGTTAGGTTTGGTTGGGTTAGGTTAGGGTTTTAGTTAGGTTAGGTTAGGTTTGGTTTTTGGTTAGGTTAGGTTAGGTTTGGTTTATAGTTAGGTTAGGTTAGGTTTTTAGTTAGGTTTGGCTCATAACCAAACCTAACCTAACTAAAAACCAAACCTAACCTAACTATAAACCAAACCTAACCTAACTAAAAACCAAACCTAACCTAACCTTACTTAAAACCTAACCTAACTAAAAACCAAACCTAACCTAACCTAACTAAAAACTTAACCTAACCTAACAAACCTAACCTAACTAAAAACCAAACCTAACCTAACCTAACTAAAAACCAAACTTAACCTAACCTAACTAAAAACCAAACCTAAACTAACTAAAAACCAAACCTAACCTAACCTAACTATAAACCAAACCTAACCTAACCTAACTAAAAACCAAACCTAACCTTACAAAAACCTTACCTAACTAAAAACCAAACCTAACCTAACCTAACTAAAACCCAAACCTAACCTAACTAAAAACCTAACCTAACCTAACTAAAAACCTAACCTAACCTAATTAAAAACCAAACCTAACCTAACCTAACTAAAAAACAAACCTAACCTAACTAAAAACCAAACCTATCCTAATTAAAACCAAACCTTACCTAATTAAAAAACCAAACCTAACCTAACCTAACTAAAAACCTAACCTAACTAAAAACCAAACCTAACCTAACCTAACTAAAAACCAAACCTAACCTAACCTAACTAAAAACCTTAACCTAACCTAACCTAACTAAAAACCAAACACCTAACCTAACTAAAAACCAAACCTAACCTAACCTAACTAAAAACCAAACTTAACCTAAACCTAACTCAAAACCTAACCTAACTAATAAAAACCAAACCTAACCTAACCTAACTAAAAACCAAACCTAACCCTACACCTAACTAAAACACCAAACCTAACCTAACTAAAAACCTAACCTAACCTAACTAAAAACCTAACCTAACCTAACTTACAAAACCTAAACCTAACACCTAACCTAACTAAAAACCAAACCTAACCTAACTAAAACAAACCAAACCTAACCTAACTAAAAACCAAACCTAACCTAACTAAAAAACCAAACCCTAACCTAACTAAAAAACCTAAGCCTAACCTAAAAACTTAACCTAACTAAAACCAAACCTAACCTAACGTAACTCAAAACCTAAACCTAACCTAACTAAAAACCAAAACTAACCTAACTAAAAACCAAACCTAACCTAACTATAAACCAAACCTAACCTAACTAAAAACCAAACCTAACCTAACTAAAAACCAAACCTAACCTAACCTAACTCAAAACCTAACCTAACCTAACCTAACTATAAACCAAACCTAACCTTACTAAAAACCAAACTTAACCTAACCTAACTAAAACCCAAACCTAACCTAACTAAAAACCAAACCTAACCTAACTCAAAACCTAACCTAACTTAACTAAAAACCAAACCTAACCTAACCTAACTATAAACCAAAATTAACCTAACCTAACTAAAAACCAAACCTAACCTAACCTAACTAAAAACCTTACCTAACCTAACTAAAAACCAAACCTAACCTAACTATAAACCAAACCTAACCTAACTAAAAACCAAACCTAACCTAACCTTACTTAAAACCTAACCTAACTAAAAACCAAACCTAACCTAACCTAACTAAAAACTTAACCTAACCTAACAAACCTAACCTAACTAAAAACCAAACCTAACCTAACCTAACTAAAAACCAAACTTAACCTAACCTAACTAAAAACCAAACCTAAACTAACTAAAAACCAAACCTAACCTAACCTAACTATAAACCAAACCTAACCTAACCTAACTAAAAACCAAACCTAACCTTACTAAAAACCTTACCTAACTAAAAACCAAACCTAACCTAACTAAAACCCAAACCTAACCTAACCTAACTAAAAACCTAACCTAACCTAACTAAAAACCTAACCTAACCTAATTAAAAACCAAACCTAACCTAACCTAACTAAAAAACAAACCTAACCTAACTAAAAACCAAACCTAACCTAATTAAAAACCAAACCTTATCTAATTAAAAAACCAAACCTAACCTAACCTAACTAAAAACCTAACCTAACTAAAAACCAAACCTAACTAAAAACCAAACCTAACCTAACCTAACTAAAAACCAAACCTAACCTAACCTAACTAAAAACTTAACCTAACCTAACCTAATTAAAAACCAAACCTAACCTAACTAAAAACCAAACCTAACCTAACCTAACTAAAAACCAAACTTAACCTAACCTAACTCAAAACCTAACCTAACTAAAAACCAAACCTAACCTAACCTAACTAAAAACCAAACCTAACCTAACCTAACTAAAACCCAAACCTAACTTAACTAAAAACCTAACCTAACCTAACTAAAAACCTAACCTAATTAAAAACCAAACCTAACCTAACCTAACTAAAAACCAAACCTAACCTAACTAAAAACCAAACCTAACCTAACTAAAAACCAAACCTAACCTAACTAAAAACCAAACCTAACCTAACTAAAAACCAAACCTAACCTAACTAAAAACTTAACCTAACTAAAACCAAACCTAACCTAACGTAACTCAAAACCTAACCTAACCTAACTAAAAACCAAAACTAACCTAACTAAAAACCAAACCTAACCTAACTATAAACCAAACCTAACCTAACTAAAAACCAAACCTAACCTAACTAAAAACCAAACCTAACCTAACCTAACTCAAAACCTAACCTAACCTAACCTAACTATAAACCAAACCTAACCTAACTAAAAACCAAACCTAACCTAACCTAACTAAAACCCAAACCTAACCTAACTAAAAACCTAACCTAACCTAATTAAAAACCAAACCTAACCTAACCTAACTAAAAACCAAACCTAACTTAACTAAAAACCAAACCTTACCTATCTAAAAACCAAACCTAACCTAACTAAAAACCTAACCTAACTAAAAACTTAACCTAACTAAAAACCAAACTTAACCTAACTAAAAACCTTACCTAACCTAACTAAAAACCAAACCTAACCTAACCTAACTAAAAACCAAACCTAACCTAACCTAACTCAAAACCTAACCTAACCTTACCCATTTTTTGTTTTTGTAAAGCGGGGGAATCCTCATGGACACCCGTGACCCCGGGGGGAGCCACGGGTAGTGTCAGACTCTTACTGACTAAACCTGAACCGCTGTGCTACGTCATTCGCGTTTTGGTGTCGGTGCACTAATGGACCTAATGGACCTTAAGACCTAGTGCACTGTACCAAGCACCTTGGGTCACCCGAATGGTGGCGGGTAAACCACCAACAATCGCATTCCCAAAGAGGGTTAGTGTCAGGCAGGCGGCCGACTATAAAACCATAGCCAAATCCATTAGCAACATGTTTATAAAAAAAACATGTTGCGCCGACCCCAAGTAAAATGGGATAAGGGCAGGAAGATGATGATGATGATGCATGGCAGCGCATAGCATTACTTCATGCACCGACCGCGGGCTTCCGCTGGCCTCGTTTTTCCCCGTGTCCGGTCAACACCTGCGTGAGGCGGTACGTCAGTTTTCCGTACTGCCTCTCCGCCCACTGTTGCAGATGTGGGCGGATCGCAAAAGAGTTCTAGCCTGTGAGCAATTTTACAAGTGATGAAAATGATATTTTTTGAGTTTTGAAACATTCTTACATGCTTTGCTGGCACTGGGACGTGAGTTCTGGACTCGAATCGAATCGTGCATTGCAGTTCTGCTATAGTTCCGTCTAAAACAAAAGACTTCTAGCCTGTGAGCAATTTTACAAGTGATAAAAATGATATTTTTTTGGTTTTTAAACATTCTCACATGCTCTGCTGGCACTGGGACGTAAGTTATTGACTCGAATCGTGCATTGCAGTTCTGCTATAGTTCTGTCTAAAACGAAAGAGTTCTAGCCTGGTGAGCAGTTTTACAAATGATAAAAATGATATTTTTCGAGTTTTCAAGTTTTTGCACATGCTCTGCTGGCACTGGGACGTGAGTTCTGGACTCAAATCGAATTGTGCATTGCAGTTCTGCTATAGTTCTGTCTAAAACAAAATACTAATGGGAATATATTATAAGGCAATGAAAATGATATTTTCGAGTTTTCGATCTGCTACGGGAAGTTAGCAGACCATTTTTTAAATTGTCTTTTTTTGGGACACAAACGTCAGAACTATTTTTGAAAACTATCAGGAACTATAGAACTTACCTGCATGCGAAAGGAACACACTTTTTTTTTTGATCTGCTGCAAATTGATCTGCTACGGGAAGTTAGCAGAGCATTTCATTAATTAAAATTTTTGGGGTAAAAACAGCAGAACTATTTCTAAAAACTCAGGAAAAAATCAGAAAAAATCAGGAACTATAGAACTCAGCTGCATGCGAATAGAACTCTCTTTTTTTTTTGATCTGCTGGACATTGATCTGCTAAGTTCACCCACATATGTACTCCTTCTGTTAGATAGTAAGAAAATAAGTTAATTCATTTACTTTTTGAAATAAAAGCAGCCCAAGTTACTCCTTATAATATCATCTACCTGCGATAATAAGTCCCGTTTAAATCAGTCCAGCTATTTTAGAGATTAGTGTGAACAGACTGACAGACCTAAATTATAAAAATGTTGATGTGTTGTTGATTTATTTTATGCAGTATGTAGTAAATAAAATAAATTTCGATATAACAATCAGAACCCCGCATAATTCTATTAATATGTATAGGTTTAATTTATATTTTGCTGAAGACAAGCTCATTTCTTTGTGATTTATATTTTTGAGCAGGAAGCAACTGTTTTAGCTGTAACATTGTCTGTTCTCGTAGACAGCAAATTATCTATACTAATATTATAAAGCTGAAGAGTTTGTTTGTTTGTTTGTTTGAACGCGCTAATCTCAGGAACTACTGGTTCGAATCGAAAAATTCTTTTTGTGTTAAATAGACCATTTATCGAGGAAGGCTTTAGGCTATATAATATCACGTTGTAACTATTAGGAGCGAAGAGATAATGGTAAATGTGTAAAAAAACGGGGAAAATTTTTCATCCTTGAGGGCTTCTGTTGCGTGCGCTGCGAAAACGGTTCAAGATACACACAATATATGTATGTAAGAATTATTCCTATTGAAATGATCTAAAAAAATGTCCGCGACAGTATATGTCTATCTTTTAAGATTAACTCACTAGAACCGTTTTTATGGTAATCAAATTCGATCGAAATTAATGCATCAACGCACAGCCCAAACTACTGGACGGATCGAGCTGAAATTTGGCATGTAGGTAGATGTTATGACGTAGGTATCCGCTAAAAAAGGATTTTGATAAATTCTACCCCCAAGAGGATAAAATAGGGGATGAAATTTTTTTATGAAACTTTGTCAAAATTAAACCGATCGGGCTGAGACTTTACATGCACATAGGTACTATAACGTAGGCATCCGCTAAGAAAGATTTTGATAAATTCCACACATAAGGGGATGAAATAGGGGATGTTTGTAGAAATCTTCATAGATTTTTGACTAGCCATGACTATAAACAAGTCTCAGGGGCAAACTCTCAAATTTGCGGGTATTGACTTGAGAGAATATTGCTTCTCTCATGGGCAGTTCTATGTTGCTTGCTCACGAGTAAGTTCTCCCAGTAGCTTGATAGGTTTAGCGCCAAATGACAAATTAGTTAAGAATATTGTGTACAAGGAAGTTTTGTAGGCCCTAATTTTTACACTAACTTGCTAAACAATAATACTTCTTAACGCGTGCGAAGCCGCGGGCAAAAGCTAGTGTCTAATATGAGTTGGAAAAAAGAAAACAGTCATTGATATTATTTATATGTATGTATTACAATTAAGAAATTATTCACAAGTTAATTAAAATAAACAAAACCATAAATTAACGAATTCAAAGTGTGCTCCTTTCATCATTTGGTGTTTGACCCAAGCCTTTGGCAACTTCGCTTATGCATAACCATTGTCCGTCTGTCCCTTCCCTCCATAGGCTGACCTTGTTGTCTCCGCCTGACACAGCCAGGATGTTGCCGGTGAGAGACCAGCTCACACTCCATACAACATCATCAAAAGTGTTCAGTATTGTGGGGGTCCAGGACACATTATCATCACTAGTCCAGATCACCACCCGCTTGTCCTGGGAGCAGCTGGCAATCATGGAGCGCTGCAGTCCCAGGGACGGGGCCCACGCCACATCCCGCACCCAGTCCATGTGCATTTCTAATCTGTTTTCTTCTACCCAAGTGTCACCCTGTTCCCTCCAAATCTGAAATTATAATTTAAAATTTACTTAACCTCAAATAATATATAATAACACTGGTAGGGTATTTTGCATTACAAAACACAAAAAATTACAAAGGAAATTTAACAATCCAGTCAAACATAATGGTTAATTTAATTATAATGTAGCAAATGGGTAATTAGTTAAGTAGGTATTTATGAAAAATAATGTGTTTTGTTATTAATGACAGTACAAACAACACATACTTTTATCAAGTTATCACATCCTCCGGTGACTATCCTCTTTGCAGCTTCCTTATTGCTGAGCGGGTCCAAGTTCAAATCGGCGGATATAGCCGGGCACCAGCTGACAGAGTTCACTCCGATGGCGTGCGCTCCTGGTACCTTCTTAACATCCCAGTTGCCACCATCCTGCGAGTAGGTGATGATGGACACTGATCCGTCAGAGCTGCAGCATGCCAGGATCAGGCCGTACTCGGCGGGCGCCCACGCAATAGAGTTAACAGAGCTCTCATGCCCAGAGTATTCATACAGTTTTGTCCAGTCTCTCTCAGATTCTTTCCATATGATAACTTTTCTATCGTAAGAGCACGAAGCCAGTAAGTTACCGTATTTAGGATGCGCCCATGCAACCTGCCACACAGGTCCATAGTGTCCTTTTAGATCCGCAGCAAGAGTTTGTGTACCACTCTTGATGTCGTAAATCTTCACTGAATTGTCCGAAGAACAAGTCGCCAGTCTAAGCCCGTAGTAATCCAGTTCAGCATCGTGTATCATATCCTCGTGGCCCGTGTCGATAGTGTTTAGAACGGTAATCATTTTTAATATATTTATCCAAAAACACAAAAATGAAGAAATTAACCAAGACCGGACTCGCGAGTAGCTTGCCAGCTGTCAAACGGTTGACGTGGAATCGATGTTGCCATAGTAATATATAAAAAAAAATATGTTGCAATCGATTTGCATAAGGCCTATGAATAAGTAACAAAATTCACTGATTATGTTCATAACCATTAATTGACTGCATTTAGAAGTTTGCAGCTCAATATAACACCACTACTACTTCTCAACTACTCTTACACTACTCAACTTCTGCCAATGATTCAGTGAACATTTTATTTATTATAAATGTTTTGCTAAAACTGCAACACTAGCTTAAAATGTCAACAGAAAGTTCGGAAAGCAAATTCCATCGCTAAAATCTGAAAATATTGATGAGATAATGAGCCGAAAATTATGTTAGTTATTTTGTATTTAAAATAATAAAATGGCGTCAAACGAGGAAGGGTTCTTTGACAACATTCATCATCTTCTACGACAAGACTATCGTGGAGTGAATGTAAGTGCGGTTGGTGAAATTGGTTGATAAATAGTTTGCTGATGATTATCACTTGGCAAATGTTTACAGATAGCGGTTTATGCTCTCGCGACTGCAGGATTGGCTGTGTCCATACATAAAATTCGTCCGGTATGTTATATTCTTTTTTATATTTGTTAAAAATCATATTACATAATAACATTTATATGTTCATTTAAAAATTAGGTTAGCAAGTTCTCAAAAGCAAGTAAAGTTCCTGACCACTTTATCCGGAAACATGAGCCTATGAAAGGAAATTATGTTGGCGTGCAGCAGTCACCGGTCCGCATCCTAGTGAACCACAAAGCTCCTGTGTACTTACCTCTGTGGCATTCTGCTAAACCTCCTCTTCCAGTCAAGGTTAGTAGGTGTTTACAACATCATCCATAACTTGTCCTACTTGGATGTGTGCCAAGTTGATGGTTTTGTTTTGTTTAGTTATGGGGAGTAGAAGTTGCGAGTGGAAACGCTGTCAGCTGGCTGGAGTGTGTGGGCAAAGGCCGGCAAGTCACTCTGAGACCCATAGGAAGAGAAAATGAGGACCTTGTCTCGACTGTGACGTTACATTTACCAGGGAAAAAGGTATATTTGTCTGATATCTATATTTTAATCATTGTTAATTTATGCAATTATACAACATTCATGTAAGAATTCATTTCTTATAAGAATTTACTTTTACTTTTCAAAGATGACCAGTAACTTGAATAATTAGTCATGGTTATGTAGCATGAAATTAATGTTTACTCCTATGATTGAGTAGACAAGAAGTAAAAAGTGAATCTTATTGCCTGTAATATGTTTTGTACCATGCAATTAATTTATGGTAAAGATTGTTCAGTTTGTTATTGTTCAAGTTCTTTAGATAAATATTGCACAGGACAATAGAGTTGTGAATACAATTTCTAGCACAGAATAGCTGTTGAAATTGTACTTACAAGACATTTAGATGACCTTTGACTTTGATAAGTTCATTGAACTAAAGCTTCTTTTGTAACACAAATACAAACTGTTTTTACATACTTTGTTTCAGCCAAAAACAATGGAGAATCTAGACATTGGACAACGGCTTGTTGAGCTTGGATTTGCAAAGGTATCAATTCCAGAAAACTTGAAAAAAAATACGATGGAGTCAAAACTGGCAATGGTGTTACAATCTGCTGAGGCCCGAGCGAAGAACTACCGCACTGGTATCTGGTCTGACAACCTTCCGCCCTTGCCCGCGTATGTAATATACTGGAGAAAGGGAACAAAGCTTACTGTAGAGATTGTAGGCTTAATAATAAAAAAAGTGTTCCAAGTTTTATCACTAGCTTCAAAAGGTACTGTATCAGGAGTTAAGGCTATAGCTCAGCGACCCTTCAGGTCGAACCCCAAACAAGTACAAGCTACATGAAGGCATTTATTTATACAAGGCGATACTTAAATTCTAGTTTATTGGTACTGAATGCACTACGACTGTTGTAATTATTCAGGTACTCTGAAGCTAGAGGTGAAACTTCCATTTGCTTTAAAAGTGTCAAAAATATTCATCTTTTGTATATAATGTTGGCAATAAAATGTTACTATTTATTTACTGCAGTTTGATAATTAACAACGGCGGATTATGTAAAAAAGCACTTTATTCAAATTAAATATTATATATTACATTAAAATATATATCTTAATTAAAATAGCAAAAGGAAAAGTACAGCTAAACAATCTATTGAATAAAACCTTCCAACCATTATTTGTAATGATGTAACACCTTAATTTCGCCCTAATATAAAAATAAATCGTCACTTTTAGATGTAAACAAATGTACAAGGTAATTTACGAAAAAATACTGTTTCATTCCAACTAAACGTCGAAGTAGGTATCGTAGTCGCGGATATAAAAATACAAAAAGCAAGTCTGATCCCCCTGTGGAGTTGACGCACCAGTGTTAAAATGATCGAAAAATATAGTAGGTGGGCGAGGGCAGCCCCACGCGCTCGGCACAGGCGGCGTGCGGTCGTGCGGCGATCCTGATATTACACGAACTGATATTGGTTGAGCGTACGTAGGGTCTCACTGGATTACAATACTTTCTGATATAGCTCGCGGTGTATGGAGCGGGCGGGGCGGCTGCGCCGTCAGAGCAAGCTGCAGCGCGACAGCCACGACGTGGGCTTGCGCTGCGGCTCGTTGCGCAGCTGGTGCCCGCCGGTCCGCGCGCCCGCCGGGTTGCTCGCCTCCTACACACACACACACGTTAGCCTCACGTCACACCCGAGTACAACACAAGTAGTAAGCTAACACAAACAAAAATAGATTGCGCAGACAGGCTGAGTTTATACGATCTTGACATTCGTTACGATTGCAAGATGATTAATCAACGTTGTTGGAAGCAAATCAACTGCGTGCTTTGTGTCTATTAACTCAAGACCGCCTTCGCCCGCAATGTGCGCGTAAATTATTGCCTGTCAATTTTAGATGCATGCAACGTTATTAAGTATTATAGCATGTATATTGGATTGTTACATATTCTTGTAATTTCGAACAAAAACCAAGCTCATTGCGTATCTGTTTGCAAAGCAAAAGCATAAAACAATCTTCTTGTAGAAAAACATGCGAGCACGTAGGTCTGGTTTGACAACTATTAGTATAACCAGTGACTTTCCTATCATAAAACACTGCTTATCTCTTGTAAAGAGCCACGGATTATTAATTTCAGATATAATTTTAATAAGTCCGCAACACTTGCGCGTAACGGATGTTTGCTTACGGGACTATCAATCGATCTTACTACAGTTCAGACTGGTTATCTGAAGTACTTCTTATCTAGTCTACTCAGATACAATTTCCACATAACTCTCACGAAAGCTTAACATAACTGAGATAAAGACCGACCAGAAAAGGAAATTGGATTGTTTTAAAAGCTCAGATAATTCGGTGATTTTATTACTGTTTATTATCTAAGCGATATCAATCTAACAAATTAAAAACATTAAGATTTAATCTAATGCGGCAAAAAATATTCATATCTAATACCTAGCTACTACTAGCTATTTTCTACAAGTTATTTAATAAAACTAAATAAGTATATTCGCAGATCACATCTGGATAAGTTTTGTATAAAAGCGTAATACCAGTAAAACATGCAATAAACTTTAAATTTTACAACTTGCAAACACCAAACTTGTTCAACAAGTTTCCCTAATAACGACTCGCGTTGCTTCATCTTCATAAATAGATTTAACTTCAGCACTTGCTGTCGAAATACTTGTCTTTACACAAACCTTAACGAGCATGCAGTAGTTTAATATCTATAGTTACATGTTAATAATACCTAACGATACATAGCAAGCGTCTAATTAGTTTAACTATAATCAGTGATTAAGTTTTTGCGCGTCAATCTGCGAAGCGGACAAAAAATACGGCAAAACTACAGTACATTTGAATATCCTTTACCTTCTGTTTTCGTAAGATTAGCATGGAACAAAAGAAATTATTTTTAGAGATAGTTGATACAATATTCTACTACATATAAAAAGGGTACACACATAATAAAGGAGGTCTAACATCGATAGGGAAGTATATGGAAAATGCGTTGTTTGAAAAATCTTATGAGTCATTGGTGTGAATAATACCTAATTTTGTTGATGGCCTATCGGTTTGTCGATCGGAGGCCATAATTACTACCATGTGGGGCATTGGTTGTGTTAGTCATAAGGTGCTTTACATTTAACTACTTCAGTATAAAGGAATTTTATTCTTGTGTTGTCCCCTACCCCCAGTTAGAGGAGTCCATTATTTTACATGCAGAAATAACAAGTATTTGTAGATCACATGAATGTTCGTTCCATGTGGAGATTGATCTCGCAATACTACGCATTCGGTAGTCATAAGAACATTACATTTTAGTAATAATATATCAAAGAATCAAGGCTTGATATTAAATACCATAGCCAATGTTTTCCCTTTCTATGGCCATGTATACACATATTTGGCCCAGTTAATAATGTGGATGCCAGTGTCTCATTACGATAATTTATTCAGTAGGCGGCGCGGGATCACAAATAGTCAGCGTTTATGAAAAAGACCTTGACTCAATTGTTACACACGGACCGATGTATACAGCGCATATTCGGTGAAAGTAGGTGTGTGCATTTCCTGTGCCAATAACCCTCTACAGATATAGAGCTTGTCAAATCCGGTTACAAATTTGAATGATTTCCAACTACAATTGATCTTCTTGGGTGTTTTGATTTAATGGGTGATTTATAAGAAACTTGTCTATAGAGATTCGAAAATACGTAAAGTTTAAAATAAGCAGTAATACCGTTTCAAATACCAAGACTTGCATAAATATTTCACTCAATGATATCTCATACAAGATTGCATTTGACCATTCAAACAATCAGAGCACTGTAGTACCTATCAATATGTAACACTTTTCAGCTGATAAGAAAATTCCATATGACGTAACATGTCCTGTGTTTATTGACATGTGTATAAGCAATTAAATTTTCCTCAAGAATCTAGACTAAAATAATACAATAGGATGATTGCCAAGTACTGGCGGAATGTGAATTAATTGTTAAAACAATAAACTTTACACTACAGGGAAATATTTAAGAATAATCTGGTTATTTTTAAATAATTAATTGATAGTTCCCACAATTAGTTAGAATTAGATAAATTGTTTTGGATAAATAAATTTAATATTTTCCGAATAGAATGAAAATATACACAAGGCCAATTAATAATAATAAATTGGTTCTATTAATAGATTCCCCATGCTACCTATTTATCCTCACTACATATAGTTTACTCTGAGTATTCATAGTTCAATTTACTTTAGCAAAACTTGAACAAAATATACTAACAAGAATTAGAGTGGTAGTGGACAATCCTGCTAAGTTTTATAAGGAAATCTTTGCCCAACAGTGGGGAAAAGTGGGATAGTATGGTGTATGAGTGGGATAGCATACCTGTTTTTTCTCCATCTTTGCTTTGATGTCCCTTGCTAGAGTATAAAACGCGGACTCTACATTTAAGGAGTCTTTCGCCGAAGTTTCTATAAATTTAATCTGATATTCTACAGCTAACTGTTCACCCCTTTCTTTTGACACCTGGAAATTAAAAGAATACAGCATTAAACAATAGGTTTTATACTTTTTTCAGGCTTAGTGTAAGAGTCAATCAATTAGGCATGAATGTTAATAAGGGGGAGTGGACAAATTTTCTTGTTTTTTTGTAATAACACTATCAGCATATCATACTGTATTTTTATAAACATTTGCATGGTAATCTATACATAAATATTCAAGTATATTAATATATAATTTTCCACAAATGATTGGAAAGATAACAGCTTGAAGTTTCCTGTTACAAGTATATAAACAGTATTATCCAAGGCTTTTATAGCAAAAATATGTTTTATATTTTTAGTAAATCCCCTTTCATGTAAATTACAATAACTGATAAAATAATGTAAAAACCGTGACTCAATGATTTGTAGTTGCAACTTTATTTGCCACTTATCAAAACCATTAGTTTCATTATTGTTATTGATAGTGGTACAATAATATACATCAATTTATATATTTTTGTATTATGTGGATGTGTTAAACAGTAGGAAAAGTTTACTGATTAATAATAAACATAGTATGATAATGATAATACAAAAAATAAGGATGAACAAGGATTAAAGTTGATTTAATTAGTATTAATATAAATATATATCAATTAATGATGTTATATTCCAGCTGTATCAAGCATGCATTATCACATGGCCACATTAGGACAAAAAAAAATGTTCATGGATGATTTCATTTATTTTTGCTCTCACTGGCAAAACTACAAAAAATGGGTTTGAGACACAAACAGCACACAAACACATTCATTTTTACTTACATATAGATAGAACAATGTTTGGCCAGTCTCATACATTTATAATTCAAAGTGGAGACAAAGTAATATTGATTTTAGATGTGCTGTACAAGGATTTCAAGGGTTCATTGACCTCTGAACTTTATTGTTACCTGTTTTTTGTCTGAGTCAGTAGCTTGCTTGTTCATTTGTGACAGGCCAAGAAATCTATTATTTAGCCTTAAAATAAAACTTTAATATTAAATACTCCTTACCTGTCTTTTAGCTTCTAAATCACACTTGTTCCCAAGGATCATCTTTTCTACATCGGCACTGGCATTCTCTTCAATATTCCTGATCCAATTCTTAATATTTTCAAAGCTCTTTTCATTTGTAACATCATAAACAAGCATTATGCCCATTGATCCTCGATAATATGCCGTTGTAATTGTACGAAATCTTTCTTGGCCTGCGGTATCCCTGAAATGTGACAATACAAATTTAACATACTTGATTTAACTGGCTTTAATTAATAAATACAAGATTAATTTATCATCCATATTAAATCATCAAGAGTAATAATATAAAATAGATAATATTTCCAGTTATTAGCTAGAAATGCATTACACAGTAATTTACACACTTAATATAGATAACAAATATCAGATTATTTGCCTCATGTAGAGCATGAGTGTAGAATACAAGAGCACTGCAAATGTAAATTGTTGTTTTGTTCTCTGAGTGTCCTATAGAACAACAGCTCTGACCATTGTGTGGATGTGCTGAAGGAAGTGCATATTAAGCTAGCCTCATTACTCATTTACGATTGCAAAGCCAGCCGCTAACTTTAACTTGACCGCGCCTTGCGATAGACCTCATTAAATAACACAAATAAAAACAATAAAAAGAAAACATAAACTCCACTCACCATATTTGTAATTTAACTTTTTTGCCGTCCAGATCTATCGTACGAATTTTAAAGTCAATACCTGAAACCAAGAGTCCGCTGTTATTTGGGAGTCAACTAATTAATTAGTGTGTATGATGTCATGAACTCTCGATTCGTTTAATTCGATAAGGGCTCCATTTATCAAGTCACCGCGCCCTATCCGCCATATATATATACCACGATAAAAAATAGACACAATGATCATGGAAACAAAAAATCTTGTTCATGACAATATACGTAAAAAATTATCTGACAATAACCTTTGATATAAAGACATGAATCAAAGTACTCACCAATAGTTGATATAAATGAAATATTGAAAGCATCTTCTGAAAATCTAAATAATATAGATGTCTTTCCCACTCCAGAATCACCTATCAAGAGTAATTTAAATAAATAATCGTACGTTTTTGCCATTTTTTACAACAATCTGATTACGATACACATACGTCTGCCATTCATTTGGCATTTTTGAGTAATCACTAGTGTTGTCAGCATTTTTGTCTAAATTTATGTTAATCGATTGTTTTACCAAGTTTTTACTAAACTAATTAAAACAGGAATCGTAATGAGTTGATAAGGATTGTGACTGGCATTTACCGTAGTTCTTAAAATTGCTATTATTGTAGCAAACGAATTCGTTGTGAAAACGTTATTTTGCTCACAAAATATTGGTCAATCGGTGTAAGGTGATTTACTACGAATATTCAGTGGTGGATTTTACAGTTTATATTTAATACTGTATAAAGCTAAAAGTAAGTAAATATGCTATGCTCTTTTAATAAACATAAAGTTGTCATCTTAGTAACGGGCACAAACTATAGTGCGTTTCACTAAAGAGTTCCCTTCGCCGTTATGTTGGTAGCGCATAATTGAGTGTGGCCAAGTAATGATGATTGTATTAACCTAATAATCGGGGAATTACAATAGGTCGGGGAAAGTCTTTTCGCATTACAGTATGTATGAACTTGTAATAAAATCTTTCTCTCTCTAATAAAATTAGAATTTGAAATTATGTTCTTTATAATTATTGTTTTTATATAACTTTCAATTATACCAACTAGCTAGATACAAATACTATAGCCAAAGAGATTTTATTACAAGTTCATACATACTATAATGCGAAAAATACATACTATAATATTTTGATGTAGTTATGTAATAGATTTTATATTTATATATATCTTTTTTTTTTATATTTACAATGATTACCTAGCATTATAAATGGGGTGCATAACATATTTATACAAATAAAACTCATGTCATTTAACTGTAATAATTGTTTATTTGCAACAACAATATTACTTTTTCGAATAACTATGCTCGTGTAAATGCCCAACACCGGATATAATACTGCTATCACTATCTCCAGTGTCACTATAGTCAGAAGTGTCATTTTTGTATCAATTTCATTTTTCATTTCATGAAACAGTTTAGTAAGAGTTGGTAGCTCTTTCTTTACAACATAAAAATCATGAATTTTATGACGTAATGCACAAAGCTCAAAATCGTCCAGCTTAACCCTTTTTCTCTAGGAAAATGCTTTCCTGGAGTTGAAATTTCGGTTGCTGTACTGGCAGCAACCTCATCTTCTTTGGTAATTTTTGAAACAGTTTTTTCAGATATATCTAAAACAAACAAAATTAATACATAGTAGTGAGTTAAAAGTCTTTTTAACGAAATTAGAATTATTGAAGGAAGTTCATAGAACATAGCTGTTAAATACCTGGTATATTAAACATTTCGATATATTTTTTTGTGATATGTATAACTCTTTTAAAATTTAATTTACTTTAATAATGAGCAATAAATAATAAATGAAATCACTTAACAAATACAGTCAACATAGTATTTATTTCATAAAAGTCGTTTCTGGTTGTATGCAACAATTTCAAGAATATATACTTCATAATATAAAAATGTGCACATACAATATCACGACATCGACATACCATCGGGGTAGCAATGGGGAATAGCATAAAGTTCTGGTAACCCTATATTACAAACCTGTCATGGTAGCGACGCGGAGTCTCACACGTTCTAATGGAATTATTGGTTCCTTGTTACGTTTTTCTCTTCCACAAAATGATTTTACTTTCAACACCAACTCTCTTTTACCACTTTTAAGGGTCTTCGGCATGATTAACACCGTAAAACAATAAAAAAACACTGATGCATTAAAGCGTTTGACGTACTTGACAGTAGTTGACAGTCGGTAGTACCAACAAAACGGCGAAGGGAACTCTTTCGTGAAACGCACTATATGTGTTAACACTTGACCTAATAATTATGATTATGAATCTGTGGGGTCACCGACCCCAGCTTCGCCCTGATGGTTTCGCTGTCATTCTGTTCGCTGCAACAATGTCACTTTATGACAGATTTTGAAATCTTAGCTTCTGCATTTTGTGCGTCCGGCAAAGTAATTTTATGTGCGTGTACTTGGAATATGAAGTAAAGTCATCGTATAAATAGTATATTTCCACAATGTTTTACCATGTAAGTCAATACATTTGCGTCTCAAGCTCAGAGTATTCAATTTTGAGGCTGTTTTAGTAAACTTGTTTTGTAAACAAATATTTCAGATCTCTTTAGAGCATGAAATTCTGCTACATCCTCGATATTTCGGGCCTCAACTACTCGATATAGTTAAACAGAAGCTTTACACTGAAGTTGAGGGGACGTGCACAGGAAAGTAAGTTTAAAATCTGCATTTGTATAGGTTATGTTGTGTTTGCTTAGTTTCACTTTAGTAACAATATATTAAATAAAGTATCTAAGAAATATACTGTAAAGTTATTGAAGTTTTGTATATAGACTGAATTGTTCAAGGTTTTCTTGATGGTACTTTAATCATTAACACTAACAACAAGATGGCATTACTCAGTTCCAAATCATATAAACCAGTTGAATCTCACCTAATTGTAAGTAATCCTACAAATGTACACTTTCAGGTATGGTTTTGTCATAGCAGTGACAGCAATAGACAGTATAGGAGCGGGTTTGATCCAGCCAGGGCAAGGGTTTGTAGTATACCCTGTCAAGTACAAGGCGATAGTGTTCCGGCCGTTTAAAGGAGAAGTACTTGATGCTATTGTCACACAAGTCAATAAGGTGAGCTATGATTAGTCTACTGACTAAGTTTCAAGTATTAATTATATTGTAGTTATCCCTTATTTATTTAATATTATTAGAAAAAGTTATAGAGATGAATGCACTCTGTTACATAATTAAAAATTAAACCAACTTATTTATATAAGTAAATATTTTTTCATATGTATACTGAAGTATCTTATAAATACTAAAGTCATTTATTAATAAAATTATTTATACTTTTCAGGTTGGAATGTTCGCACAAATCGGCCCATTGAGTTGTTTTATTTCACATCATGTAAGTATTTATTTAAATTGTTTTTATGAAGACAATTATAATTATTGTGCTCATGCCATGTCCAAAACATTGGAAAACACCTTTTATACTATCATCTATTACAGGCTCATAACAAGTAATAACAACTGAATAGGAAAATCCACATTAGCACTTGTGGATACATGATAGGGATAAAATTGGCTTAATACTACATTGCGCAATTTTAATAATCAAGAAAAAATAAATTAATTCCATCCGTAGCATAAACTTTCATGTTAACTTTACATTCACTTTAAACCACTCAACAAACTTCAAAATTAGGGTTAAATGTCAAAAATTGATTACTTTTGTTGCAATAATGAATATACATGCAACCCAAAGTGTGTCACATGGATGAATGGCTGGGTGTTTGTTCGTTGTGGCATTGGTCTATAAGAGTAGATTAGAAAACTACTACATAATTTGTTACATACTAAACATACTTTAGAAATAAAATTCTCGTATTTTTAATAATTTTCCTTTTTTCCAGTCCATTCCAGCAGACATGGAATTCTGTCCAAACGTGAACCCTCCGTGTTACAAGAGCAAGCAGGAGGACAATGTGATACAGGAAGAGGATGTCATCCGGCTGAAGATAGTCGGGACCAGGGTCGACGCTACCGGCATTGTGAGTTTATGACAATTATTGTCAAGGAAAATAATGTTTAAGAGTTGATCCAGAAAGGGCAAATTTGCCGCGAAATTTTAGTGAGTAGGCATTACATCGCCTGCAAGCATCGCGCGAATTCAATATACGTTGAATCGCGTGCTCTACGCCAAACTCATAACGTGCAAAATTCATGCGAGTCGAGGTACAAGGGACGCATTGTTGCGCCTAATTAACGCGCGAGCTCCGGATTCCAGAGCCAGTGCATGCATCCAGGGAAATGGGGCGCCATTTTAATACGAAAAAACTTATTGTTTATTTGCTCGCGCATAGGTTTCTTTTTTTCCTTTTTGAGCAGAACAATCGAGCGTGAAACTCACGAAATGTGAGCCGTGAGCTGTGCGAGGAATGTTATTTAGAGCTTGTTCAGAAAGGGCGAATTCGCTGCGATTCTCTCGCGCGTATTACGCGCGACCATTGCGTCCACAAGGTGCGTACCAACGCGCGAGCATTTGGGGAGGAATTCAGTACGAAACATGGAGTTGATACGTGCACTCGCTTTAGAGTTCGCGCGTCAACTGGACGCAACAAGGCGTCCCTAGTATCTCGACTCGCGCGAATAAAGCGCGAGTCGAGAGTCTGGCGTAGTGCACGCGATTTACGCGCGTATTTTGAATTCGCGCGATGCTTGTGGACGCGATGTATTGATGTCTAGTATCTCAACTACGCGCGTATGAATTCGCGCGAAACGATTCGTGGCGAATTCGCCTCTTCTGGACTAGGTCTTAGACAGATGGCCGCCTGGCTGCGCGTCGTCCGCGCACATTACTCAACTTTGCACAGCGATCTCCACTGAAGCTGAGCTTAATTGAAGATATGTCAACAGGCTTCTCATTTTCGCTCGTCTCCGCTTTAGTGGAGTCCCGGCCTTATGTACCTTTTTTCTAATATTTCTTTTTATTATTTTCCAGTTCGCCATTGGGACGTTGATGGACGACTACCTAGGATTAGTGACACAATAATTTAATTTAACATAAGTGTACAAAATAATGATTTTTAAATAAAACTACAAAACCACTTTGTAATCATTTATTTGGCATTCAAATAATAGGGTAAAATTCAATACACAATGTAACAAAAACAATTGCATCAAAAATGATAAAATATTTGGACACCTTCAGTCTATTCGGGCAGTATGGGTGGTGGTACAGGAGTACGCCGCAGAGCGCGCTAACTGTCGATGTTCACTGACATTCATTAACCTATATTACTTTTAAACTTACGTCTACAAGAAACAGTTCTATTTCGAAATATCGTCTATAGAGTAGTGCTCAATGTTAGTATAGGTGCAAGTCATTGATACAGAGCAGGTGAAGTTACTGCTGCAGCTAACAGGAACTTACGATGCGTTGCCGCCGTCAGCTCTGTACCAATCACGGAAGCAATCGATATAGTCGTGTAATAATTTATTATCCAAGTATAATTGTGTTTTACAAGTATTTCATAACATTAAATAATTGACCTAAATCAAGCCGAAAGTCAAATCATATCGAATGCCAAACGTTCCAATAATTTAATATATTTTCAGCCTCTATGATATTACAAGAATTTCACGTCAATGAGTATACTATGTAAACTATATAATTATTTACAAATGTCTAATTGGAATCCATAAAAGATAAAAATATCCAAAGGGACGAGTCAAAGTCTTTGGTTCACCAATTATATACAAAGTTATCAAAATACATAATTAAAAATAAATAAACCTAATCAAATATTGCTCGTAATTCAAAATATGGCATCTAAATAAATAATACTCAATATGAGATCAGAAACACAAGCTAAGCAACTCTCGGATCTAAGCACCAAAGAGGTCCAAAATAAAGTGTGTCCTCTATGTTAGAGTGAGGTATCGACAAGGTGTTACACCAGCGTAAGATTATAATTGTTTGACCGAAATTCAAAGCACTGATTCTGTTTGTCTACATGTGCAAATACTGCTACCATCAAGATGACAGGTTCATAAGGATATAATGCGGCTGTGTTAGAACAGCGCCACCTTAGTTTCGTATGCGATCAATGTCGCAGCATAACCCCACACTTTCCATAGACAAACAGAGGTCAGCGTCACAATAGCCTAGTGTTACGAACAAAGAAAATTTCTTCCATTCCAATTAGCCCTACAATATCAAATATATTTTTATTACAATAAAATATTGAGACATAACATTGTGCAATAGATTAATATGCATGATAGATATACTATGAAACAATCAGTAATTATTTTGCAGTCACAATAAATTTGCACAAATCGCTCACTGAATTAACGCTTAATAATGTATGCTGATAGCCAATAACAAGTAATAAATCGTTATTTTAATTGATAAACGCAATTTATATATAGATTTATATATGTAAGCGTCTAATCAGCATCATTATGTCAGCTGTATACAAGGCACAAAACAAGGGTTCAGGATATAATATGCATACAGACAGATTAAACAAAGTATATATAAAGTATATATATGTATATATTACCTACATACAACTGGGTCTATAATTAATATTTGGAGCGAATACATTTATAGGATACAGTATAGGAATCTGAAATGTTACTAGTTGACTGTGGAAGTACAGTGCAGAGTGAGCGCGTCACCTACAGGGTGAGGGCTTCACAAACACTACTAGATACACACAGGTCTGTCTATACCAAGAAGGGTTCCGACATCAACTATACGGTGTGCACACATTGTCCGGTCTATTTGTTTCTTATACCCTACAAACCAGACGCTTCAACATTCCGACTGTAACTTCCACAGTATTACAAGTACTATCTACAACAAAGACATTGTCACATAAACTACTTAGAGCGATTTACAGTGGGTTGGCTATGCCGCTTGTATCGACATTTGAATAGTTCAAGGTTCGCACCAAACACTTATAGTTCAAAATGCCCATACAACGAGATCTTACACCACCAAAGACTAAAGGGAATAAGATTGATTACTATCTACCACCAGATATATGTAAACATCAACACTTTACTATTATTTGATATATCAATCTAATTGCAACATTTACTCTAATATATTTTAACAGTAATAATACTGGAATAATTTAATAGTGACGAGTTCAATAGATCGGAATATAACATTTATTTTATAATAACGGTTAAAATTGTATTGTTTACTGGCTATGAAGGTATGTGGATTAATTTATGTTTGCTTCCCCGTCTTTCTGGCAAATTAAATCGTCCATACTGACACTCAAAACCGAACACCACTTGATCAATCCTGTTGCTGTGAAGTAAATGCAGTATATTCGTTCGTGATTGACATTTAACTAATTGTAATACAAACAAGGAGTGTTAACATCGCGCGACAGTGGCGCCACCGCCGCTGCCGCGCTTGGGACATTGAGCTAACGCTTACGCGCTATGATTCATTTACTTGTCGCAACAAACATTCGCATCTCCTGCGACTGGCATCCCCTCCCTTGTTCGAACCGCGAGCGTACGGACTCCAAAGAGACAATATCACGTCTATCTAACAACGATTTAACGTATCCTTGGAGTCATTACTATATAAATTTAGCTTTTGTAGCTAAGATATCACTCCCGTATTTTTATTTAGGAAAAACTCGAAAACTGATTGGAAGACTCCAACTCATAAAGATGAAATAAAACGTCTCGAATAGATTTAGTCATCAAACAAAGTACTGAGTACTAAGTAACGTCTACTTATAAATTCAGTTAAAAGATTCGAGATATTTTGTAGTGTTTAAATGTTACGTGGAGTGTCGTGATCGGTCGCGCATCGAACAGTTCCGTCCGGTGGGTGCGGGCGCGGCGCGCGTGTGCGCTTAGCGCCGGACGTGGAAGCACTGGCACTAGGCGGCCGGGTGTCACGAGGCCGCCGCCACCGCCGCGCCGCCGCCCACCGCCGGCGACACCGGCCCGCGCACCGCCTCGATGTAGTCCTTGATCAGTGTCGCGATCTGGTACGCCTGCACCACAACACAATGGTTACCATCCTACATAAAACTTTGAAGGAATGGACGTTTAAAATGTCCGTTGATCGTTCGGAATTTGATGGCATTAAAAATTTAAACTTTGGTACATTTACAAAAAAAAATCAAAATGGTTGTCATACCTGGTCAGTGGAGAGCACGAGCTTGGCGTGCTTGCGGTCGGCGCGCGTGACGAGCAGCAGCGCGCGCGGCGCGGGGGACACGGCCAGCAGCTGGTCGTGGTCGTGCGACACTAGCGCCGCCCGCGACCCGCGCCGCAGCAGCGTCAGCCCGCGCGCGTCCACCGCCAGCCACAGCGCGCGCGGCCAGTTCGACGTGAACGATTGCTGTAAAATAAAAAAAATATATATATATTATTTACTGAAAGACTAGCTTAGGTATAGTTAGTAGTATCGAAACTTATCCATGACTCGTTTTCTAGACAAAAGATTAAAAATAGCGTATGCAACGATTGCTCAATTTTAAGACCGAACACTCAGTAGTAAAAAATAAAACACCTTGGGTTACTAAGAGATACCAATATAATAATTTAAGTAGAATTTCTGCGTATTATATGTATAAGTGTGTATGCATACCATGACATCGAAGATGGTGGCCCTGGTGAGCGGCCAGGAGGATGCCAGCGTGAGCGCGCGCTGCATGGCGGCGGCCGGGGGCGTGCCGCGCAGCGCCAGGTGGTGCAGGCGCACGGCGGGCGCGGGCAGCGCGGGCTGCGTGAGGCGCGCCGGCAGCACGGCGCCCGCCGCCGCCACGCACTCCTGCCCGCCCACGCACTCGCCCGACACCACCTGCGCGTGCAGCGCCGCCACCATCACCTGCCCACAACAGACACACACGTCAAAACTATCCAACCAGTGTCTCGAATGGCAATGTTCGTACGTGACAAAATTAACGCGATTTTAACGTACGATGAATGCGATCGCATGATCGTCAACAACACAACGAAACTGTAGAGTGGCGGCTGACCGCAACTCTCTCTATCTCTCTCTCTCAAAGATCAAATGAATCTGAATTCATTCTAGAACCTAAGTTAAACTTACAAAAAGTAAGAAGAAAGGTTTGCAATTTTGTACGTCGACAAAATACATTTAGTTTATCTCTCAACAGTTACACAAGTAACAATACTCACAGCCTCGTCGGTCTCGATGGGCAGTCGGTCGTGTCGCACGGAGTGCAGCACCTGGTAGTACAGGAGTTCCATCTCGGCGGGGCAGGACGACTGCAGCGGCCGCTCGCCCAGGAACAGGCGCTTCTTGAACACCAGCCTAACAGAAAATCAATCTAGTTACCAGAAATATCAGTTAATCACTGTTCATTTTTTTTTTTTTGGGAGAATGGAATGTGATTACTCACACCTTCTCCAAAATTATGAAATGGTCGGTTTTCATAAACTCATAGTCATGACCAATCACTTAGTTTAACATTGGTTATTTTATGATAAAGGTGGTGATGATCTATATAGGGACATTCTTCAATGATTACATTTCTGGCTTGCCCATAGACCAATAGATATTTAGATATTTTTTAGTCACCATTGATGTTACAGAACAGAAAAAGACATTTAAAAGCATAAAACAACTTTTAAACACTGTTTTAAATACAATAAACAAGTAGTATGATATGTACCTGCAGGCGGCGGCGGTGGCGCCAGCTTTCTCCCACCGGGCCAGCACGTCGCCCACGCGCTCACTGGCCGCTAGAGCCCTCTCGCCGGCGCCTGCTGGGGTCGAGTTCGCGCACACCTCGTATAGAGCGTAGCCTAAACCAAAAAACACGTGGATAAGTATAATTGCGACAAAAAGTGGGTTACAGAGCTCGCACTATAAGACGGACAAGTGTTAGCTCTCGACATACATATTACTGTAGAAGAATGATAGAGAAGCCCTACCTACCCTACCCTGCAGTGGGTTACAGATCAAAATGTCTAAGAAAAAATATCAAGTTAAGTTAGTAGTTGAATCGTAGGCTGACCTGTAGCGGCATCGCTGAGGCCGATCTTCTCGCGCAGCATGGTGACGAGATGCTCGGCGGTGGCTGCGGGGCCGAACACCAGGCCGTGCTGCTTGCCGTCCAGCAGCAGCACGCGCACGTGCATGGGCCGCCGCGCCGCCGCACACAGCACTTCCTCCTTGGAGGGAGCCGCCAGGCGCCGCGGGACTTGCGCTATGCTCAGAGCCACCTGGCAGACATAAGATCACATTAATAATAGATTTAACGATAGGCATTTCTTTGGATGTCTCCGTGCGAGATCTGTGATGAACTGTAACGCATTGCGCGCGCACCGACTAAACGCAGGAGACGTTGCATGACGGTCCAGGTTTATTCAGAAAGAGCCTGAAACTACCCACCTTCCTCCGCTGAGGAGGTGGGTGTCCATGCGGATTCCCCTGGCTTACCAAAAAGAAAAAGGTATACATGCACGGTGTTTGAGTCAGAGACGGCGATATTTAATGTCTAAATTTATCTCGGCTATGCCAAATTGCTATTGTAAGCAGGGTATCGTGCGTAGGGAACATAAGATCAGTTCTGGAGATTCATGTTCCTACTCAGCTAGCCTGTGTAGTGTGTGTACCTGCTCGGCGCGTCTTGCGAACTTGCCCTCCTCGCCGGCGTGCAGCGCAGTGCCGCGGTAGCGCAGGTGCGCCAGCAGCAGGCGGCGCAGCGGCTTGGCGGGCGGCAGCGCGGCACCCACGGCCGCGCACAGCAGCGCCCAGTGCCGCGCCGACACGCGCGAGCTCGGCTCCGGGTGCTCCGTCGTCTGCACAATACAACAAACTAATGAATGCACAATTTTAGTGCACTTTCGGACGCGGTGGAGACTTATCACGACAACACTCAATCAGCGATATTGACGCGACAAGACTCGAGTCAAAACTCACCAAACAGATCAAATATAAATTATACACAAAAATATCAGGCAGATTACTTCTTCTCGTGTCAGCGTATCAGTCTATCTTTAGTATATCTTAATTTATATCCTACTTCTTCCTAGTGTTACCTGTTTGATGAGCTGCATATAGAGCTCGCAGAGCAGCGTGTCCTTCTGCAGACAGCGCTGCAGCAGCGCCTGCGCCAGCGCCACGCGGTCGTCGCTGTCGGCCTCGTGCTGGCCCACGTTGTTGTTCGCTAAGTTCGTCGTACTACCCTCGTGGCTCGCCGACAGACCCGCGTGACTCATTATGTCCTGTAACAAAATGTGGTTTTAGTTTTGCAAACAGACCAAAACTCTTCATAGTGATAGTTCGAAAATAGTAGCACTGGCTAGTCGTCTCAAATTTCAAAAAAGTCGTCCAATATGTGGCAAGACCAAATAGTGATAACATTCCAACTAGCACCGTCAACAACAAAGTCACTAAAGTCAGATTCAAAAACTGCTGTTTTCAGGTGACACAGCTATCAGCTATGTTGTATCCTTAGCCTCAAGGCTAACATCAGTGTTTACAAACTTTAGGTACACAGTACCAAGAACAACGCCATCTATTATCAAACCTCCAAACTAACCTTGAAGATCTGCATGGCGGCGACCTCCTCGGCCTCGTTGAGCTTGGTGAGCGAGTGCGGCAGCGTGCGCGACCAGCACCAGTAGCCGGGCGGGAAGTTCTTGTAGCTCTCGCCTTGGCTCTCCGCCGCCATGTCGAGGCGGAGCTTCTCCAGGCGGTGCTTACTTAGTCTGCGACAAGGGAAAATACGTCTTATGTAACAAGTAATAAGGAGAATATTTAAAATGACCTTTAATAGATATACTTGAAAATTACCTTGGAGATGTTCTTTAATTTTGACCTTTATTGTAGGATGAAAGTAAACCTTACCTGAACATATCGATACTAGCGGTCAACGTAACCATACACAATGGACTTAACTAAGTTTACTAAAATACTGGAAAAGTCACCTGTCTCGGATAATATTAGGAGCGAAATCAAACGTGATTTAGGAAATATCCAAGAAGACAACCTCTTGGATATTTATTTTACATAGAGGATAAAAATTCGCTTACTAACGAATGTTTAAAGTCGTCCCGTTATATCCGTACGGTCACTCTGTGCTGGTGGCTCGGTGTACGCGACAACGGATCCTGTCGGTGCTGGTCGTCACCGATTTGCTACACGCAATATTGGAATATTTAGATACAAAATTACTCTTCACAAACTTTTGGGCAGCACCCAAAAGTTTGTGAAGGGTAATTTTGTAGGGGATACGATTCTCGACTTTAAATGTTCAAGACAAGGTTTACTTTCATTAATGTACGTTTTTTCTTTCGGACTAAAATTTTTTATTTTGTGTAAAATCATTTTCACACCTGTTATAAAGTAAAGTATTGCAGGTCTTCTACATCTAACCTCTACATCCGCTTAAGATATTTCATAATATTATTCTACTCCAACTTTAAAAGAGATGCTTATTTACCTTCGCAGCGTATTCCTCAGGAAGTTTCCGGCAGAGGCATCAGTGGGGCGCCTCAATAGCGCAGAGTCTACGAGCGCTCGCCGTGCGTTCCTCAGCGCGGCGGCGAGGCGCGAGCGCTCGGACGTGGGCGCGGCGCGGCGCGGGGGCTCGTCCGCTAGGCCGTTGCCCAGCACTGGGCTGTACGCTGCCATCAGCCAGGCAGCCTCGTTCTTTTGAGGGGACTCCAGTACGATGCAGCTGCAGAGACAACCATCATGATTATGTTAATCAGTTGAGTATATAAAAACAACTGTATCCAAGAGCTATGCTATTTAAGAAAAGTCACATTTTACTATCATGCTGTATTCTTCATTCCGCTTGACGGTCACAAAGATACCATATAATCGTGTGACAGTGTCCTTCTCGAAAACGGGTGTAAATCCTCTAATATGAACTAAAAAAGTTTCCCAAGCTACTGTGCTGGTATCGTCCGCGTCAGCGTCCAGACTTCATGATTTCAACTATAAAGATCTCATACACCAGCACATTGTCTACATTACTTTCATCTTATCTACATACCGGTGTCCGTCGTGCTGTCCGTGATGCGTGAGACTGATGGTGAGGCCGTTGTCGACGGGGTCCATGAGCAGCGCCGCGATGTTGCTGTACGGGTACTCGGCCAGGACCACCTTGTCCGCCGGCCGCACTAGCACTACGCCTTCCGAACCCACGCCCAAGAGGACGTTTGGACCTACAAATGGCAAACAATGTCAATGTTGTTTTTTTCTAGGAATGGAAGAAGGCAAGAACTGATATTATATCAGTGTCTAAAAGCGACATTTTTTTTTAACAAAAATTAGTGCTGAAAAAAAATATTAGCTTTATAAAATATCTCTAAATTAGTGGAGATTAGCCTAGCTAAACAAACAAAAGTGGTGCAAGTTGGATTGGCCCATGAAGGGTTCCAAAGCTCGCAGGCAAATGCCTAGGCGTTCCGATTTTATGCCTTTGGTTGCTTTACCCAAAAATACCCTTCTCCTTACATAATATTCATAACTCTCCATTTCTTTTTTTTCACGATATTCCTTTGCCAGGCAGTGGGACACTATAGGCTAGGAAAAGAAGTTCTTAATACTAAAAGACATAGGCTCATCAACTCACCATGTGCCCAATACCCCTTGTATGTGACAGGGAACAGCGTGACGCCATACAGTGGGTACTGCATCACACACGACAGGTACAGCGCCTTCGCCGTCAGCTCTGCTCGCCCCGCGCCGTACTGGCGGTGCGCTTGTGCTAAGATTGTGGCCTGGAGAAAAAGACTTACGTTAGTATTTATATTATACAAACGGCCTATTAGCAGAGTGGTATAGGTCACTCCGCCAATTACCATTGTGCGGGACGTGTCGTGGGTTTGAACCCCGCGTAGTACAAGAATTTGTGTGACCCACAGATGCTTGTTCTGAGTTTGGGTGTCCTTGTGCATGTTAATGTGCATCTGTGCTTGTGTTGTAGGACATAACGATTAAAAGCCTTATTGCGGGAGTTGTTTTTAAAAAAGAAAACAAAAATTAAAGCAAAAGTTGGAACTGAAAGTTTTTTTTAAGAAGTACGACAGGGAAGTAAAATTTGGAAACTAATACTGAGCTTGGTTTAAGACTGCTCTAATAAAATGTGATATGTCATTAAACGAAGAAGACCAAGGTAAATTTATGAGGGTTTGTACTGACCCACTGGTGCGCAGGCCTAGCCCTGGCGATGCGTTGCGGCAGGAACTGCTCGGGCTGCGCGTAGTAGGCGCGCGTGTGCGGGGGCGGCGGGCTGGGCGGGGGCTCGCCCAGCGACACCTGCGCCTGCAGCCCCGCCAGCTGCAGGGCCACCTTCTCCGATACCGGGAACTCGTCCATCTGCACACATATATTCACTTATAAATGGCCGTCAAATGCCATTATGCTTCTCTAATGGCAAAACAATGCTTTAAGAATTAATTGCTCCATAAGCTGGTAGACTTTATATCGTTTTCAAGTTGATAGCAAAATCCTAAAAAAGTCTCATCCTCCCACAAAGCTTCCACTTACACCCAATATTTTTGGTTTTGGACAATTTTTTTACAAACATGCACGATATAACATAAATCCACTATAACTTGAACCCCCTGAAGTTCTTTCCACACACAAATTCCTGAACATCAGAGAGCTCAAGTGCCACTAGCTACTACACCGTACCTTGACCACGCTATGCACGGCTTGCGCGTACAGCAGCGCGACCTCGACGGGGTCGTGCGGCAGCTCGCGGCCGCCGCGGAACAGGCGCCGCTTGAATACGAAACGGTTGTCGGCAGACCCACCGCCCGGACCTTGTTGCCTATGGGGATAATATGAAAAGTAGGTTTTAATAAACAGATTTTGCTTTCCCCTAGATGCAATTTGTTGTTTTGATCCTGAAAATTCTACACATGAGCCAAAACGTTTTTCTTATAATAGCGAATGTCCAAAGGCAAGAAGAAGAAAAAGGGGGACCTTGATGACTTAACTGTAACCCGTAACTTACTTGTGCCTGGAACCCGGGACTTAACTTGACAAGGAAGAAAGAATCTAAGAGACCAACCCACTTTGGGTTGGTCTCTTAGATTCTTTGACAGAAATTCCCTTCAATTATTTGTATTCAGCGTAGCAGTACTCACATCTCCCACGCAGCAATCACATCATAGAGATAATGCGTAGCCCGCACATGTTCCTCTGAGCCGGCGCGCTGCTGGTAGACGGCCCAGCCGGCGCGCGAGTGCGGCGCCAGGCCTAGCTTGTCGGCCAGGCGCGCCGCCGCCGCCGCCGCCGTGTCCGCCGGGTGCACGTCGATGGCCTTCGTGCGCCCGTCCAGGAAGAAGAAGCGGCACACTATCGTGCCGAGGCGACGCATTGCCTGGTGGGGGGGGAAGTTTCTTATAATATGACGTAGTCGGGATTTTTGAAGAATTTGGATTCCTGCGGCCCTGCGCGCGGGTGCGTGGAGACACCGGGGGGTTTTAGCCGGTAGGAGGACGCACCTCCACCTTTCCCGAGGCGGAGGAAGTTCATAAAGATTTCCCCCCGTAAAAAAGGCGACCTATCTCCAAAAGAGAATGGTCCGAGGAGTAAGTTTACTGTTGTAGTGATTAGTCCTGAACTATGTGTGTGTGTGTGTATGTGTATGTTGACCTACCCCAATATTAGTATCATTTTCGCAGACGAAGAAAAGACTGAAGTATACATCGTCGCATCATGTAAATTTGCAGCGACTCAAAAAACAAAACCCAACATTCAATCACATCATCATCAACTCTCCAATTGTGCCCCATACTCACAGCGATCTCCACAGTGCTAGGCGGCAGCTGCCGGGGCGCGGCCCCGCGGCAGTTGTCGAGGCACCACTGCGCGCAGTGCGCCGAGCGCGCGGCGGGCGAGGGCGGGGCCGCGGCGTCGGCGGGCAGCAGGCGGGCGCGCGCGCGCAGCCACGCGCTGTAGAACCGCGCCAGCCCGCGGCTCGGCTGCCACGCCACTGCGCACAGGCACAGCACCAGCCACACACGCTCCGCCCACTCTTCTACTGGACACTCTGTTATCTGTTAGGAATAGTTAAGTTAGAAATTGAATTAAATAAATGGGTGTGGATATTCGTCGATATCACTTAAATGTTTCTTAAATTACAGTCTGTTCGTATGAACAAGAAAAATTAACTATTTCAAAACAGCTGCCATCAGATCTACAAAATCTTTTTTTTTTACAGTTAAAGTCTGAATGAATATGGACCAGACTAAAATAATATATGATTGCTCACCTGTCTAACACACTGCACTAGTATTTCATCTCGGAGTTCCTCTCGCTCTATTCCTTTACCAATGATAGACTGTATAACTTGCGTCTCCTTGTCAGCGGTCAGTTCGCCGCGCATGTACCGACACAGATCCTGGAGAAAAAATACAACTTATTTGTACGAGGTTTAAAAGTTAATGTGAATTAAATTAAATGAACACGTAAGTTTACTTTATTTAAGTTACCAAACTTTAGGGCGGTGTGGCAAGGTGCTATGTACCATATATATTTCTTACAAAATTGTGACGTCATAGGAAGTTTTTGACGTGTTAATTAACTTTTAATCGATTAGTTTCCTCAGCAGGTTTATTTCCTCACCCTGAATATATTAACGGCGGCGGTCACGCTGTCGGGGTCGTGCAGTTGTATGTGTGAGGTCGGTATGTTGTTGCCCTTGTGGTATGTGATCATCTCCTCTTTGGTTAACAGCTCCATAGATTTGCTCTTGCGTGTTAATGTGGCCATGATTGTTCCTAAAGGGTAGAAAGATTTGTTAAAATTTGATATTTTTGAAGACCCGAGAAGCACTGGAATCAAACATGACATAAGGTAGAGATACAAAAAGTGTGAGGAGAACTCTTCAGGAATAAGATATTGCCGAAAATATGGACCTGTGTCCCCGTGTTTAATAAGCCTTTAAAAAGGACCGGGTTTCTTCCCTTCAAGTTATCCCGTGAATGAAAAGAGATACAAATAATACTTAAATAATAATATAAATACGCGAGATAAGTTGTCTTCTAAAAGACAAGGCACGTGTTTATCAGTTCAGTTAAATAGTATGTACCTTCAGGTGATCGCGGATGATCGTTGAAGTATAGCTTGGCGAACTCGCTGAGGTCGCTGGCGCCGTCCGCGGGTGGCGTGGTGGGCGGCAGCGCGGTGGCCTGCGTCGAGATCTGGTGCAGGCGACGCTCCACGCGCTCCTTGCGCCGGGCCGTGCGGTCCCCGCCCTGGGACAACCACAATAAAGACTTAAATTCTCTTCTCTAGTATACATTTTTAGGATTTCCAAGACGACTTGGACGACGACGTTTCGGCTTTTTCTAACAACAAACTAGACAAACTATACCAAAAACCCAAATGAAAAAGCCGACACATACACATCTTGGCTTTTTCATTTGAGCTCTTAGTCTAATTTTGTCGCTAGACTAAGAACCCAAATGAAAAAGCCGACACATACATATTTCGGCTTTTTTATTTGTGTATGTGTCACAAACTATCCGCATCACATGGTGACATCAGTATTCCAAAAGGTGGATCCAGAGGAATGGCGCACAGATATTGTCTCGTAAGGTAAGTACCTTCATAATCGTGCCGAGACATGTTCTACGCACGCGACGCGAGCGAGCGAGGCGAGCCCGCGCGTAACGACTCATCGCGAGCACGGTTCAATCTATACTGCATTAGCTAAGGCACTTTGTTTACACTAAACAAACGTGATGTAACTTTACATAAACAAATAGTAAACAGGTAATCGTTCGGTAATCGTTATTGTTATCAGTGATTTTGTGCGTCTAACAATAAACAATTGCGAATGTTTGTTTTTTTTTTATTATTTACACTCCGAGCTCTATTTCCGGGAATATAGGCATACACAGCAGACCAACGGCCATTGTTGGGTTAAAATAAATGAGGAAATCAGCTTTACCTTTCTTCCAACCCAGTCGCTTCTAACGCAGTCTTAATGCAGGGTTACAGCTAACTACTTACAATTTTTTTATAAAATTAATTCAATACATATATTTGCGTAGAGAGTTACAAATATTTACATACACATTCGTAAATCCTCACAAACTATTGCGAATGCGAATTTTAGTAGCATTATAGGACTCCCGCACTAAAGAATTGTATCGCGGGGGTTTTCAAAGACACCCTGTATAGGAGTGAACTCACGGTAGCATCTCCGTTCATCATGGGCGGCGGGCTCATGCAGGTGTCCATGGGCACCTGGTGCGGCGGCGAGCTGTCCCCGGGCGGCAGCGGCGGGAGGGCGGCATCCGATGGCTCGGGTTCTGTCTCCTCCATTTTGTGGATGAACCTGCGAGTGCAAGGTGGTTGCATAAAGTTGCATTTTTTGGGTCCACAGACCGGCTTGAAAAGGAGATTTTTATCAAGTTGGAAAAGGAGTTTTGGATTAATGTAGTAAGGTTGCTTTTTGCGTATGCACTTTTTCAAGATTTCTTTTACGTAAAATAAGTTGCGGTTTCGCTCCGGCCGATTTCAAGCCTCTACAAACTGGTTTGTTAATATTTTCCGGGACAGTAAAAAGCTAGTCCTATTACGTAGGCAATAATAATATACACTCTTGAAATAACCCTCAAAAGACTACAGCAACTCATGTTTCTTACACAAACAATACTAATACAATTTCGACACTTGACATAAGTTTTTGCCAAGTTTCTATTATTTAGAAACTAGTGCGACATTTCAGATTGTTCTATAAAACGATTTATGATAGTTACCCATTGCTTTCCGGCAGTAGCGGTGGCGGGGGTTCACTGGTCTGTTCGGGGGCGGGGCGCGGTATGACCGCCTCGTATATCGGCTCCTTACTCTTCACAACCGACAGCTTGCCGTTGGGAATTATTCCGTTTGTAAGCTCCGGCGGCGTTGTATCTGTGAGATGAAATATTGTTAGAACAATCTAAATAGGATAATCAATACTTGAATCAAACTTCATATTATGTTTGAAAGGTGTAACAATGTTATAATATGGTACACAGGATCTGTTAATCTTAATATTGGTTTGGGTACCGTTCTGTAAAAAAGACACTGCAGTATTTACACAGACTACAGCTCATGTCCATTAAAACGGAACCAAGCTGCGGAACGGATTAATTGAGCCAATACTATTTCATTAAACTTCTGCATTCCTATTGACAATTTTTTTTTCGCTCCACAACCTCCTTATAATTTAATCAACATGGTGGAGAAATATAGATATTCGATGTACTTTCATATAATTACGTAAGTATAGTACAACATTATTTACCTTTGACAACAGGTGGAGGGGGCGGCGGGGGCGGGGGCCCAGCAGGCTCGGGGAGCGTGCAGGCAGGCGGCGGGGGGAACTCGGCCGAGCCCCCCGACAGCGGCTCGTCCGGCGGCGGCGGCGGCAGGATCAGCGATGACGACATCACATCCCCGTTCATAGGGGACGCGCCGTTCGTCACCGCCATGTACGATGACGTCATGGACGCGGGCGGAGACATTGGCTGGATGGCCAGTGTGGAGGGTGGCGGGGGAGGAATAGACTCCGAAGGCGCGCCGTCTGGCTTGCGCTGTGCTTCCGTGTGAGATTTGCTCAGCTCGTTCATTTCTGCTGCTAGCACGTGCTCCAACTAGAGAAAACGTGAAGTTGTATTAGATTATCCGATTTTGTCTTACAGAAACGACAACCTCAGGTGGCAATAACACTTTATTCTGGATTTCTTCATTTCAATTAACATCTTTACCAAGCATATAATCATCCATTGAAAATTACCAAGGCTTATCTACCAAGTACAAAAAGCACATCACATGAAGCCTACCTCTTGATGCAGATCATCAGCAAGCCTCTCCATGGAGTCCCCTATCTCGGCGATGGTAGGCTGGTGCGTGTCGGGCTGTCCATCAGGCGCGCCGCGCTGTGTGGGCACGTCGGCCAGGAAGTCGAACAGGTTGTCCAGGTTCACGGACTCCGCACGAGTACTGGACGGGCACGACAAGCCGCGGAGCTGATCCGCCATGTTTTCTAGCTCCGCTCGTTCTTGGTTCACCTTCTCTTGTAAGCTGTAATATATGATTCGTTTTAGATACATTTTCAATTTTCAGAAGTCGTCGTAAAATCAATAGTGGCTGTTTTCTACGGCTTGTTTGAATAAAACGATATGATGACTATGTTTGTCTATGTCCTTGTCATTCCCAGGAGGCTTCTGCGCTTCTGGAGGGCTTTGGGCTGGCTGGATTGACTGCCCCCGACACCACTGCAGGCACAATGGGCCACAGGAGCCTACGTGCGGAAAATGGAGCCCACCATCCAGTAACAAGTACCAACCAGATACATTACCTAGAGCACATCACAACTTTCATATTTTTAGCATTTTTCATTAACCCTATCTTCAATATCCTGTACCTGTTCCTCTCCTCGCGCAGCTTGATCTCCTGGTTGACCCTGCGCATCTCCCTGAGCGCGGCGGCCACCTCGCGCGCGAAGGCGCCGCGCAGATGTCGCTGCAGCGTGAGCGCGGCGCGGCGCATGCGCAGGAAGGCGGCGCGCTCCTTCCAGCCGCGCCACGCCGCCTGCAGCACTACGGCCGCGTTACGCCACACCACGTACTGGCGACGTTTGACGGTGCCCTTGTACCACTGGAAACACACGACTTAGTTAGTATACCATACAAGATAACTAAAAATTATATAGGAGCTCCAAATTTATTTGAAACTTCTTAACAGAATAAAAAAAATCTAATATGACTGGATTCTGAACACTTCACGCGTAAAATATTATTCTCTTCGTCAAGTAAATTTTGGATGCTATTGGATTGCCTCGTCTTCAAACATAACAGTTTGGCGAGTTTAGATGTAAGTTACACCAATGTTTGTTAATCTCATGATTTTATTAATTAAAAAAAATATCCATTTGAGCCTTTTGTGATGAGAGTGACGTCACAAGTCTATGAAAATGTGTAAAACAATGTTAATTTGTTTATGTGGCTTTGTTACCTTTTGAATGCGCAAAGCAGAAGACTGCAGCAGTGCAGTGCGTTTGGCTTCTAACGGTGCGTGTACGGAGCTTCGCATAAATATCTTCGTGTGCCCGATTTGCCAGTCGTCTTGAGGCGCGTTCACTATCGATGTTATATCTCTGTGAAATAAATATTTTTATTAGGAACTTGTTCGAACTGTTCGACCTTAACCTATCCTTATCCCAGTGTCATACACGAATTCCTATAATATTGAAGTACCTACAAACTGGTATACATGCGGCAAAGGTGGAAGGCACTTAATCACGTGGTCCGACCATTTATGCGCTGGGCTGACCAAGTGAAATCATCATCAGGAAGTCGCGTAATTTGACTACACAGTCTGCAATAGACTGAGATATCGGCAAATCGTGAAAGAATTATTTCTGCCTCTAATAATGATGTGGACGCCTCACTTTGCCCACGGCCACTCTGCCAAGAACGATACGATCAGTCGTATCAGCCGCTGTTCCAACATACTAGGTACTGTACTCACTTGATGTCGGGGTTCTTGGGGCGGGGGTGCGGCAGCAGGCAGCGGTACCTCGCCTGGAAGTGCGGCGCGGGCAGGTGGATGGGGTAGCCGTCCCTCCTGATGCGGACGATCTCGTTCATGCCGAGGTATCAGCTGTTCCAACATACTAGGTACTGTACTCACTTGATGTCGGGGTTCTTGGGGCGGGGGTGCGGCAGCAGGCAGCGGTACCTCGCCTGGAAGTGCGGCGCGGACAGGTGGATGGGGTAGCCGTCCCTCCTGATGCGGACGATCTCGTTCATGCCGAGGTATCAGCTGTTCCAACATACTAGGTACTGTACTCACTTGATGTCGGGGTTCTTGGGGCGGGGGTGCGGCAGCAGGCAGCGGTACCTCGCCTGGAAGTGCGGCGCGGACAGGTGGATGGGGTAGCCGTCCCTCCTGATGCGGACGATCTCGTTCATGCCGAGGTATCAGCTGTTCCAACATACTAGGTACTGTACTCACTTGATGTCGGGGTTCTTGGGGCGGGGGTGCGGCAGCAGGCAGCGGTACCTCGCCTGGAAGTGTGGCGCGGGCAGGTGGATGGGGTAGCCGTCCCTCCTGATGCGGACGATCTCGTTCATGCCGAGGTATCAGCTGTTCCAACATACTAGGTACTGTACTCACTTGATGTCGGGGTTCTTGGGGCGGGGGTGCGGCAGCAGGCAGCGGTACCTCGCCTGGAAGTGTGGCGCGGGCAGGTGGATGGGGTAGCCGTCCCTCCTGATGCGGACGATCTCGTTCATGCCGAGGTATCAGCTGTTCCAACATACTAGGTACTGTACTCACTTGATGTCGGGGTTCTTGGGGCGGGGGTGCGGCAGCAGGCAGCGGTACCTCGCCTGGAAGTGCGGCGCGGGCAGGTGGATGGGGTAGCCGTCCCTCCTGATGCGGACGATCTCGTTCATGCCGAGGTATCAGCTGTTCCAACATACTAGGTACTGTACTCACTTGATGTCGGGGTTCTTGGGGCGGGGGTGCGGCAGCAGGCAGCGGTACCTCGCCTGGAAGTGTGGCGCGGGCAGGTGGATGGGGTAGCCGTCCCTCCTGATGCGGACGATCTCGTTCATGCCGAGGTATCAGCTGTTCCAACATACTAGGTACTGTACTCACTTGATGTCGGGGTTCTTGGGGCGGGGGTGCGGCAGCAGGCAGCGGTACCTCGCCTGGAAGTGCGGCGCGGGCAGGTGGATGGGGTAGCCGTCCCTCCTGATGCGGACGATCTCGTTCATGCCGAGGTATCAGCTGTTCCAACATACTAGGTACTGTACTCACTTGATGTCGGGGTTCTTGGGGCGGGGGTGCGGCAGCAGGCAGCGGTACCTCGCCTGGAAGTGTGGCGCGGGCAGGTGGATGGGGTAGCCGTCCCTCCTGATGCGGACGATCTCGTTCATGCCGAGGTATCAGCTGTTCCAACATACTAGGTACTGTACTCACTTGATGTCGGGGTTCTTGGGGCGGGGGTGCGGCAGCAGGCAGCGGTACCTCGCCTGGAAGTGCGGCGCGGGCAGGTGGATGGGGTAGCCGTCCCTCCTGATGCGGACGATCTCGTTCATGCCGAGGTATCAGCTGTTCCAACATACTAGGTACTGTACTCACTTGATGTCGGGGTTCTTGGGGCGGGGGTGCGGCAGCAGGCAGCGGTACCTCGCCTGGAAGTGTGGCGCGGGCAGGTGGATGGGGTAGCCGTCCCTCCTGATGCGGACGATCTCGTTCATGCCGAGGTATCAGCTGTTCCAACATACTAGGTACTGTACTCACTTGATGTCGGGGTTCTTGGGGCGGGGGTGCGGCAGCAGGCAGCGGTACCTCGCCTGGAAGTGCGGCGCGGGCAGGTGGATGGGGTAGCCGTCCCTCCTGATGCGGACGATCTCGTTCATGCCGAGGTATCAGCTGTTCCAACATACTAGGTACTGTACTCACTTGATGTCGGGGTTCTTGGGGCGGGGGTGCGGCAGCAGGCAGCGGTACCTCGCCTGGAAGTGTGGCGCGGGCAGGTGGATGGGGTAGCCGTCCCTCCTGATGCGGACGATCTCGTTCATGCCGAGGTATCAGCTGTTCCAACATACTAGGTACTGTACTCACTTGATGTCGGGGTTCTTGGGGCGGGGGTGCGGCAGCAGGCAGCGGTACCTCGCCTGGAAGTGCGGCGCGGGCAGGTGGATGGGGTAGCCGTCCCTCCTGATGCGGACGATCTCGTTCATGCCGAGGTATCAGCTGTTCCAACATACTAGGTACTGTACTCACTTGATGTCGGGGTTCTTGGGGCGGGGGTGCGGCAGCAGGCAGCGGTACCTCGCCTGGAAGTGTGGCGCGGGCAGGTGGATGGGGTAGCCGTCCCTCCTGATGCGGACGATCTCGTTCATGCCAAGATACTTCAACTGTTCCAGTACTAGGTGTTCAGAGTACTTGCCAGCTTCCTTGTTCTCGTTGGGCTTTATGCAGCGGACGTACCTGTGGGTAGATTGAAAGTATTACTAAAATAATAGGTAGAGGTAGGCGCGACATGTGAAAGGAGAGTATGGAAAGTGGCTTCGACGTGATTGATCACGTCGAAGCCCCGTCATAAAGTTAAAGTGCGGTTTAATTGATATGAATCGATCATAACATTATTTACTGTTAATCAGAATGGCCTTAATAAGAAGCACGCTTTTAGAGTTTAAAGACTTTTTGTCACTTAGTCCCCTCCTTATTTGACGCCCTGACTTTTTATTCTAGGCGCTTCATATAACTCCATGACTTAAATTTATTAATGCTATACCATAGAGTACTGTTAAAATAAACAAATACATATAGCCCCTACGACTCACCATACATCGGTAGCCTGCAGCATGTCGACGAGCGACTGTAGCTGTGCCCTGAACGTGTCCACCACCGTCGGCCGGCCCTTGGACGTGCCGCGCTGGGTCGTGCCCGTCGAGTTAGGGCTCGATAGCGATGTGTCCTGTCGGAAATGAATCAATTAAAGTCTTAATAACACGCTGGAATTACATTTAGTAAAATGTAAAAAAAAACTTAGATATCTGAATAAAGAGGATCCAACAAGTAAGTCATTTATGAACATGAATGTTAATTAAAGCACACTATTTAGCGCATATACATATTTAGTCAAGACAAAAATAATCGTAGACTTCATATCAAGAGCTTTTTTTACAATCTGAAATAAAAGGAAATGAAACAGACATATTACCTATACCTACATATCAAAAATTCTACCACCACATACCTGTCCAGGCGGCGCAAGATCCTGCACATAATCCGCCAACTCCCTCACAAAGGGGTTCGCAGACCTACTCAAGTGGTCAATAAACGCGTCTTGCTGCGTGTCCCGGTTCTTGTCGACGAAGCCCTGCACGCTGTAGGACACGGTCCCGGCGTAGTGCTGCACGCCGAACTCCTCCTCCCACTTGCGACGGGATCCCTTGACGAAGGACTGGTGCTCGCCGAACTCGCCTTGGATGTTGGTGAGGTAGGCGCCGTCGGAACCCTGCGAGATCAAAAAATTAAACTATTTTAGAGAAAATTTCTAAATGTAGTAAATAAGCAACAATGGGTGTAATTTATGTTTAATAAGTATTTTCAAGTTACTCTCGTCTACTTAATTTGAGACTACATGGCGTTATGTAAATGTACTAAATGTTAAGGATTTTTTTTAATTTAATAAATATGGAAAGGCTTTGAAAGCTCCGGAGGTATTCGCTACCGAGTTTTTTTTTTGTAGATTATCGTAAATTACTATAAAAAAGTATTATCGCAAAATTTAATTGAGAGTAACCATAACCTCAGTTAATATGTACTTGTATCTTTATAGCATTCATTGGTTCATTGCAAGTAATGCAGGAAGTCACGGTACATATCTTGCAATTGGGATTGTATTTGGGATTGGGCATTTTGAGAAGAGGACATTCTGTTGTGTTGTTACCTTAGGCATGTGGCACTGTTCGCTGAGCAGCTTGAGCAAGCTGCGCGGCGGCTTCTCCAGCAGCTCGAGGCACGCCGCGTTGTCCGTGAACTGGATCTGGTTGTACACTATACCCTCTTGCCGATACTGGAACAGAAACACATTATAATATAGCTATTAAACTGCTTTATTGATAAACTCAGTGACCATTTTGTACGGCAGGGATAATTTGTATCGAGAATTGATTTAGACTTCTTTTGAAGTACCAGAAAAAAAGTAGCTTAAAGTGCAACATTACTAAAAAGTGTGGGCTAGGTTTTTACTATAACATGCAATACATTGGTTAAATTATTGTATAATGACAGACTTACAATATCCTGCTCTAATGCGAAGACATAATTATTGAAGAACATATGGAGCTTCTCGTTGGCGTAATTGATGCAGAGTTGTTCGAGCGAGTTGGTGGCGAAGTTCTCGAAGCCGAAGATGTCGAGCACGCCGAGCGAGCGCGCGGCGCGGACGGGCGCCGAGCAGCTGTTCACGTGTCGGACGAGCCACGCGAATGTGCGCGAGTACAGCGCGCGGGCCATCGCGTGACGGTTCTCGCGGGCCTGTACGAGAATAAATCCCCCATATTAGTATTGTTTGGTATTTTTTTTGGTAGAGTAGTTGTTGATAACTGTAATCGACTTTATATATAATCGAACGTTTTTTTCAATAAAATTTTGGGCAGTGTATTGCATAATAATATAAAAAAAACATTCATCATAACTAATAATTTTAGGAAATTTGAGACGCGAACTTACCATTTTAGGACATTTGAAATAAGTGAACATGAGTTTACTTTGTTAAAATCTTTATTCCTCAATATTTCAGTAGTTCTGTCTAAGTTAGTTCTAAGACTAAGTAAGGCCCTTTTTCCTTAATTACGTAGCTCATAGTTGCATACCTCAGGCAATCGCAGCGGTATATCCGTGACGTTGCCGCGCACGTTGATCTGTCGCTCGAGCAGCACGCGCCGCGCTGTGGGCAGCGGTAAGCCAAGGAGGTTGGCCACTGCGTCCACTGCTTCCGTGTCCTCCGGGGCCAGGGTGGAGCGCTCTCCATCAATATCCTGGAATAGAGTTATAATATTAATAGTACAGGCTCTAAAAAAAAAAACTTGACAGCTTGTAGTGTTTTATCGCAGGTTAGGGTTAAAGTTAGCACACCGAATGTGTCAATTACATAGTTTATTTTTTACAACAACCATTTAATTTTAATTATAATATATAATAAAACAACAAAATTAATTGAAACGCTGTATAGTTAGAAATGATTCACTATAAGTATTGTAACTGATAAGTTTCACATCATCGGCATACCTTTCCTTTGTAAGAGGGAAAATACATTTAAATGATACTGACAAATCGTCACATCACGTCGTACATACCTGGAACTGTATATTCCCGAGCCACAGTATCGCGGCCAGCACCTTGAAGAGTCCCTCGCACATGTGCGGCGGCACCTGCAGCACGGTGAGCGCCAGCTGCAGCGCCTCCAGCTTGCCCTGCTCGGCGCCGCGCCCGCCCTGCGCCGCCCCGTCCTCCGGCCGCAGGTACTTGAACTGGACGTCGTCGCGGAGACGGAGGGTTGTACGGAGCTCGGCGTTGTGCTACAGACAAATTTCAGTTAAGAAGATGATTCTTGCGTTTCTAACAAAAAATATGTTAGTTTTGTGGACGTCTAGAATCTGGAAACAATCTACGAAGATTTTGCCCAAAATTATACGGCAACGGCAAATAAAAATAAATTGTTAAATTAAAATCTAACGTTGTTGAAAGAAAGTCAAGTATAACCGGAAACTTTTACCATCATGTCCTTGATACTACCAGCTTAATTAAGTAATCATTTTAATGAAGGTGATATAGGCTCAGTCAAAAAAGGATAAAGAAACTGTACTTCGCCAGAAGTAGACAAAATGTATTAGCTGATGATCAAAAGTGGAGATCAGCTTCAAAGTTAATGAGGCTTCTTATAGTAAACCATCTCACCTTTGCACCTTCGACCAACTGATAGAAGACATGGTAGTTGGTCTCCCGGGGCGCGGGGCCCGTGATCCTGGCCCTCTCGAGCAGGAAGTCCCGCAGCACGGCACCCTTGATGCCGCCGCGGTGGTCCAGCCGGACCTCCACGAACTTGCCAAAGCGGGACGAGTTGTCGTTGCGGACTGTTTTTGCGTTGCCTGTAATATAAGTGGAAACGCATGATTGAGCAATTTGGGTGAATCTAGTGCGTTGTAGTAAATCTTGCAGTTAACAAATTCAATTTAAGGGGCTAAATACAAATGTTTTACTTAAATTATAAATAACAGTATCAAGGAAAGGCAATACCATGTAACTTTAAGAACTTGTCCTTAAATTTCAAAAGCATTCATTTTTACTTCTCCCCGCAATATGCATGATCTAGTGACCTAATTTCGCAAAACATACAAGACTATTTAGTTGAACACAGTTGTACATTATTTTTTGACAGAAACAAATTCGGGTGCGGCGCTATGAGTATATTTCGTTCCGCCCCCTTCTTTTGTGATCGCACGAGGGAGGGATATCCAATGACAGGTTGATGAGTTAATGACACGAGACACGACTTCATTAGTGTTAGGGTGACTCGGCTTGTGTTCATAATGTGTTTTAGTACGGACACCTAATTAAATATTAGGTATTGTGGGTTTATGAAGATGTATCTATGTTGTATGTTTTCCTTTTCAGTTCGTGCTTAATTTACTGTTCAGATTTTTGTGAGGAGTAAAGTATAGAAGATAATTAGGGCAAGAACACAACAAGAAACAAGAAGAAGGAACTCAAATTCCAAAGGTTACGGTGATGTCTTTAGAACCTTTGTTGACTTGGCTCGTTTGGAAGTCTGCTCGGTCGTTTTATACATGCTGCATTATTTTCAACAGCTTGGAAATCATAACAGTTTCTCTAACAATAATCGTAAGTTAAAACTGGTGTATAGTTTATCTACGTAGAAGTTTTGAACAAAATCCTTACCGAAGGCTTCTAGGACAGTGTTGGCCTCGAGGATCTGCTGCTCAGCCCACGAGGCCTGCCCGCCGGCCGCGCACAGGTACTGCAGGATCAGCTTTGTGGTCTCCGTCTTGCCGGCGCCGCTCTCGCCGGATATCACCACCGACTGATTCTTCTCGCCATTCTGATATATATTGTACAATAAGATTAGAGGTAGTTCTGGTAAAATTTTGGTAAGTTGAGTAGACGTGAGGATATTTGTACTGCATTTGGGAGGACTAAGACTGGTTGGGGAACAATTTTATTAACCAGGAAGATGCTGATATTTATCATCATCTTTCTGCCCTTATCCCATTTTACTTGGGGTCGGCGCAACATGTTTTTTTTTTCTCAACATGTTGCTAATAGATTTGGCTATGGTTTTATAGTCGGCCGCCTGCCTGACACTAACCCTCTTTGGGAATGCGATTGTTGGTGGTTTACCCGCCACCATTCGGGTGACCCAAAGTGTTCGGTACAGTGCACTGGGTCTTATGGTCCATTAGTCGCCTTTTACGACACCCAGTGGAGGATATGGGGTGGCGCTATTCTTTATATCCGGACACCACACGGAAAATTCGGAGGAAGATGCTGATATTACACTTAAAATTTTATAAAATATAGGCTTATGTCGGACCATAGAACGATAAGAGCCATCACTCATAAGAACCGTGTATCAAAGGTGAAGAATCCTTTGATTCAGATCTGTGTATTTGGTTCTGTATTCAAGTCTACGTCGACTGCAATTATTCTCATTGCTCGAAACACATTCACAACTTGAATGTTAAAACTAGTTAAAAGTAACATTTTAAGTGTTTAAATTCTGCGAATGTAATCATACAAACTGTACAATTAAGATGCCTTGTGTAGATAAAACTAAACGGACGCAAGTTACACATGCAAACATACAGTTAACATATACTTTATCATACAAAACCGCAGAATTAACATATATAAAGAACAGATGATTCACGACTTGATATGTGTAGTGTATCACTGGAAAAACTGATTCATGTTTCTAACAAAAAATGCTGTAAGATAATCTCAATGAGAACAGCTGTATAAACACATAGTACCTACATTATAATAATCATTGTTACACCTGTCGTCTCCGGTAATGATCTTTTAAAGATCGGAAACTTACATAAATAACTATGTAGTTTCAAGGAACGGATTCATAAGCGTTGAATTTTAGGCAAGTGTAATAAGTTGCTTATTTTACTATGTCATTTCATTGTCCGCAGAAAAATTGAGTTATAGATTTTTTTCTAGATCGGAAGAGGCCATGGGCCAGCAGTGGGGCATTAATAGGCTAGTATTATTTGGTTTAGGGCTATAAATATGCTATTATATGATTATAATATTATCCGAGTTACCTGTAGTGAGCTGTAGGCCGACTCGGCCAAAGCAAACACGTGCGGCGGGAGTGTACCGAATGCCTTGCCTCTGTAATTCTGCATGTGATCCTGATAAAAACAAAACACATTTTATAACATATTAATGTAACACCGAAGTAATTTCTTAAAGCCTATCTAGCTACACTTCAGTGTGGTCAATAACTATAGCGACACATCTTCTAATCGTCTGTAGGTCCCACTTAGGCTAAATATATAAAGCTTAGAGCTAAAGTAAATGAGTAAAGTCTACATAAGGCTCAATTCAAGTCTGTGATCATTAAGGGTCTCAAGATTTAAGCGTTTAAACCCTCCTTAGGACCAAGAGCCTCGGAGATTAGGGGCCTTGTCCTTTGATCATCGAAAATGAGCCGTCTAGTTATTTTTAGCATTTATGTTAAGGATATCTTTATATTCGGCCATGCTAAAATGTGCCTTGAGAAAACAATATGTTACAAAAATTAATGTATTTATTATTTGTGAAAATTGTCGGGATCACACGGTCCGACTTGTTCACATATTAACTCTGAAACTAGACAGATAATCCCAAGAATTAGCGCGAGTAAACCTTAAATAATTATGATTTCGTCTCACTAAAAGTACTACAAATATTTACATTCACACTTCTCTCTAAAACGCCTGAAAGTTAAGCTTATTTTGTATTTAAAGGCAAATTACCAAAGACAAAACCCACACAGTCCTCAGCATCAACATAATTAGCAGCTAGTCAAGTGTATCACTACACCTACACGTTAATGTATGCACTCATACATAATAGATAATTACCGCTGAATAATTTATGATTTCCTCTGTTTATCAGCGAAAGGCAAGTGATGGAAACTTGCCATTGTGGAGAACTGGTAAAGAAATGCCGAGACAATTGGGAGGAACTTCTAATGCGAGTAACACCTTTGATGTTTTTTCGTGGTAAGCTATTTATGGCGATCATAAAGAATGGTTTATAGTTAGTTGATGGTTTTGTTGCCATTGATTCGCCTGTATCATTCGTTAAGAGGTTCACATTGCTTGAATTAAAGAGAATACACTTTTCCTGTATCTTAAACTCAATTAACAATCACTATGAATCGTAAACTACCAAGACTTCACACATCACAATTCTGACTCCACGCCAATTACTGTGCGCAACTTGTCGACTCAACAAGAGTTTGTGCGATTCACAAATTTAATGCTTATCTCTATGTGCATGCGAATTAAATGTCTGTAAAACCCCCCGCGATACAAGAATTAAATTCCTTAGTGCGGGAGTCGTTTTCTAATCTAATCAAGTAACAAAGTACTATTTTTCCAAGTTATATTTCTGCGATTATTATTCTAACCATGTACGTTGTTGTACAGTACTAATAAGTAGGAAATTTATAAAACTTACCGTTGTGTAACATCCTAACTCCTTGTAAGGATTCACTGCGACTAGAATAGATCCTGTGTAAGTCTGTACAAATTGTTAAGGAGAATTATTATAGCACAAATATATACAGGTAACCTATTAGATTGTACCTCCTATGGAATTGGCGGAATATGAGGATAATTTGATATGCCTAATCTTCCAAACAACCCAATTATTTCGCGTATGCTGAATTGCTGATATCATACACCGTGATTTTTAGGTCGTTTTAAAAAAGTCGTCCACACAATGTATCTGTCATAAAATACCTCTAGGCGCGAATATAATTTTTTTATCATTAATTAAAATAATATGCATGAAAAAAATAAATAATACATTGGAAATATGAAACATCCTGTTAAAAATGTTTACGTATCAAACTGTTGAAGATACATGCTACATACTTACTGCGAACATTATGATTGCAATAGTAAGACAGCTGTTTTACGCTAAGGTGAATGACCTGTGATAAGACGCCGCCGCGCCGCCCGCGCGGCCCCTTTGGCACAAGGTTCGGACCGCGCTCACTACAGAGTGTTCGTAAAACTGCCTTGTGTCATAATAATGAATAATATTTTTATTCATTCAAATCTTAAAAAAAACATATTTTTTTATTATAAACGTTTACTAGTCATTGGATACATGAACTGGGCGGTTTTTTTAAAACGACCTAAAAGTCACGGTGTATAGGTGTACGAACCTTATTTGTTACGAACTAATTAGATAAATTCTTCCTCAACTTTATCCACAGAGTTCATGACCCTATGAGGTTGTTTTAATGCAATTAACGTTTCTGTACAACATGATGAAAATCTTAAACGTTACCATCCAAGGAGTTTCAATACGCGGAAGATTTAAGATGAGAATATCATCACCACTCAAACCCAATATTCTTCATTCTTACAGCCAAAGTACATCTTTATTACGTTTTAAAAGCATCACTTAACTTGCCTGCAGCGCAGACAGAGACATCGTTAAAGTATATAGCTTCCAGAATATTCTAATGGAGTGTATATTTCAAAATTGGCAGCAGCGGAATTGCTGTATTATTGCTATCAAGCCGGCGGCTAAGTCTCGTACATAGAAGTTATTAAAACGTGTATGCCTAGTATATTAGGGATTCTATATTCATCGGGAGAAAGGACGATACATCTGTCTTTATAGCCTTATTTTAATGAATTAAATTACGATTTAAGATATTAAAATAGTTTTGGCAGGCTTGATTCTCTGGGTCTGGAAAATTTGACATATATTATTGAAGATATTACTATTTACTGAAGTTACTTGATTTGGGTTCAGAGTCTGTTCTCATTATTGCCTATCACAACCTACAAAGTTAATTAAGGCTTATACAGCTATACCTAACCGGAACTAACCACACCTATTCAACTTTGTTCAATTTTAATTTATTGAAAACAAAGATTTTGTATGGATCAAACCTGAACAAGAGGAGGCTTACGAATACTTCAAAAAGCAATCCTATTGTTTGCATAGGAACGAGACGACGCACTAAGCTATGTAGACTGACGTCTATTCCCCATAACGGAAAGACTTATGGTCTTAGTTTAAGAAGCAGCGGTAGGTAGGTAGGACAACTGAAGAAAGGACATAACACCGTGTTCCCTGCGCTCAAATATCTTTAGTCTTTAAATTACTAATAGTTATAGAAAAGGATACGTAAACGAGGTCGTGTATGTATCGTGTCTTGAGATTGTCGTTGATGGCTTGCTCCGTGATCTCCGGCATCATTGTCATGTCCGGGACCCCGTGGTCCGGGGCGCTTTCCCGCTCTTCCATCTTGTCTGAAACAATAAACAGAACATGTTTAATATAAGCTTAAATAGCAACATATCTAAGTTGACTTAATCAGGATTTTTTTTAGGATTTCAAATTAAGATTGATTGAGTTCATATAAAAATGTGGTCCCATAAACATTGCCAATGTGAAATGAAAGCTGTAATAGCTTTTATTTCACATTGGCAATGTTTATGTTTATTAGAGTTTATTAGTTTATTAGAAAAATAAGTCAGCCTTGCACTCAGAGCCAAACATACAATTGTAAATAAAAATATCTTATCACGCCTAAAGATCAGACAATACTTGGTCATGGGCCATGTCGCTATAAAGTCATCGATAATGTGTCCGATTTACAGACTTACAGTCATCTAATAACATAAGCATAAAAACAACTTCCTATAAATAAATCAATAAGAGACACAAACAGTTCCAAACTAACCAAGTTTTATATTACGAGCGTCATGATTTACGTCATGAAAGCATATTCCAATTATTTGAATTACTCTCCAGGAAAGTACGGAGAGTCCTTGAACTAATTTCGGGATATATTCCGTTCCACTTTGAATAGGCTGCGCGGGTTTTTTCCGATATTTAAGGAGTTTGATGTGTGCGAAAAATACGTCATTATTTCTTACGCCGAAAGATTTCTGAAAGATCTGTTGTCACTGCTCAGTATAAGCATAACATTAAACAGTTTTTAAATATATGTATTTGTTATTTTTTTTAATGTTTTTGATTTATCTGTGTATATAAAATATTATGTGAAAAAAATTGAAATGCTCATCATTCTTCATTGAAATGAATCTGCGCTTATTCAGGCTGGATGTAGTTTCAAAAATCCACACAGAGGACTATTTAACGATATTTTTTGCCAACATAGTCTGTCTGCGTTACATCCAACGCCTAATGTGCTTCAGATCTTGGCAAGACCTTTAGTTTTTCTCATTTCTCTTTAACGCTTGCACTTACAACATCAACTTGAGAGCTTATAAAATTGCGACTTGAGTGCTGGTAGATATTTCTACTGCACTTAACCCTTTAAATGGTTCTTAACCCTTGCGTCTTGTACTTTAAAGACATTATTATAGTGAACGACAAATTGCGACGATTGGAAAATCCATTTTTTCGAAACTTTTAAGTTAGTCATTCTCTTCTAGGAAACATTACAAAGTGCCGTTTCTAGATTTTAAGAAAACTCAGGGACCCGAGCAATTTTTTACTTCTTCAGTTACTTAAACTGAAGAAGTAAAAAAATAACTACCAACAACACTAAACAGTAACATCGCGTACTTAGTCACTATCTAAACATGTATTACTGTACAAATAAAACGTAGAAGTTTTATGACGTCATTACTACGCAAAAGGTGTGACGAGGACAAATATTGGGGCGATGTCACAAAATACTTGCTTTAAAACATTATAACATTAACTTTTGTTTTTTACCATAAACATATTTTATACCGTACGACTTTATGACATAGACAGAGCAATTTTCATTAATTATACCAACAAATAAATCTTTTTATCTGCAACTTACTTAAACCGAAAACTGTGTGACAGGATTATCACAAGAAAAGCTCTATTTAAGACAGTCGTGATAAAGGTCACACGTAACGTTAGTAAATCACATCAATCTTCATGATATAATTCAAGAGAAATAAATCCATTTCACGCCAAGGCGAGGGCAAAAAAAAGCCGAAAAGATAATTTATTAATATTATATCAACATAATAAAATGCATCTAGAATATTAAAGAGGCAACTTAAATTAATAAAAGAGAGATAAACGTTGTAATGTTGAGTTATTAAGTGCCAGCCATACATTAGACCGTCGTCACGGTATCTACCTTTGGAAAAGGTAATCCGGTGCGAACATGGTAATCAACACTTATGATAAACGTATCTTACACGTCAATCTTCTATTAAGAAATAGATCGTTATAGTAGAAAGCACAGTTATACAGTATAAGTTTTAGTAATATACACAAGAAAATAAAAGAAAAAAGATTACTAAACAGTAAGATAGCTAACATAGACTTTTTAAGCGACTGCGTCAGAGGGGGGTTAATGGTTTTGCAGCTATAACCGACATTGCTTAGTGCAGGATTCGTTTAAAAAAAATACGAGGGAGAAACTAATGGCAATTTTTAAATGGCACAGAGTAAAAAAAGAACTCCAATCTATCAAATCACCCTAACTCGATTAACGGTTATATTTTCATTTCATATTACTTTTATTGTTTAAATGATTATATCAATAAAAGTTAAGATAATTCTCTCGGAGCTGCAATGTTGTCTCAAAGTCGACGGTCTGAGGTCACTATACCGACATTGCTCGACTTTGACAAGTGAAACATTGAATCTAGTGCTTTATCACAAGGGCAATTTTTTGGGTGTTAACTGCATTCAAAATAACAAAAATATTTTAGACATATTGGAGTAAAGTTCTCTTACACAAAATAAACGTCATCAAGGTAAACCCAGGCGGAGATGGCGAGATGACCTAGATTTGTTTTTTTAACTAGAGAGACAAGGGTAAGGAGAGTAGAAAGACTTTTGCCCAACAGTGGACATTTAAATCTAGTAAGAAATAAATAATAATTACTAAAATAGGCTTTATTTTCAAATAGCACTTACGACCACAAGGTTTGTATTACCTAAAATCCTACTCGTAAAAATTGGAAACTAGGCGATGTCATGCCAAAAGTGAACCTAGCAGGTCCCCAACACCTACGCACCCCATCTTATTTCCTGTCAGTGTCGTTACGATAACATGACAATCCGTTGGAAGTCCTGAAACAGTTTTAGCGAAGTATTGACAACTTGTCACCCATTTCGATCGAGTTTTGAGATACCACAACACACATACCTTCCTTTAAGTTTACGTATTATTGTCACCATATCGAGCGGTATTCAAGATACAGGCTTCTTCAAGCTTGCTAACAACATAGTCACCAGAATTTATCAAGTGATTTTGGTAATCGGGCACCAAGTTTAGTTTCTGTCAGAATTTCGAGCGCATTTGAAGATAACCGTCGTTATGAGCGTATCAATTTACATCGATCTCGGGCCAGCACCCCCGGGCACCCTAAATACGATGTTATCGGCAGAGCGATTGATAACTGTTTTTATTACTTCTAACACACGACCGTGTTTGCTCAATAAACGATTTCAGTGAAAGCTTTGTGAAGTTTTCGTTTATGTTCGTATTTTTTAGGTGACCATATATTTTTATTGTTTCGTTTGCGCATGCAGGAACCAAATGAGCACTCTGATTTCACGTAATACATTAAGAATTTGGATCTTATTTTGAAGACCGTTTTAAACTCTTGTAGACATACGTTTATCGACCACGTCAGAAGTTTATCAACCAAGATAAGGTACTGAGCAAAAAAAGTTGTTTCATAAACCTACCTGTTTAAGAGAAATTTTATAAATACACTTGGTTTTAATCACTGGTGACGGTAAAAATAAACCAACCACTTTCTTTTTGTAAACGAGCATAATAAGGACAAATTGGATTCCAGAGTAAGAGCTCATTCAATTGACAATACAATTTGAACTCAAACGAAGAGCCCTCAATAGTTATTAGGTTTTAAATGAAAACAAACTCATTATTGAAATTCTTTTGCGAGAACTTTCATGTTTTATCAAACAGTAGGAGCTTCACCTTTTCTAAAAAAGCTTTTTTATTTGTTGAGAGACGATTAAGCAATTGTTCATCTAAAAATAAAATATTATTGATTTTCCTGGAACTACAAACAAGGAATGGCGCCTCAACTTATATAAATTACCTTGAAAGACACACCTGCGAACCAGAACATTTCTGTCAATTTTTATCGCGAGTATTGTAAGGAAAGAAAAGATAAATGTGATGCAAAAAAAAACATTAAATAAAAAATCAGTCCGTCCAACCGTTCCCAGCGAAGTTATCGAACGGAAATGTCACTTGCGGATAAAATACGTCACTGGAGCCCTCGCACTAGCTACTTATCAATATTACACATTATTTGCACAATTACTGTCGAGTACTGGGGGCCTATCACCAGCTCCTAAAGTTAAATTATCGTTGTTAGAGCGAGACGGCGCGCTACAGGGCGTAGAGCGTTGTCTCGCTTCTATTAATGTAAGAGTTGCTTGAAGTTGTGGTGGTAGGTTGTTGGTCGAGTGTCGGTGTTGGATGTGGTGTTGTGAATCATCATCGCCTGGTCTGGATTGAAGACAATAGGAGCCGGATGTGAGGATACTTTTACGATTATGACTGAGGTTTAATGTTTGTTTTGTCCGGTCAAAATATAACGGTTTATGCAGCTACAATGATCTACTTATAAACACTTGAAGACTGAGGATGATTGAGGGTTCAAAATTAAATATAAATCCTTACTGATCAATGTTTTTACAACACACTTTTAATACTCAAACAGCATTTCTCCGCAACAAAAATTTATAAGCATTTGATATAAATAATATTGTGTAACTTGGAAGTTTATAATTGAGACAGCTTTATAATTTTTGTTTATTAAACAGACCCAAAGTGAAAGATATATCAAACATTATGAAATTATTACATCTCGGAGTGTTAACAATTTAAAACTTTAAATTTTTGAATCGCAATAAAATGGTATTTTAGCTTAAGATTTTTGGATCGCAATTGTGGAGGACTCCTAGTCCAAGCAGTAATCAAAGTAGAATATGGTATTAAGATTAACACGTTCACTGCCGAACAATAAAATGTGTATTGTGTATTGGTCACCAGTGATTGAAAGCCATTTACAAGAACCCTTGTAAAAAGGCTAGACAGAAGACGCAAAAATAAGGCCAGTGTATTACTCTATTTCACTGTGAAATAATCTAGTAAATACAGAGATCATTAAGCCCCTACATTACGTAGAAATACTGTGCTATCCATACACGACAGAAATAGGTTTCTAGGAAAACATCCTCGACGTGGAAAAACAAGTCCTACGCTAATTAGGACAGTAATTGGCTTTATTGATCCAGGACGACCATAAATGAACGCGGAATTAAAACTTATAGTAATTACCTGAGTTGTTGAGGCGGTTTGTAACATATAAACTGTAGTATAATCAGGTAAAGTTGTTCCTTTGTTGCAACCAATAGATAACTAAGCAATTAACCAATAATTTGATATTGTTAATAAGGACTAAAGGAATTGTAATCAAAATAGAATATTCAAGGCATACTCGATCGAATTAGATCATATTGGGATTCAATCAAGTTTAATTTCAATAACAGATTAGGAATTAGGTTGAGCTTCCATCGAAGATGCATAGTAAGAGCTATATTTTCAAGAACCTAAACATGCCTATGATGATTGATGTAGCCTTACACAGACTTTTAATAATGAAGTTATTCTACTGTTTGTTAAAAATACATTCTTGCTGGTCACTGGTAAATGATGGTAGGTGATTTACTTACTGAGTCGAGTGACTTTATGAGAATTTGTTGAGAAAAGTCGGTACAAAGGAAGTTGTAAGAAAATTGACACCACTAAAAAACAGATATGAATATCAGATACCTTACCAGTTACAATTAAACAAATAGAGTCCTTGTCAATGTCAGATGATGTCAACTGCACCCTTGTACGATACAAGGTAAATATCCTTACATCTTTAACAATCTTTTTTGGGCCTACCACCTCTTTTTAAAGTATCATCGCAGCTGTGGGAGCGAGACAGCAAACTACATGACATAGAGCGGCATCTCGCTTCAAGTTTACTTTATGTGATGGCGGTAGTCTCTTGTCAACTAAGGCGTCTCGATAATCGTTAAACATATTTACAAAGACCGTAACTCAAACACGCCACCTTATTTGTAAGGTACATTGATACAACTTATTGTTCGGAGGAACAAAGAGATCTTAATCAAGCGAAATTATTTACTAAACATAGCGGGACTGTGGTAACTTGTCAAGTTATTATCTGAGAGACTGTTTAAGTATAGAAGTTGTAATTAATGCGCAGGAGCCTGAGCTGGCCAGTTGACAACATAATTAGTTGGAGAATAAAATGAATCAAATATGCTTAATTTCGCAAAAGGGGATGGAAATTAAGTTCATAAACCATTGATTTGGGTAAGAAAAACTCCCTTACGAATGGTGATTAACAAAAGCGCAATTAACGAAATAATTTGTATTAAATTTATCACCTACAAAATAAGTAAATTTCCGATTCCTAGATCCCGTTACCTACGACAACACATCATCAGCTTAGCGCTTCAAATAACAATTAAGTTTTTACACCCCATTACCTTCCCTTAACAATAGCCCGTTCTCTTATGAACTGCAATGATCCGAGCCGCTCTAACCGTGTAATAATATTGAATCAGCTGTAAGCTCTATTGACGCAATCGTATCGCGCGCCATCTTCGCCGCGCCGCCCGGTCCCAACAAATGTCCATGAATTAAAGCCTCTTATAATTTAGGGTTGGCACTAAATATTTGAATAGCTAATTAACTTTTGTTGTGTAATTAATGTTATGTAGATATTTTGTGATTGTGTCACCAAGATTTATAGAATGAATTAACACGGTTTAATATGAATTAACTAAGAACGGGACATGGGGTGTTGCTATGGCAATAAGAACTCTAGGAATTATTTCAAAATTCACGAATATTATTTGTGTATACCCGTGGTTTTAAAACAATTTGACTTTTATACGATACTTTCACTTAATACATCAAATAAATAAATTGAGCTATCAAACTATATACAATTTGACCTACTTATATTAAAGTTCCGTTTCAAGACAATCATTGCAGATAAGAATAAAAAAATCACAGGAACAAGATAGATCTACTTTAAATAGGTAAGAGTTTATCTGGCAGCCCTATCTGAAAGCAAGTCTGTAAGCACAGTAGACACGCACTCGCGTGTTAGCCGCGCCGCGTCGCGTTTGTTTTACATCACTCGCGTTTCTGGGGCGAGTGTGCCATCCCCCTAATGTATCTGTTGCGTACAATCTATTATTCAATGTGACTCAGCGCCTTTAAAGCCTAAATTGAAAAATGTGTCTAATGAAATTTCTTTCCACTGAAGTCTTTGAGGGGTTTTCGTTATTGGACGCTTCCTCGAAAACGTCTCGGTGAATTTTGTTTTGTCATTTTAGGAATGATAGAAAGAATTTTGGAACGTTTATCGCTTGTGTCTTGTCAAACGAGGTTTAACTAAAACTTTTACGTTTTTTTTTTTTAAATACACCTACAATATTTAAAGGATGCAAAATGAATCACCCTTTGCGTATACTTGTTTGATTTATTAGAAAGAGTGCGTCGCCAGTACACTACGCTATCAACGCTAACTCCCACAGGACACACTCTGGTATGCCCCTTAGGAATACAATGGTACAAGACATAAGATGCAGTTAACAAATAATTGTTATTAACAACTTAACATGAACGTGATTAAAAAAAATGTTTAAAAAGTAAGTTACAGTAAAAGCTTGATTATAATTATTATAAATTATCGAGCTACGACAGACTTGATTAAACGTATGTCCATACACCATACTTTAAAAACATACTCACAAAAACTTCCTCATTCTATAGCTTTCAAGTTGACTCACAGTCCAAAACGGAACTTCCACAGACATATCAATAATACAAATCGCATTCAAACTTCAACAACTAAACCCTAACAATCGCCATATTCCTGTCAACTTGTATCACAACAGGAACGGGTCTCTGGCGCCGGCGCTACCCACGACACAGCGGTACAAGGGACCCGGGGGCCTACCGCCACTACTGTACAACATATACATGTACAACATATACATTAAATAATTTTATAATAATGTTGTTCCACGACTTTCACACAACGTTATTTAGCCTCAAACTAAGCAGAGCTTATAAAATGAGAACTAGACAAATGATATGCATACTTATACCTATACTTCTAAGTTCATACAAGATACTTATTATAGATAAATTACACCCTGACAGAAATAATCATGCTTATCACACAAACATTTGTCCTGTGTGAGAATCGAACCGACGACCTCTGGTATAGCAGTCAGGCCACCAACCACTAGACCAACAGGCCTATCAATGCAGTTGTGGAAGAGAGACGCCTATCTACGCCGTGTAGTGCGCTGTCTCGCTTCCACAACTCCGATGATATTACTTTAAGAGGCGGTGGTAGGCCCCTCCGCGCCGGGGGTTAGGGGGAGCCCCCATTCAAAACTCACCGGTTTATAAGGACATTCAAGTATCCTAATTCAATCAAATGAAATGGAATTTTAGATTAAAATATTACATTTTAGGGTGATATTTTCGTTTAGCGATAATGATTTGTTGCTTTATTTAATTAAACGTGCTATTTACTTAGGCTGACTATCTTCTTGTTGTATGAATTGCAAATTATAGGAGTGTGCATTGAAATAATTATTTGCAACATTACGAGGTTATAATTAGTACAATAACTATCTTATATTAGACGTTACTTCTATTATACTTCCAATCAAGGCCTGGTACAAGAAACATCGATAAAGCTGTATATATTTAAACATATTCGCCTGCACGATAATAAACAAGTTTCTTAACAAACTTACTCCATCATAATTTATTACAACGAACAACCACATACACACTCAATTCAGTCATCATTTGTAAGCTAACTTTACGTACAACACTAGAAGTAAAGCAATAAAACTCGAAGCCGCTTTAACAAGGTCTATATATCTGAGCAATTGCGACATTTCACTGAATTGAAAAGAAATAAGTGTAGGCGAACCGGCGGAGAAAACCTAGGGCGAGTAAAAAGAAACCCACACAGGACAGGGGACCGAGGCGACGGCGACGCGTAGGCGATATAACAACGTTTGTAGTCCAGGAGCACTCTTTTATTAAGCCTCTTCGACTCGTAAACGAATTCTCCCGCAGACCTATTACGTAAATCATATTATATGTAACTTGCAGAAGCAAAACGAAAGCAAAAGACACTGAATTGGACTAACATTGAGATCAAATTGCTAATTTGTAACTATTATATTATGTCAACGTAATGCGAATTTTGCTGTTTCTTGGCTGTGGTAAAATACGTAATACCGCTTTCGGAATGTTATTGCTTAGGAAATAAATACCGAGATACTTCGAGACATAGAATGATCTTATAAAGGTTAGGTAGGTATTATAAGGAATAAGTGGGACTTAGGAATCTTTTCTTCTAATCTTCTATTTGGGTCATTCAAGAAAAGGCTAGAAAAGTCTAAGCTTGTAAATGTTATAGGTAGACACACTAAAGAAAAATGGCGGTATATTGGTAGTATAAGTTTTAGTACACGTTTAGTATGCTAGGTCACACTCTAGCGACAAGAGATAACTAAAACCTAGATATTTTCCCGACTCGGGAACATTATCATAATTAGGTTTTCTAACGTGTTACAAGAATACTGATGGGATGCCTTTAGGTATGCTGTTAAACACTTGGAAATTGAGATAAACACTGATGTTATATTACTTGCACAAAGTTTGAATATGAAGAAAATTAAAAAATATCATGATGATGTACAGTACCTAAATTTTTAACGTCATACGATGAGGATAATAAGACAAAAGTTTTATTCATCATCATCATAATTTCTTCCGGGAATCACCCACTGCTGGGTATAAGCTTTACCATTTACTGCCACTTTTCTCTAGATTGCACGTCCCTCATACAACTGCCTCTAGCAAACCAAAAATTTCACTGTGGACTAAATAACCACCACTCAAGCATCCCATACTTTACAAAGACTTTCAGACAAGACGCCTAAATGACTAATTTTGATAAGGTACATGCAAGAATATTACGAATTTACGAAGTCATTAACGATGCGTTCCAAATCAGCTCGTGACAACCCTCACTTTATACGCAGTGTCCAGACTCCGACAGGCAGACGTCCACCTTATAAATTAGTGCCACTGAAAGCTGTGGGCATACGTATAGTCAGCAAAGCAAGTCGGTTAGTAGTGTTAATACAGCAGGTATCAAATGGAGGACCGGGTGTTGTGGCACAACTTAGAGGAAGTCTATGTCCAGCAGTGGACCGCGATAGGCTGTGTTGATAATTTGAATAAAGTCAGATTTTTCCAAACAACTGTCGCTGTTTTTTTGTTAGGTGACAATATAGGTTTGACACCTTGTCGGTCTCGTATATAGTGAAAATATATTTAAACACAAATTCTTAAGTGTTACTGACGAATACTGGTAATTTGTAAATCGGATTGTGTTAACAGCCTTCTGTTGCCGACTGTACTCATTTTGTAAGGACAAATCCGGAGCAAAGAGTGGGCGTAACGAAAACTTTGCGACAGCTGACTATTTGTACAAGGGAAAGATTAAAATTTGCGTGCGAATTAGGTTTACAGGGTGCTGTGTAAATTGCTGTCGCGAAAATTATAATATCTTTGTGGCGTGAACGGCAAATGGTGTCGTTTTACAACAAATTACTAAATATTACAAATAGAAAACTAAGACTATTAAACGCACAATGTTACTGCTTCAGTATCAAGTCCATCGCAAGGATTTCTGCAAGAGATCTTTTAGCGATAAGACCGTCCATTGTGGCACCATGTAACTTTTACTTTTCTCAAATCATTCATATGGTGTACATGTGTAAATGTGTGAAGCTGTGATAGCTTAGTGGCGAGACCGTAGGACTGCTAAGTCAGAGGTCTTGAGTTCGATCCCCACGGCGCGCACCGACTTTTCGAATGTTGTGTGCGTTTAAGAAATAAATATCACAGCTTCCGTGTTTCGGAAGGCACGTAAAAATGTGGGTCCTGCGCCTGATCTCTCTCCGGTCGTGTCGGATTACCGTCCCATCGGGCTATGAGAGTAAAGGAATAGAGAGTGCACCTGTGTTTGCGCACACGCTTGTGCACTATAATATGTCCTGCGTAGCTGGCTGGTGTCATAGTAACACTGGCCGCCGTGGCCGAAATCGGTCGGACCGCTATTATTATGGTGTACAATAAAGAATATACTATTTATTTATGATAGTGGTTAAAAAGCCCTTTAAATATCAATTCTTCCGTAAATCACAGGATATCGTAACCATTCCCATTCCACGACCAATAGAAGTCAAAATCACATTACCATAAACATAATCCTTAGTATTTGGTACGTCGCTAATAAATTCCTTTGTATTCCATGAATAAGGCATTGTACATTCCCACCTCATTTATTACAGGCGTTTATTAGGCTACTTTTATTAACTTGTTAATGCTTGTAACAGAATACTGATTAGCTTCTAATTAGTAATCATGACACGCTTATTTATGTATTTATCTTCTCGTACTTTGGCTTAAACCTCGCCTAATAACTTATGATTGGGACGCTTTACACGAATTTAACCCTTATTATATACACCATAGGGGTGACAATTCTGTCTAATGAGACCTTTGTGATTGGAAACATTTACGCGATATTAACCCTTATATCCTTCTCCTTAAAATTGAAAATTGCGCGATGTGTAAAGACAATTAATTTGTTAAGGATATGTATACATGTAGTACAATGCCTTCAACAGATATTATATGGGAGTATAAGAGTAAATAAGGAGGTGTTCACACGAGCTGCAAGCACCGTAACCGATCGTCTCGGTCCCTTGAGAACCGGGTATTCAAATCATTGCTTTAAATCAGTTCAGTTCTAGCGTAAATAAACAGTGTATTATAATAACAAATATGCACGTAGTATGTTTTATAGAAAAAAAAGGAAAGTACAGTTAATGATTTTACATTAAATAAAATCAAGGGCTAAAAAAAATTGAATAATTTATTATTTGTAATAATTCGTAAACAGAAAATAAAGATCTTAAGATTAAGGAACGCCGTCTTGTTTTTCGTAAGACAAATAAAATTTAAGTATCAAAGGAATCAAAGTTAAGTAAAAGGTTTATCGTAGGAGCAATAAATAAATTAAATGATTCCACTTATTTTAGATGTATGTTTAATGATTTTTTGCGTCAAGGTGGTGTTCAGATTACTAAAAATGCGATACAACTGCAGAAGTAATTAATCTTTTTAAAAGACTGTTCCCATGAGAGACATGATGATAACCAATCCTATTTACTACAGCTTGAAAATTCAAGAACAAATGCAATTAAAATCTCATTAGTAGTTTTGATTCATTACTCAAAAAGCAAATGTGACAGTGGACAAATATTCAGACATTCAAACATCATTATTTATTATAATAGACATGAGAATTCCATTTAATATTCGATTTAAACGATTTCTAATGATGTGCAGGAAAAATATAACGAGAAGAAATGAATGAACGACGAGAAATAGGAATGCAAGATTCTATAGTTATAGGCAACAGAAAAAAGTACGATTCGAATTTACACCGATTAATTAATTATAACACTTTCCATAATAATTTTCTCTATTACGCACTTATAATTTGTAATAAATAATTACTAACTATTTATAATGATTTCCATTTAAACAATAGGAAAATGTCATGGCGAGAAGTCTAATATCCGTATTCCTCAATCGAAAAGTCATGCGGTACCTATAGCCCTATAGATGAATATTTACAACTAGCTATTGCCCGTGATTTCGTCCGTGTGTATGACGGCATAGCTGCAAAACCATTACCCCTCTCTGGCACAGTCGGTTAAAAAGTAAGCTACTATAGGATTAGTAGAATAATACACCTAATTATCTTCTTAGGCATATCAAAGTAAAACATATCTTTAGTAGTCTACGCAAAATACTATCACAAGGGAAATCCATACATTTATTTTTGTTCACATAAACACGTTTTATGTGCGCGATTAATACGGCAATATGTCGTATCGGCTGCGAGCAGCGAATATCGCGTGTCATAAACCTGCCAAATACTTAGGAGTAGGTAAATACATGAGACATCGATATTATTGAAGGCTGGGAGCTTTCGTACTGGGAAGTGCCAATATATGAAATATGTTATATAAGGAATTGTGTTATGTAATACGTAAGTACTGTAGTAAGTAGGCATAAGCTGATGGATGATGGATAGGTCCTATCCTATCCGATAGGATATGTTTATGAGAAGAAAATGTTGATAGATCAGCCATATATTTGATGCATTGGTTTGTTGTTTTTGTTGTATTGTCGAGTGTACGGTGAACCATGAGGGTTGTTGTAATTTTAATTTTGTTGATTAATTAAATAAACAAGTTATTTAAGTTTTTTTTACGCCTTTCTAAATCACAATAGAACACTAACACATGCACTTTACTACTAAATGTGATATTATATCTGTTTGCCGTAAGCCCAAAGTTTTTGGCATAAGGAGGATAAAATCCAATACATTTCAAATTACAGTCCAACTTGCTAACAAAGCCACTGGTGTTGCCAAATGTCAATAACAACAATTTCTACATAAAAACTAAACGAGATGAAAGCATGGCATCCGACGTGCAGACGTACAGACAATTAAACGTCCATTATACATGCATTATGGTTTTACTGCCATTTGTGTGCACGACTCAAAACGATACCGTACCATAAAAACTGGATAGCTAAGTTAGAATTAATATGATACTGATGGTTCTGTATAGTATTTAATATACGTGGCCTCAAATAAAAAAAGGATCAGTAGATATGCCATATTTATAACAAATGCTCTCGTAACCATCAGTGTTAGCATATTTGATATAATTGCCTTGCAAAATTATCCTAAAGAAATCTGTTTTCCATTTTTCTGCAATAACTGCGAATGAATAATTTTGGAAAATGGGTAAAGTGTCTCGTAACTCAAACTACTTAAATAATACAGCAACCTTTTATTTAAAAAAAAATGCGTAAATCCGAGACCGATAAAAAAATGGAAATGGCTATGAAAAATGGATATTTCAGTATAGGCTCACAATCAAACTATACATAATCAAGTCCGATGTAGACAACGCGCTACAGTACCTGACCTCTTAATTTAATATGAAAATCTGAACCATTAAAAGATACTACTCGAATGCAACGCGATTACATGTTAGCAATAATAAACGTGTTTCTATTAAGTTACTACGGAATCCTAAAAATCATTATAACTGGTAAATAATTAAACGGTAATTGTCTTGTTTTATTGTACGTTAGATATGTTACCTATTGAATGTTTTAAGGGGGAGCAGTGTAACAGAGTAGCAGTAAAAAAACAAGAAAATGTCTATTAACATCAAACATGCCGATTTAAAAACAGACACAATTAATGTGTGTTCAATGCGTTATGGTTTACCGATTAGTGTTAGCACAGTATACAAATATACAGTAGTTTACTACCGCCGTTTCTAAAAAATATATGTCTACGGCCGCCCGGTGCGTAACAGCGATAGGGCTGCTTACCTACAGCATTTTAATTACATCAAAAATACACCGTCCGTTTGTCACTGCAACATACTCGCGACTTTATCATACCACGGTCATGCCACGATCCGATAGCGTAGGCATAACTCGCGTTGCGCCCTTTTATATGAAGACTCCATACTGTTTTTATTATTGTACTGTGGAGTTAGTCATTGTTTCTTTAGTTGTACAAACGCGAAACAACCATTAGTAGAGTTTATAGTAAAAGAAAACTTAATAAAAAAAATTGAGAGAACGTGCGTGTTATTACAATTGTTTTTGTTGTTAAAATATTAGAGCTTTTTATACAAGTACAATAAATATAACAGTCTGAGGAATTTATTTAAGCGTACTTTACTTCTTAAAATAAAAGCCGCAGACTTTATTAAAAATTAAAGCAACAATTTCTAGAACACAGACACACTAGATTATCTAAAACGTCTGTTCTTATTCACTTAAGAACTTTATTTACTGAGAGAAAAGCAAACAGTTCCATTAGTTTTGTATTAAAAATTTACGAAGCTCTGTTGGGCACCAGTTAGCTTTGCTACCTTATCTTCAAGATTGTTGCAGTTGTCCAAACGAGACAGCACGATACACGACATATACTTGTGTCTCGCTCCCACGGAACCCTCTTTAAGAGGTGATGCTAGACCATAGTACTTCGCCTTAATATTCTATTACGCAGAGAGAAAGAGACGTATATTATTTGCTATCATTTTCACATTGTTTATAGAGATTTTATCTATTCATACATGCATTTCCGTTTCGAATGTACTTATTAGTTTCATAGTTTATGAGCACTACATTTATTGCCTGATTTCTATTTTAATATGGAATTGTTATTGTTTGCATATTAGAAGATACAAAATAATGGAAAACACACCTGCTGTATAGAATCGAAAACATTGTAAGTCTCCTGGGACTATTGTCAAACTTTTTTCTTCTCCAAGTCGGTTGGGACCAAGAAAATGTCACACAAACGTCTAAACTAGCAACAGTTTTTGATAGTTGTAGTGGAATACCTTACTCACAAACAAAAACACTCGAAAACAACTAAATTATAAACGCTACAGATGGTAAGGGATATGACAGACCCAAAAGAGCGTTTTAATGTAATAAAACCTATAAAACACACATATTCAAGTGCAAGTATAAAATGACTAAGGGAGAGTATTCTGCATTTCAGCAGTCGTAAAATAATTACGATGTCCCAAACCTCAAGTAGTTAAGACATGAGGCATGAATCGTAAAACTACTGTCTGTCTGGCATCTCAATTTTACTTTTACTCTTATATCTAAAGGATTACATTATTTGGCAAAACTTAAAAATGTCAGAACTATTACTTTAGGTAACATCTGCGGTAAGGAATAATTTATGCATTAAACTTGCTTGAAGGAAAACTGAACAAAACTCTATTCAGCGTTCTATTCCCAACAGGATCCGATAAGCATCAAATAAGTTTTCAATAACGATTTTTCAATCAGGCATCAGCTCGAGTCTCCCCGCCAAGGCTTTAGTAAAAACATTACATCCTCGCCGTATCATAATTTACCGGGACTTGTCTCGACACGTGAGCTCGCAAAACGAGAAGCCTCCTCCGTAGGAGCGAGAGGGATGGGGAGGAACATGCCTTTACCTAATGTGGAAGACAATGCGGCTCTCAAGGACCTGCCAATGTTATTTTCGGAACGTCGTCTATAGGTATTTTCTCGACAAAAACTAGTTTCGTTCCCGAAACTGGTTCGATATCGACGTCCCTTTAATTAGTATTCAACTTCGAACTTCGGTGATTACTTTTTGTTTATCGGGACAAGTATGATATGAACCATTTAATAATATTTTTCGTTCAATATTTGCTTGGAAGAAATTGCTATTTGCGATAACGTCGCGGTATGGTCCTTTACTGGATCATATTTTCGATTATTACGTACCTAACTGTATCGCCAGAAAATCCTTACCGTCCCATAGTACCTTCTAAAGACATACTTTTCAAGTTACTATACACCTAATGCCCAAGATTTTATTACGTCCAAAATTTTCCGCCTTCCTTCCGTATATCCTGTTTACACGCGTGATGCTACATTCTGTTTTAAGTTTATTATTAGGGCACCACTCAACCATGGTGCGGCTTCTTTCATGGGTGACTGGACGGGTTAACTACAAGGTGTGACACTCAGGTCAACTGGGGGCAGACGTGTCGAAAACGGTTTCTTGATTACATTTTAAGCCTGTTAATGTTTATGTAAGCTGGGTCAATTACACAATCCCGAATTACTAGCAAGGAGACCCCCTATTGGAAGTCAAAACAAGTAATTTAGCATAAATTGGAGTCGAAATTTATGGTTGTTTTAAAACAGGACGACATTTAAATACATGCCTAAAATCAAAGTGGTTTGGTTTAGGTTACATGCCACTGGGATTTATAGCCAAATACCGAAATATCTATCGGGAAACGAGAATTTATTGCGATGTGTGTGAACTGTGAAACGAGCAACCCAAAACCTCTAGCACGTGAAGAGCCGTCTGGAGTACGGATGTGCTGTCAGTTGGCAAATATTTGATATCAGAACGGCTGCATATCTGACTTTCGAATTTAAGTATTTTAAGAATTTTTCATAAAAGTTAATTACGGTTAAGGTAACGTGGGTTTCCTAAATCAATGAATGATATGTTTAAAAGTTAAATATAGGGAACAATTCAAAACAAGATTTTTGAGTATGCCTAAACCAAGATAATATCCGGCTGTATTATGAGTGGCGATGTATATTTGAGTCAATTTTTGACACTATGTCCTATTATCTCTTCCAGACAAAATCGCTTAATCTTCCTGGAAAATGGATAAATATTTACGCGACAGAACCGGGGCACGTGTACTTACTTATGTATTTGAATACGGCTTATGAACACAGCTACATTGTAACACTATCGCTCGCGTTGTCAAATTCGTGTAACTCGTTTTCGCGAAAATGTGCGCTTTTTATGGGTAGCCAGAAATGTGCTTATGCTACACGTACCTATAAACTTAAATATGAACTACGTGGAGCAGATATGCTGCAGTGATAATGAAAGGTGCAATTTTAAGTGCAAAATAACGTAAAACCTGAATAATACGAGTGGAACTAAATTGCTAACGTTGATTTAGAGCATTAAGGCTGCCAGTAGACAAACTTAATTGTACCGTCGCCGCGTCGAATGGGTCAATATTTATCACTTCTTAATCATTTACAATGTGCTGTTTTGAATTTACCACTCATTACATTCAATACGCAATCAAAACTCAACAAAATTCCACCAGATACCAAATGCGGTGTAAATAAACACTGAAGTTATACAATGTATCGCGCACTTAACAAAGGCGTATTAGTTGGCTCACTTGGATTATCTCTGTTTATGAGGGTTACCGCAGCCCGAATCTTTACTACCACCGCTTAACGTAAGCCAGTTGAAGTTGTGGAAGAGAGAAGGCACCCTATACCGCGTAGAGCAACGTCTCGCTTTCACAACTGCAATAATAGGTGTAACTGTAGTACTTTAAGAGGTGGTGGGAGGGCTCCTGTTAAACGCACTTCATTGACGATCAATTGCTTTAAGCTTGTCTAAACGAAGGCATTTAATTCAATTGACCTGCTACACGATATTTTAGTTAAGCTTAATTTGACAACGATAATTATTTATTTGGTCTCTTTAATTAAGAGAATGGTTGGTCTTGAAAGTTAAATCATTTTTTGTTGGTGTATCGTAATTGATTTAGTTATACAATACTAAAGTCGACGTAACACGGAGAATAAAAATGCATTCTAGGGTAAATCTCAGTTGATAGAGAATAGATAGAGTACGACACGACAAGTTACTGAACAAAACTGATAATAACAAGTCGTTTATAGTCACCATTGTTACTAAGATTACATAAATGACTTTCCAGCAGACAACAGTGGTAGCAAACATATAAGAAACCCATGACAGAAACGTGTACAGTATGCAAGTATATTTTTTTTTTCAAACCTATGCGATTTTTAATTGAACCACCGCGTCTTAAAGTAATGTTTTGGCAGTTGTGGAAACGTGACAACGCACTACACAGCGTGGAACGCCATCTCACTTGCACAACGTTACCACTCTTACTATAAGAGTTAGTAGTAGAGTGGGAAAATAGTCACAAAACACTTAGCCCTACAACTACAGTATAACTTTACGACAGGCACAATGAGGTATTTAAAGAGATCGTAAAGCTCTGTAATGAAATAAAATAAATCATTGATAACTGTCGTAAAGGCGGCGGCGTTTCGGTTGTCGCTTTGTTGTGACTTCAAGTGAGTACAGAGCTCACAGTGTTACTGGCACTTGTGCGTAAGTTGATTTGTGTAAAACTAAACGTATAGTAAGAGTTCGATTTCTTTATAATGGAGAGAATCCCCTTTGTTTCTAATAATATCATTAAAAATGGCTCTAGTTTCTGGGACCTAAGTTAATGATAGCGATTAATCAGTGGTGTCTGTAATAATGATCAAAGTGGAAGATGTAAACCGATAGTAAAATTGTTTGTACTAGTCCTTTAGTGCTTAGTTATGTATATTTTAAACAACTAGTAATTAAATAGTCATAAAAACGCAACAGAAAAATAAAGATCAGCGATCAACAGATTACGGACGTAAGTCATTATTTTTTCTTAACACTATATTGTACAACAAACAAAACCAAAACAAATAAACGTTTAAAAATAATGGCTTACAACAAATGCATAAACAACGTAGCTTTTATAACAAGTTGTAAACGTGACTAACGTGTGAACGAACAACGTCTCATTGTAATTAGTGAAATAAAACCAACGGCGGAACAAGGAACACACATATTACTTGTACAAAGAAGTCGGACAAACCCGGGGGCAGAAGCTAACGAGTCATAAATAAAACTCTACAATGAGTCCACCTTCAATGACATAAATATCATTTCCGTCATCTGATTTACGGCCTCTTCAAAAGGTACAAATGTATCACCTTTTATTTTTGTGTTCTAATAAAATTAATTTGTTCTTTTTATGTTTGTAAATATTTTGGGTGGTCTATGGTTGTTTCAAGAATATCTCGTGCTTTTATTGATGGTATTGGTAACTTATTTATGTAGGTATGTCAGTATGTGCAAGAAAAGGATGCAACTGTAATTCATACATTTCCTTTCAACGTTTTACTGCTTTTTCGCAAAAGTTGCGCTATTTTGTGTAATGTTACTCGAAATGATCGAAATTAAGTGTTAAAATACCAACAAACGTGGTCGGAAGTCTGTAGTTTATCGCTGGACCAAAACCATTATCTCGGAATCACGCCACAGCTTGGATCAAAATCAAAATTTAATGTTTCTCCTACAAATTTAAGAACGTTTGCAACTTCTTGTAACAAGACGCGCTGCTCTGAACAGAGCAGATTGGTCTCTAACAAGGCGTGGTCGTAAACGCTCCCAGAGCGCAGCAGTGACACGAAAATTACTAAGCTACGCCAAAAATGTTGCAATTTTTACTCTACTTCCGAATATTGTCTACTAGTTTTGCTCAAATATTATTTATCGCTAATTATGATCACATATCACATAATTATTATGTATATATGTTAAAGATCAAAAAGATTGGGCGAGCACAAATCTATGCGGTTCGTAATAAAGACAGGTCTATTAATATCAGAATATTTGACGTATACCGTCAAAATCGGTGACCGGTCCACCTGGATTTCAACACTGACATGTATTTTTTTTATTCTACGTCTAGTGTAAAACAAACAAACCTACATTCTAACATCAAAGCTCTAATCTAACAAAGTGTAGCGTAAAGTTCTACTAACCATTTTCATTTTCTGCGTCACAAACTGGCGCATTTCCCGGCGACACGAGCCGGCCAGTGTAGCACATAGCTCGATGTGCCGTAAACGAACGCGACTGTACCAACGAGGCGACGGCCAATGCACCCGCTTGCTCTATTTACCTCACGGATAACAAGGAATTTACTCTACACACGATCCCTACGTTTCCAGTCCTCTGGAAAACTCTAAACTACACTTTCAAGCTTCACTAGTCGGTCAAAAATAAATAATCACACTTTTGCAGTAAAAAAAATTCAACAGAAAGTAGCCTTCACAAAAACAATATCCGACAAACTGATCGTCGTTTCTTTTCGTTCACATGACATACGAAAAAGAACGTTAAAAAATATTTAAATGTCAAAGTGGCATTTGAATATGCGACCTTTTTTGAAATTCTGCTGAAATTAAATTCGTGAAATTGTTTAACCCTCGAATGCGTTGGGAGGGATAAAATTGTACGTGGTAACGCGAACATATTAGATACTCGTACGTCTCGTTTTTGAGTAATTTAATACTTGAAATTATTATAGTCTGCATTATATTTATTCTCTTTACATTATCTTAAAAAAAAACATGATTTATATCTATTAATTGATTCTAATTGTAAAGAACAACTAGATGAAAAAGTACCGTTGAAATTAAATTACACGGATAATAACCAATAACTTAGGAGCACTCAAGGGGATTATGTAGTAGAAGATGATAACCTATTAAAATGCGTTCATGTAGGCTATAGAAAACAATAAACGCTTCAGGCTAGCTACAACAACTTAATTACAGCCTCCGGGGATTCGCGATATTGGTTTTCTGATTGCGTACGGCGTACGGCAGGTAATTTGTAGGCAGGCTTGTCACGTGCAAAATGTTGGACGATGAAGGCTCGCATTATCTTGTAATAAGCGTTTATTAAGTACTAGCTCTTGGCCGCGGCTTTACGCGATGATATTTAGGAGCTATAGAACTCGATTCGCGTTTTACATATTAGTTAATATACTTATTTTACCATTTAAAATTCTACTGCGTATTAGTTACATTACTACTACAAACACAAATTCACTCTCCTTCTACTCCTCAACTCCTACAAACTCACATTCTACTACTTTGAATTAAATAATATTGGACTTTCATACAAACTTCTAGCCTCTCTTTTACTCCCTTGGGTGTGGAGTTTCATAAAAAAACATTCATAGCAGATGGCCACAGCGTCTACAGACATTGGCCTACACCCTATAAGACCCCTATCTAAGAAGTTTAAGGTGTTATAGTTTCTGTTTTTGTTAGCGTCCTCTGTAACCTGTATTAGCACTGTCTGGCCCTTGACCCGAGTTGTTATCTTTTGCCCTTCAAACTTAATAGGATCTTTTTTGTTTTAATTCACTTGAACACCACCCTTTTGGTCAGCCGTGAGCTGCCGTGGGCGTAAAAATAGTTAATTCTGTTTCTGATGTATTTAAAAGGTGAACAAAAATGCTTTTTGAAATTATTTGAAACGAATTTAATGTTTTAATTTCATTAAAATTCGTAAAATATAAGATTCCCAGAAATTTATGAGCGATACATATGAAACATAAGTATAGAACCAGCAATGCTGGGTCGGGTCGCTAGTTTTAATATAAACTTACTACTTACTACAGTACAGAAAATATCCAGCCTCTATATACTGTTATATTTTCGTCCTACGGGTTTTTCAACAAAAATATTTATTAGAATTTATCGTGCGAAATACAGCGATACGAATTTATGAAATACATTTTTATGAGGCGGTAACATTCTTATATTCTCTCATTGTTAAGGTACAGTCGGCACATCAATGATAACTCTTTCAATTTACAAGCGTCTTTATCTCCATGCCTTAAGGTTGAAAATGGTGAAGCATGTTCTACAAAGTCGTGTGGTCTCCTGTACATGGACACTTCATTTCCTTGAGTCTGTTTGCTATGTTTGTTGTTCGGCTTTCGATTGTTCGCGGCTCTATAAGAGAGATTATCTTTCGATGACAAAGGGAATCGAGTATCCAGAAATATGAAGCTTTCTGTACGTAAAAAGTACATATAGGTATAATATAATTTGTTTGTTACACACGTGTGGCTGTCTCTTACATATGTATATGTTTAGTTCTAGCCGTAGCCCGCAACTTCATCTAAATAATATCGGTTATAGCTGCAAAAACATTACCATCTCACACAGTCGGTTACAAAGTAGCGTATGTGTTAATCTAGGGGGTCAGCTAACTCCATACCAAAATACATTAAAATTGCTCCAGCCTTTTGAGCGTGAAAGAGTAATAAACAACCAAACATTGAGTCTACAAATCAAAGACTGTACCGGAGGGATCCGACAGACAAGCTCAGTTCGGGAAATAATAATAATAGAGCTACAACCTCATAATTATTTTACACTTTACATAGCAATATGATATTTCGACCACATTTAATTTGCGGCTGAAATAATTATAGCCACATCGGCAAATAATAATTATAATTTCTTATATTTGAGACGTAAATATTTTGAACACAATATATTCATATACACATATCTTATATCCGCAGTAAGTGGTCGGCGATTTATTCCGGCTATTAGTCAACTCTCTGTGGTCACGGCGCCTCTGAATAACCATAAAAACAGCTTGGCTTTTAGGGTTGCGTTGGTAAATAACGAATCTTACGTAATAAAGTCAAGAATCTTTCAAGTCATGTGTACCTTTATTTACATAGTTTGAGGCTTTAAGGGATACTAATCTTCTCTTGTTTAATTAGTATATTCCTAAGTAATATTTGCTCAGTACAAAAACGTCAGTAATAGGCGACTACTGTAAATAACAAACGAATGTTAGTTAGGTTTAGGTAACAAAAATAGGTTTTATATCGCCATAAAAAGCAAATAACAACCCCAGACCACCATTACTAAGACATTTTAGTTTTATTCAAATTAACAGACCCATTCCAAGTCAAACACTAGGCAACCCCAACCTATTACTTAGGAAACGCATATCATAAAGACATTATAATATACGGAACACTAAAAGTCACCTTAAATTCGTGTTTAACAGGATTATTATTTTTATATCCCGCGGTGGCGCGGTGGATGCGCGTGCGCCGGCCTCATTCATCTCCTGTTATCTAATAGCCGTAAAAACTGGCGCGTGCTGCACCGGAAATACTAATTCACTATTTTTATATACTAATGCACTGATCTAAATGTATCTTTATGGGTTTTTGAGTGAAGTTATACATGATTAAGAGGACATATATATTAGAGGCGGCTGTAGAGTCATAATTTATGAGGACACTAATTGTCCTTTTTTAGACACGTGTTTTTGTCAAGTATTTTACAATGTTGACTATATTTCACGATGAGCTATTTGTTACTAATTCTAGAAAGTTGAAAAAGTTTAGCAATAAACATAAATCATCAAGTTTGGAGATAATATTATCTATTTGTCTGTCCCTAGAGCCATTATAACGCAGCTTTAATTGCTCTAAATTGCATTAAGCGTCCATAACAGTTGAATATGTCAAAGAGAATAAATACAGTGAATGATAACCAATCAATTAATTACAAGACAGGCACTGATATCGAGTGTGACTAATTTAATTGTTGTGATGTTCGCATTCTCAAGGGTCATCGCCGGCCGTCAGCCGACCCTGTACCCGACCGTGTTCGGTTACATATCGGGCTTGGAATTTCTAGTTGTTGTAAATCCTTATACGATATAGAGGAAACGTTCTTGTCTATATTATAGAATGTTAAACAAAACAAACACTTATCTACTACGTCTACCAAATGTCTCATTAAGCAAATCAGACATTTGGCAGACACATTTAGGGTTAACATTTCGAGTTAACGAAATACGGCAGTTTTATTACAATCACGATATTATCTTAGAATCACCTATTAGGCACGGAATAAACCATAAAGAGCTCCAATTTACTTTTAGTTATTCTACATTTGTGTCAGACAGACAGCGAGTTAATTTAATCTAATCTAAAAAAATTGCCGGCTGACCCGAAAAGTTAGGCATTGACAATTTGGAGCAGTACAAAAATTGCGAGCTATTCTCATATCCTTGTCTGTCGGGATCGCTGGCAAATTGTTAAGGCGTCTCCTTGGGCTGTAGCCAAAGGTGTTAAGGACTAGAATATATAATTTCGGTGGCAAGTTGAACGGTCGGACGTAATAGGCGAATAGAAACAATTGCGTTGGCGGCCGCAGATTGAATAAAGCATTTAACCTGTGACTTCAGCTAGAGAAACGTCCATATGTTTTGGTAAGTACGTGTGGTAAGTAGTGTTTGGACCAAACAACGGCGATTTACATGAAAGTTTACACCATATGAGGGATTCTTATTATCTTTCCTAAGCTAACGGAGCGGGTTTTGCTAGCAACATACTATTTCACTTTTTTATGTCAACTACTCGTAACAATAGACGCGTTTAACACACCTTTCACACTTCAAACATGTATTATCGCAATTTTAATAGGAATAACACAACAGTTAATGACATAATGATATTTTTTGTCATTTGAAACATAATACATGCTTAATTACAGAAAAAAATGTTCCGGTCTCAAGAAATGGACAATGTTGACTCATTCTCAGATATTTTTTTAAGAACAGATGTTTCGTACAGCTTGATGCCAGTTTTTACGTACGAGATTGACGTATGTACATTTTTGTGACAGAAATAACGACTTGCATCTTATTAAAATTATTCGAAAAGCAATTATTTTATCTTGATCTTGGTAACGACGAAGTGAAACCGAATGGAGACTGATTACAGAAAAATGTTTTTGAATACATAAAATAATGAGCTTAAGTTTTAAAATTAAGAGGATAAAAAAGTCATTTTTAATCCAGAAATCGGTGGTTCAGAAACAGAATTGTAGTTTTTAGTAATGATTGTATTGATAAAACACTTTTTACTCTAAACATAAATAAGCTCGAGTTTCTGATTACAGACATGTGCGGATCCGCGGCACAATACATCATTGTAATCTGTGACATGCGTCGTAATGACGAGAGGAGTCTGAGGGATGAATACGAGAAAAAAAAGCCTCGGCGTGAATGGGCGCGCGATTGTGGTACAAAAGAGAGACGGGCTCTGAAACATTACTTAGTGCAGTGGAAGACTGCCTGATGGTAATACTGTGGCTGTGAACGAATGAGATAGTTTGACGACAAAGGGTTTGTAAGAAATCTTTTAACTGTTAAGGTTCCTTGAATTGTTCCATAATGAAGGGAAGAACTAGAAAAGGAATTTTACGGTTCGGCCGACGATGGATACACTGCTATTTCAGAATTAAGGTACTTATCGCGGTCCAAAAGAGTGTATGCGTGTGTAATCACTTATATTTTGCTTTCAGGTAACTTTTCTATAGACTGTTAGCAATCTCTAATCGAATAAATTGCTGTGTGTACTTACCTTCTGCTTTCATATTTCAATACTCTACATCTGGAGCAATAATATTACAGGTTGTGTTGACGCTCGTCCCAATTTCCATCCAATATCGTCATAGGAAGTTGCATTTCAGTCGCAATGTTGACACAACTGTAAGTAAGGCTGGGATTCTACTGAGCGTGCATGCCGAATGTTAGTTAGTTTTAGGACTTACTGAAAAGTTTGCACAACGCTGTTTGAGTTTAATATTTAATCGTAACATTAGCTTAAACATTTTGCATGCTATTTAACTTGAAATTCCAATGTTTGTGTTTCGTAAGTAGCTAAACTGCGAAATGGGACTAATACAGACTTCAATGGTCCTAAAATCCAAAATCTGCAATTACTTAACTAAAAAACAAAACGAAGTCTATTATTACTTTTAAAAACCCACTTTTTTACAAAACGGATTAAAGAAACTTTTCTGCGATAGGAGGAGAGTGAATCTAGGAACAGATAGTATTTGATAAAACGTAAGAAGCATTATGAACAAGCTCTACTTCAGCATTTCATAGATTACAATAAGCAACTTTATTCGCCAAAAAGTTTTGACATAAGTTTTCATTAACATCTTGGGAAATGAGGACGCCAACTTTTTATTTTTATGCAGCTTTTGACGTGACTTTTAAAGCCCCAGTAAAGTTTTATCTTGTTTTCTTAATTACCTTTCCTTGTTGGTTGTGCTTTATAGAATATGTCCCCGTTGCCTCATCAGCTTTCAACGTTCAGCTTAAATGCATTAAATACTTCTTTTGACAGATCTGATGTAATTAATGAAAGTAAAAGCTTTGACTACTTTACCGTGTTATAAATAAATAATAAATAATACATCAGTATTGCATCCGCGCGAAGCTGGGGCGGGTTGCTAGACTCGCTAGTAAAGAATAAACGCTAATATTAGCCATAAAATACCACTAAAACGTTCAGTTACTCCAATAATTTAAACTATGCCTTAAGTCAAAGTTTTCAGCATGACGTGGCACCCTGTCAACGTGACGAATAGCTCGAGGGTTCTGCTCGGCCTACGGAACACTAATAAACGTTCGACGAAGGTAATGAAAACAGATGATATGACGTCATGAGTTCATTAACATGTCAGCACAATTTTAGCGATGGTGGGACGTTTAGGAAGGGTTGTACAAATAAAATGTTATGTACCTACTTAGGGATGAAAGGCAATGATAGTATAGAGATAGCTGACCCCTGGATTAACACAAAGGCTCCTGCTGCTTTATAACCGACTGAGTCAAAGGGGGTAATGTTTTTGCAGTTATAACCGATAATTGCGCGGACGAAGGCTAGTTGTGAATAAAGACAGCATACTGAAGGGTTTTATTCTCTACAACATATAAAATAATAACTTACTGCTCTAACAAATTCCCATCAAATAAATGATATTTACAAAAAACTACACTCAAAAAAACACAAGACTCTTTGTCTAAAAGTAAACAGCGGCTTCGAAACATTTAAATGTAATCAAGCGAGTCTAGGTCTAGATAAAAGCCGTCGGTCTGGCCTGAGTCTGCCATTGTCTGCCAGACTTCGGAGACAATGTAACGGCGCAGCTCTTAGCTCTTAGACTACTTTAGTACAGGAGCTACGGTCTACGTGGTACGCCTCGTCTAGTTCGTACGAGCCGTATTATTGGAAATTGCAATTTTAAAAGGTTTCCGAATCTGTGGTCATATTTACTTCGGAGTCTTTCAAGCTCCTGCTATTTCGGCCTGAAAACCAAGTCTTTATTAAAGTTATTAAAAGTCTATTACTAAAAAGGTTATTTAAAGATTTATGTGTCCTTCATTGAAATTTTTATATTTTTAATTGCAAGCTGTCACAAAAAAAAACGTTTTTATAACAAACTTTACACCACCTTTACTTATGCTTTAAAACACCTTTTACACTAACTAACTAGTAACATCTAACCATGGGGAGTTTAATTGCGCTGTTAACGATTACAAGACGTAAACTGTCCGGTTACGTTACATCACTTTACAGTTTATGGCGGTCTATTAAACTTTGATAGCTTGTAAATTTATTGGAGACTGTCGGAATATTTGTTTAGTAATGAAAGTGTAATTTGTTGTTTAAATAATGAAATGTTAATTGATAATGTTGTTTATACGCTTACCTACATCTAAGATGTTTATTTGTAAACAAGTTTATTTTAATTTATATCAGTCTTTATTAACTGACATGAATACTTTAGAAGCAAACGACTCGCTTAGATGTAAATGAATAAAAGCGGTTTGGAAACGATAGTATTAAGGCCCATTTATTATTGCTAAATCCATTTTTACAGGTAACTGGTTTAATAATTAACCGTAAGTAAAATATACAAAGCTATTCGTCTAACTTTACCTTTCATATATTTCATACCGTGAAACTTCCTAGTAACGAAGCAAGTTAATAACGCCTACGTTTGTTACCAGGAATTAACTTCGAAGCACTTTAACTGAAGCAGTTTGCGAACTGACTGAAGGTAATCTGTGGATAGTGTTAACTTCGGACGTTATGTAACATGCGCGAACTGGGCTATCTGATTTAATTTATGTTACAATAGCGTAGCAAAACTCTGTGGTAACAGTTGTACAAGGGATGTACATATTCGTTATACTGATTGTTTTTATGAAATAGCAGTATAAACGAAACAAAATTTGATTCAGTCGATAATGGTTCTAACTTAACGATACAAACACATAGCGATATTTATTAAAATTGATGCTCTTATAACATGCCTACAAAATAATTACTAGCCACACTCCCTAAAAGACTATGATAATAATGCTGAAAATTGTTTATTATATGAAGGTCTGAAATAGCAGTGTCTCTTTCCACAGCATCCAGGCATTCTAGGTAATAGGCCAGAGATCCTACATTCAACTAGGATCCAACCAACAGCGATGCATTGCGTAGAACGAAACAACCACCGTCATATAATTTTCAATAGAATCCTCAAACTCACTTGTCATTTACACCATCATCTCTCGAGGTGTTCACCAAGTTATTTTCATGAATAAATAAATAATTCATTCATTAGTTTATAAGTAAATCTAACAGCATTCCGACGCTTTGCATATGTGTATGCAGTCTGATTAAGAAATGAGTATGCTAAGAGTGTGGTCCATTTACAGGGCTGCCAAGACATCTACAAGTTAATATAAGCTTTGTATATTTAAGTTTCTGTGGGCAAAGTCCAGAGGTGTAACTGTAAATCACTTACTCTTTTTACTACCTATATGTTGAATTCTTTTGAGATCATTGAAGCTGTACCAGTATCTATCGTACTTGTATCTAAAAGTTTCGAATTATGATACAAAAAATAAACTATAAAAAACCGTCCTTAATTACATGTAAAAGCTCCAAAACTAATGACTACTTTAATTTAATGAAGTTATTCATTAAAACACCTTCACAAGCCGCGCCCAACTTGCATCACTTCACACGTCATAATATTTCGTTTTAGTGAGAGAAATAGGTCAAAGTTCTCATTCAATCGTCCCAGATTCAGAATTACCTGGCGACCTACCTCTTCTTAAATGAATATTTTTGCAGGTGTTGAAGAGAGACGCCGCTCTATGCCATATAGTGCTCTGTCACACTTCCACAACTGCCCGGCCTTGGCGACCTATGACCTAATTTAATTTGAACTAAATTAAACTCATATGTAGGCCAATATTCTGGGAACTTAAATCAATACTGCAACGTATTTCAAATTCAGATTGCTCGCCGAAATATCGGAAAATTATTCACCGGCTTTATGTTTTTCCCATACAGTTTATCGGGAGATATTATTAACACATTCCGGGAATAAAATAACTCGATGGAGCTTTTTTTTGCTTTTCAGAAAGGTAAAACCGGTATTGGCATTAATTTGGAACTGTTATCTAGTGTAAATTTGGATTCAATCGTTATTTATTAAACCTATTTGTTTATAATACTTTTTAGAATGGCTTTTTTAGTGTTAGGTACTTGATTTCACAGCCTCAGTATATTTATAAGATCTCAATTTCGATGATACAAATGCTATAATTAAAGCCTATCTTACAAATGAGTATTATGCAGAAGTACTAATAAAATGATCTACATTTTGACCAACACTTTACTATTCCACTACCGACCTGGAAAACAATATTCCTTGTAAATTAGTCGCCAAGGAATAATGACGTCACATTCTAGCAAACATAATTAGGTCAGCAGGTACACATAGATATGATTCCGCATAATTCCGGCTAGTTAAAGGACACCGCTCCCCTTTTCAGAACGCGCCACAATACGAATGCTCAGCCTGACACATTTGTAACTGCGACATGTCGTGAGAAAGAGTTGTTTACATGAAAACGACGTTCTTTATACTCGTATTTTGTTGTGTTTGTTAGTGCGGTTTTATTTGTGTAAACTGAAGACTTACTACCACCTTTTAAGGCTTTTGCTATTGAAAACGAAGCAATGTACAGTTGTACACGTAAAAATGTATTTACACGACCAAACAGTTGAATCGATTTCTTATGCGAAACTGCTGAAGCTGTTGTGAAATGTTCTTGATATTGTAAGCTAAACATAAAATGTTTAATTTAAAAGAAAATTTTACGATTTCATATATCATCAGACTTGGACTTACAACTTCAATTGTTTTAAGGTGTTACATACATGTTTTTGCTCGTCACTGTAGGTAGGTACTACATAGCAAGGCAGAGCGGCAAGGCAGAGTCTGTTTCCCACAATGGTAGGTAACAGGCTTACTGTAAGAGGTTATTTCTAGCTAGAGCATGTTTGCAGTTCGGAGATCTGTGATCTGAGAGAAGGTTTTGACTGTTTTACCGGACTTTATCCAAAATAATTTTAATTAATACAGCTTCTGAAACTAGCAGATACATCTGATATTGTAGTCCAGAATTGTATAATAGTAGCTGTAGTGGCTTATGTATTTTTTTTTTATATCTAGTCCGTGTTACAAAATAATATTTAAGAAAACTAATAACTTTTATAATTCATGTCAAACACTTTACGATCCATTAAAGTTATTACCTGCATAAACGAAAAACCTTGGCATTTCACGCCACGAACATCTTTATTCACAGTTTACAAAAACGTGTTCAGTTTCATAATGAATTTTATGCCCCATGGCTTTACTAGAGGCCTTTAGTGCGACATAATTCAAGATTATGTCTTTATTGTTTCGTTATCCATGGAGCGATACGTAATTATACTCCATTTGTTTAGGTAATTAACTAAATGTAAACAATTTTGGTATGTCTTTTAAACAAAATGTGATCTTTAAAAATGTAAAATACGTTTTACAACATGAAATACATTCAGATTTTCTAAAACTATAGTTAATTGATTTATAAGCAGTAATATCCAATTAAAAAAATATTTTTTTGGTTAAAAAGTAACGCCAAGATTGTTTACATTTAGTTAACTACCTAAACAAATGGAGTATAGGCTGTTGAATGGTCTTTAATAGGCCTTCGGGCTCACCCACCCGTAGCCTATTTAGTTTGCTAACCAATTATCTAACAACGCGACTCGATTTAAAAGCGATTAAACTAGTAAGGACCTACCAAACACCTATTAAAATAAGACTGTAGCGGTTGTGGAAGCGTGACAGAGCACTACACGGCATAGAGCGGCGTCTCTCTTCAACATGAGATCAGTCCTGATTTAAAACGCGGTGGTAGGTAACAGTGAGGCAACACAACTGATTCGATTAAATACTACGTGTATCTGTCAAGCTCTATTTAGAAAGAATATAACAAATGGTTCTGTCATTTGTATGCCTGTGACCGTAATAGATTCATATTTGTAATTTAGGTTAATATAATTTCATTTAGTCCTTTGGGGTTTTGTATATTCTGTGACGAATACAAAAATGCGTCATCACTGAAACTTTATTTTGTTCTCATTTTGATTTATAAGCTGCGTATACAAGAGCAAAATATACAAATATAAAGTATACACTAGACTATCTCGCAATTTAAATTAACCGTTGCAGTGCAGAAGGCGGGTACACGCGATGCCACGTAAACACGTGTCAAAGAGACTGACAGCACCCGCATTGGATAGCATAGCCTGCAGTCTCGGTTTCACTCTCAAAGCGTCTAGCGTGTTCTAGTTCGGCACACTTCCACACTTACACCATCTAAAGGATTCTGCACCCGTTGCCCAACCAGTCTTACAGCCAGTTGCCCGATTTGTTGAGCTCCTAAATGTGTAATCAGTTTTACGTAGCTTTTCTCTTAACTTTTGACGAAACGCTCGCTTATTCGGGCAACGTTTACTTTTTACAAAAAAAAAGCTTTGTTGAGTGAATTTCAACTTTTTCTTTCGAGTTACACTTGATTATGTAAAAGTTCGTTTATAATCAAGACTGAAGCAATTTGGGGAGTCGAAAAATACAAATATTTTTGTTGGTTGTATATTATGATGTTGATGTATATTACAGGAGAGTCTGGTAAAGTAATTAGCGGGCGTGTCTACGAGGCGATGTTCAGTCTGCTGGGAATTGGGTCGCGGGTGCTCGTGATCTAGGTCTGCGGGTCCTAAGTGCCAAGTTAGGGTTAAGGAACGCTCGAAATGCCTGTCTTACGTGAGGGAACCTGTAAGAGGGTGGAAAACAATTTGCGGAGAACAGATTTTGCACAAAAGTCTGAAAATTTACTTGAAGGGATTTTTAGAAATGTTAAGAAAGATTACACTGAAATGCATTAAAAGTTTTGCGTAAAGAAAGCAAAGCCAGCAATTAACTAAAAATAAACTTTTTCGAGACTTATCAAAACGTAATCATTTATCTCTGCCTTTTTAACCACAGCAATGATTATTCTATTCTTCGATATGTCTGTGATTAGACCAAAAGCACAAACAGATCCTTACCACATTTCACAACACCAGCATCTCATCCGATAATTAAAAGTTAATAGAAAGGCCATCATTATGTATGGAGGAAGGAATCTGGGCCGTTGTCAAGTGGCTGCAGACTTACAGGCGTGCTTCTATTATACGCCGTCAGCACCTTAGGGTGAGTGACCTCGCGTGTGATTTTACGAGTTTTTTTAACAGGCAACTTCGAATTTATGATAACGATTGTGAAATGAGTTCGGATATTATAGGTGGTGTTTTTGACACATATTTTTTTTGTTAGCTGTTGTGATTATGAGAGAAATAAAGGTGTTTTTTGTTTACACCGTTTTTATCAGATAATACTAAATTACTGTGTTAAATCGCTTGTTTAGTTACCTTTAAATAAATAGGTTATTAATATGCTACCTGAACCGAGTATTTCCAAAGTTCAGAATACTAACATGCAATTTATCAACCAGGAAAATTATAAATAAACTATTTACACAGTTATTAATACAATAACTGCAACGTCCTTGCCAAGTTTAATTGTTTTAACTTTACCCTATATTTGGAATACCGTAGTTCAAATGAATCCACCACGTACATGTCTTATTACTAGTTACACATTAAGCTGATCTATCTTATATTATTATGTAAAATTCCCGTGTCATAATATTAGTTACCGTACTCCTCGGAAACGGCTGGACTGATTCTCTTGAAATTTTGTATAAATGCATTCAGTAGGTCTGAGAATTAGCCAACATTTATTTACGATTCCGTTTTTTTTTTCGCGTACGAAGTCGTGGGCAACGGCTAGTAATGTTACAATAAAAAACATACTCGATACTATCCACAGCCCATAAAAATCGGAACGGAAGTTATTTCCCATAGCGCAGTAAGTGATGTCGAATCCACAAGGATACCGCGACATAGTACAACTTCCTCGAGACATGCCGCACGGAATTACAATCAACTATCAAGTGTACGGTCGGCAACAGAAGTCGGTTAACACAATCACGCTAATTTTAAAGTTTTATTAGCTGTTACCCACGACTTCGTACACGTTAGTAATACTCGGAAAAGATTTAAAAAAAATCTTGTTTAAAAATAGATGTTGGCCAAATCAATTTACTTATATCATGAAAGTTGTATATGAATGTTGTAAAGTTGTTACATATTAGATATCAATAAATTACTGTTGCTACTCTGTAGAAAAATAGGATTCACACATAAAGTAAAATTTAAACGTGTTAAACACCAATTTCTTTCAGTCTCAAAAAAATACTGGTAAGAAAATCTAGAAAAAATCTTACCTAAAACTTCTCTAGGTACAAAAATTCTTAACCAAAAATATTTTCGTTTCAACCGACTTCTCCTGCTGACCGTACCATCTTACCAGGCTATTGTGTATTGTAGTCTCCAGTATGGAGTATGCATGCGTCTTTAGCCCTTATATCGTGTAGATTGGTGATAGTCAGCTGGGTAGCCTTTGTTCTAGCTTGTATGCGCGATAGAATTCGATTTGATGTGGAGTGTGCCCATACTTGTGTATGGCCAGTCGCTTGCATGATTATGAAAGGTCGTTGGTTCAGTGCAGCAGTAGGATGTTATTTGAAATTTTTAGCTGATGTTCTAAAAGCGACTACAGACTCACGCGAGAAATTTTGCCGAGACATGCGAGCATTGAGAAGGTATCCGAGACGAGAAACCAATCACATTCATGCTTCTCCGCTGTCCTCGGGGGTTCTCAGCGTGTGTACGTATATGTATTATAAGTAGCTATATGTCATATTACAATCGGTGTGAATTTACCGGCTGCTGTAATATGTATGTAAATTGCAGATGTAAACGACAGCAATTGACAGATAATTTCACAATTACGATAGTATCGTCTAAAGTTTAATTGTCTAATTCGTACGTCTGTCGTCTAATGTGTACGACGTTATTGCGACACCTAACATGAATTTCATTTTAAAAGTTAACTATCTTTTTGCTAGCGGTTTGCTTTTATAGGTACGTAAAACCACAAATGTGAGGAATTTACCGCATTCTATTCCCTTCTTATTACGATGACGTCACTTGAGGAATGCGGTAAATAAAAATGTGTTACCTAATTGCATTTGCAATTGTCCATACAAATGAATATGCAAATATATAGCAGGAATGTCGTATAAATTCAAAGAATAAAGCTTAAAATGTTTCGATTCTGAAAAGAGGTTGGATACAGGCGTGTGAGAGATAACAAATGAGTTCTTAGAAGCAGAATGACTACCACCTGTTAAAGTTATGTTATTGCAGGTGTGGAAAAGAGATGCTGCTCTACGGTGTGTAGTGCTGTCCTGCTTCCACAACTGCAGTAATATTACTTTAAGAGACGTAAGGTCTTCAGGTGTGTGGTGACGTAGGGAGTGTAAGACCCACCTGTTTGTTCGGGACTTGTCGACGAATTCGTTCCGTTACCGTCTCATCGTTCAAGATCTGGAAATAAACAATATTTGAATTATTACTTTTGTTTTTTTTTTCTACAAGGAGAAAAGGAAACTGTTTAGAGAGTGTAAGTATAAACAAATTGCTGTGTTTTTATTATTCTACTGGGATATTGTTCTAACCCTGTCTATTTAGTAGCAACAAATGTATTTTCATTATTTTTTGAACTTTTTATGATATGATGATGATGATGTACATCTACGTGTAAACACGGACAGAATTATACATAATGATAATTAGGTATACAGAAATATTAAAAAATCTGCCCACAGATCCGTGATAGGAGAGGTAGTTAATAATGGTAGTCACACTTCTTTGCATATTTTAAATTAATTGGAATAGTTTGCAAAATCTTTTAAAGTAGAAAGCAGTCAGAATTTAATATACGAGTGCGTTCTAAGTAATTGACTTTTTCTTATCTTTTCCATAATAAATCCGTAAGGTATGGGTTCGATTATTACTAACGAAAACCCCAGCTGGGGCTGGTGCGCCCCTCACCCCACGTCGCGTTACTATAAATCATACTTAGTTACACCTACAGCATTGCCTGCGTATAATAATAATAGTAACACAAAACTTTGGTCCTATACGTTTATTACGTAACTGATAAGGTTTTAATTGAATTAATCGCTATACCTTAAAAAAATTGAGAAATATTGTACTTGATTTAAAAAAAAACTTTGTTTTACGTGGACCCCAAAAAAAGCCTAGAAGAAGACGTTTCGAACTCAACTCTTTGGTATTAAGCTACCCCCAAATAAATAGCCATAAATGGAGATAGTTTGAAAAAGGGAGTGGAGGGCTTTGCTGTACAGGAGCCTCAAACGGTCCAACATAACAATTATTTTTTTTTGTGAACATAACCAGATTTATATTTACTGGAATAAACATCACAAGTTTAAAAATTTATCAAGTAGATGAATATTAAATTCGACAGCTATTCTGAACAGAAACATCCCTCTAAGATATCGAATCCCAAAGCGAATCTAATCCAATTGCAGCGTTAGAGGCGTTATGGCATCAAGCATCGAATATAAAATATCAATAACTTGGTTTGTGAACCAGGTCGTTACTAGGGAGAATATTTCCACGTTTACTGGTACCAGCTATCAATATTGAGTTTGCTAACGTTACGCTTTGAACACGTATTTCAACTGAATTTTCAGGCGTTTGAAGTTGTCATCAGTGTAGACATAGTATGGATATATTTTTACTGTATTTTCATGTTTTTTTGTAGGATATTTTCATTTGAGTCAGTCTAATCTTGTGTGTACACTTCGTACTACGAAGATGGCTCAAAAAATATGATTCTTGTCACAGGTGTGCTCTCTGCAAGTTGTATTTCATCAGTTGTAATGTTTATAAAATCGAGTATTGTTCCAGAAACTTGTTCTATTATTTCACGCCGTTTTCCGCAAAGATATTGATTATAGGTTTAATATAAATGTGACAGGAAAACACCTAGTTGCCATAACGAATAATAAATTCTAATTATATCAATTATTACAAATAATTAAAGAATACTAATGTATTCTAGAGGTTTTGCGTGCAGGAAACTTGCAAACATTGGAATGCGAGTCACTGTCATTACACGGGTATCTATAATAACTTCGTTACACACTTATTAAGCAAAAATATTATAATTTAGTCACCGAACTTTTTGGGCACCGGAAAATAGCGGCATCAGAACTGTGTTCGTATATTTTTTTTAATAAATGGTCACGTCACGCGAACCTTTCGATCGCTGGCGTGTTTTGATTACAAACTTATTGATTTGAATATTATTATGATATAATAATACAATGTGCGGAAGGATCTAGTACTTTGTATGTATTTTAAGTTTACTTGCTAATTCATCCGTTTTGTGTACGGAAGTGTTTATTTTGGTGCACAATACCATATATGAAATGCAGTATTGACTTACACAATTGGGTGTTGGAATAGAAATCCACAATTTATAGTGCAGTAACTACGAATTTTTAGAATATTGTGGTAAATGTTCGAAAACTTCAATATATTTTACATATCGTGTATATTTCAGAGTAATATTGTTCCATTTTGTACCAGTCTAGACTCTACAGGCATCTCTTGACTGTCATATTTCTCTGCGTTATCAAGCGTGGAATTTAATGAAACAAATTATGTTCCCTACTGACAGACGGATTAGGCCGAACGGGGCTCGCCAGGAAATTAGGGATAAACCTGGAATGCGTAGGTGGGACAGAGAAAATGATAACTTATAAACGTTTACGAGGGGCGCCAAAAGTAATGGTGGACATTATTAGGCGTTTTAATATCAGTGGTCCGTGACGAACGACTTCAAAATGGAAAGGAAAATGCGGAAATAATGGAGCAGTTTTATACGGCATTCGTAGAAAAATGAGACATAATTGGTACTACAGGAAATGTTAAGTCAGTTAAGAAGCCAAATAAATACTTGAGAATATAACGAGTCCTTTGTTTTGGGTTAATGATATGGAACAATACTAATATATGAAATACATATGGATATTTATTGCGTCACTAACAAATTTCAAACAAAAATACCAGGCCGTGCAGCGGCTTGTTAAAAGATTCCACTAAATCCATCTTTCGGCCAGATACGTCCAAGAATAGCAACACCGAAAAAACTTAATTGTGAACAATTCCTCCACACGCGGACTCATTAAGCTTTCATGAAGGAAGTTCTCATTAAAAGTGTGGAGCAATGAGCAATTTCCGCCGAACGCGCATCGATGGAATAGAAGAATGCACCATAACACGCAAATATCTGATTCACTGCACGAATATCAAAATACGTGAGCTTTTTGTATGGAACGTTGGATGTAAGGCTCCATACACACAGCATTGCGGAGTATCGACGTTCAGAATATCAATTTCAATTCGATACAATTGTGTTAAAACTCCTCTATTCATAACAGCATTTATAAGGCTTTGAGTGTAAAAATATGTTTTATATTCATTTGTTTCTGTTTATCTTGAACGTTATCTTTAAGTTTTTTACAAAAAATCCTGAGAGATATTTACGGTATCTTGTTAAAAGCTTTCAAAAGTGTCTTTCTTTTTTAGCTTCAAAGAAATTTAAAAGAGTTTTACCGTTTGCAGGTTTTATAAATAAGAAATAATTGGACTAAACCTGGCCTAAATTCGAATGCCGAACAATTTGGGTTTGCAAAGTTAACGAGGTCAGGCTGGGGATTTATCTGTAGTTTGAGCCGTAATAAAACTGCAAGCAAAGAGTTTGGGTTAGAAAGGCGGCTCAATGGAGGGCCAAAGTAATGGCGAGATGTAACGCTTTAAGGAACCATGTGCGATTGAACGGGGTTCAATTGACCGACGGGTAAAAGATAGGGTTTGTATATTAGCATCGAAAAGCTAAAACCATACCGTACAGACAGAACTATCAACATAGTTGGGTGTGTATGGGCTTCTTACGTATATTGGCGTCGAAGAGTCTACAGACATTCGACCTACATGGTTCTATGTGGAATAGGTAGGAATAAATAGGAGTTTGAAGGAAATCCTTTGTCCTAGTCATCTCCTGAGCGAAACGGAAGTAATTACGGAAGGCGCTTCGAATGGCCTCCGTGAAATGTTCGCCGAGGTTTGCACTGAAAGGTTTCTTAAATACCTTTCTTTTTCATTTAGCTGTAGTCTGAAAAAGACTGATTGCTGAAATGTTTTCGTGAATTACAGACTTTCTTTCTCTAAATCGTTTTGTAGAGAAAGCTGAACACAGAAATAAGAAGAAATCGAGGCATTTTTAACTTCTGTCTGGCAATGAGAAAAGGCATAATATATTAAATTCTTTAGTCAATTGTATTAAATTAAATTCATTCACGTATATTACAGTCAAAGATCATTAACACTAACATTTGTCTACATAAACTAAAATCAGTCCAACAATTCTGTCTCAAAGTTAAAATAAAAAGTTAGACACTAAAGCAGCTGAATTGCATTATAAGCGCCGTTATTACCTCAGTCGATTAAGCACGGGATGAAGTTAGGCCGAAAACGTTAACTTGGATGATTTCCAAGTCGGGATCACGCAGGTCGTCGGCCATGCTGTGACGTCACACGTACAGTCAACAGGAAAACGCATAAAACGACAACACTAACCATTTCCTTTTTAAAGCAAAAAAGTAAGAGAAACAATGCAGTATTCTGCTGGCGGTATTTACAGTAGACACGAGTACTATTTAAAATTTTATTAGCTTTTTTATTTTTGCTCCGTTTGAGCGTTGTCGGTGAGTGTACGTGCACAAACAAAACACTCGCGGCTTTGTGTTAGATGCAAACAAGTGTAACAAAAGCCAGAAGCGCCTGTAGACAACATTACATTCGGTATTTTTAGACGCTTTCAGTACGTAAATAAGGTAATTATATTACTTAGGGTTGTCAGGTGTCCGTATTTCATACGAGTCAAGAATTAAGTGACCGGTTTTGGCCGGCGTCCAATTTTTTGCAGACATAAAGTTAATGTTTGTTTGCGTCGATATTACCACTGACATCCAAATAAATAAACATCGTGGAGATACTTACCTAAAATATATTTGGAGTCAAACTTATATAAACTCTTTGGTTTAGTAAATTAAGTTTCATGAACCCATCTACAACACTGCATAAATGTCCTCTTTATTCAATAGCTAGTTAAAACAGCAAATCGGAATCGTTAGATAAAACGTATCTAACATCCGTAATACTATAAAATTATAATTTATTTTGCATGAACATTATCTCACAACCACATCCGAATTTGCTGAAAATGTTTTAAACCCGATAATACTTTATAGGGAACTAAAACAAGCTCCTTGATTTTGTAAATTCGTCGGCGAAGGGGAAGTCTTGCGAAGTGGTTGCGGAGAAAATTACGCCCTTGGGCTGTTTTTATAGCGTTCGGGGTCAACATTGCCAAATATATTATGTAAACTACCCTCAAATGTTATACGAAGCGACTCGTATCAAAGAGTCATCTTAATAAACAAAAGATCGGTGATTTTTATTTATGGAAAATTTTAACTTTTTGTAATATGCCTTCGATCGGATAAAATCGCGAAATTATATGTTTAGTGCATCGGGAAAACCACAGAATTGAAACTATATTTATTTATAGCAGCAATTATGTAATATGGCCGTGTAAATAAATTAATAATTATTATAGCGCAGTAATAAATAAACTATTTTCCTATTGTAGGTATGTCTCTATTCCAATACTAAACTATTTTGATTTATTGTACCCAAACTTTACTACAATAGTGCTACAAGGATCTTTTGGCACGCGGCCGAAAACAGAACTAATGTCGTCATATATGAAAAACCATCCCTTTTGACAGACAGTTAAATTGATTCTTGCTACAAAAATGGACACCAGCGTGTTATGCATCCACGTGCCAAAAGATCCTCGTAGCACCAGTAGTAATATAGTATAGTTTCAAGCTCTATACACTAATAGAAAATAATATTTTAGTCCCGCAGTCCTAGGAAAAGACATTCAAACAGCTCATTCATTCTCAATCATTTACCAGAGAGAATAGGTACCTACATAACTCATTACCATAGTTCAACAGTCCAAACATTCCATATTGGGATCTAACAGTTATCAACAAACAGAGTTACACAAAGGTACGACATATGTGAGAAAATCCTCAGAGGGTTTCAATGAGGAGGCACGGCCGGTCTCACGAATTCTGTCTCTGGGAGCGTGCGAACTATTTGCATAGCGCATAGCACTGTGTGATGCGAACACTGGGCAAGAGAAGATCCCATGGAGCATAGATGGGTTAAACAGTGTCGCAGAACTCATAAACCTAAGACAAGACAGATTTGAAATAAGTTATTATAACTAACCCTGAAATACTTTTTATTTCTAGCTGAACTAAAGAATTTTTATCATTTGCAACAATCAAACCAACACCATCTACAAATACTGTCAAAAAATGACGCATGTAACTTGAGTGTCACTACCAGCTACTTTTCTATAGGTATTCCATGTAAGGTATATTTATACCTGTGTATTCGAATGTCGACAGATTGCCATTTTGTCAACCAATAAAGATAAGAAATAAAGTAAATCCAACGCGGGATAGAAGATTACCTGTTACGTGACTTATCCTCAAAGCTTTTGTACTTTTCCAAGCGACTGGGATTAAGGATAAAGAAATACATAATGTGAATCGTATTGTGACTCGCGTTAATGTTTTAACACTATATATACATAGTTTTACAACATGTATAATATTTACAGTTGGTCTTACAAGATCAACTGTAATAAAAGTAATACTAACAAATACGTAATGGTTGCGTTTCAGATGCGCTTCAGATTGCCAAACATGCATATTGCGTGTCTTACAAAAACTCAAAAATACTTTGTAAGCGAGATCATTAAAATCGGCGATGATAAAAACAGTTTGACGTAACAATTAGTGCACACACACTCTCGGAAGTAGATTCGTAGTAGTTGTAAGATAAAGGTTGCGTGTTCACGGCGATTACTCCGCGCCATCGTGCGGCACTGCTCCGCCACGCGACGAGGCCTATTCTGCACCGCATGTACCACAACCTCCAAGACAGCTAAACACCTCCCAGTGAGTTATAGTTATACCCACTTGTAGCAAGCTTGTAGCGATGTCAGAAAAATCATCGTAAATTACATTGATGGCTGTTTGAAGAAAGCTGTTAGATTGTAAAAACGTGTAACATGCTTGTTATGGGTTATTGTGGTGCGTTATCTTTTATCTTGCCGACATGAGTTATCGTACAGTACAATACATAGCTATTTAACGTATGGCTTGGCTGGTTGAATGGCTTTCTCCAGATTTACTAGCACGTCCATTTCTACTAATAAAACTATCAAAACAATAACTATAAGACTAATAAAAGTAAGTACATATCACCGAATAAAGCTAGTTACAAACCGTATAATAAAAGCGAAACGTGCAATCATATAATTAATGGGGATTTGTATAAAGTTGCTGAATCACTCGGTTGATTGTTAGGCCACACCTCCCGAATCGGTTGCGATCAGCTACTTTAATACTCGAATGAGACGCAGAAACGAATTAAACGAGCTATGAACAATGCCCGAATTATCTTAAGCCAGCTGAGAAACACGATGGTGGCCACTTTGTGAGGCAAATCCGTTTAAATTCGATCCAATATACAGAAAAACTGGTGTGTAATTTATTACAGAAGCAATCGTTACAGTTGAGTTAATCAATTAAATGCTTTTCTGATATTCGAAGAATTCTCAAAACAATTACGCAAAAAAATGTTCGATCTGGTACAATTTGGTTCGATTGTAAAAATGAAGTGGAAATTACATTCGTTTTTTTACGTATCTATGTATCAAAGTCATCTTTACAAGAACACTACAGTAAAGTTTATTTTTGAAACATAATTAGGTCTTTGCTCTTTATAACAGCTGAGTGTACGAGCTATCTTGTGACGTTCAGATAATGTAACCTCAAGTTTATAGGCCTAATAATACATTTATATGCAATTTATCAGCTCTGCAGCTTTCATATTTTCACATATAAATATGAGAAAATATCGCCTCGCCTCGAAATCAGGACGTCCACTAACCGTTTTGCGTTCAAAGTCAAGGTTCGTAAACTGCTGCTTGAGAGACTAGCTGAGTCTTCGTTAAATCCTCTCCTCCCCTAATTCTTAAATCTATGTATGTGTATGTAATATATTTGTGTATTAGTATTATTTATTCCTCTGTATCCATATAAGTAAGGTTTATATTATTATAATTACTGCATATTTATATATATGTATTTAAAAGTAATATAGCATTTTTGTTTTCACTTCCCCCTTTTATTATCGCTTTTCCTTAATTTTTTTTTTTATTCACTACTCTCTTTTCTTTTACGCACCTACTTCTGTATTTCTCTGCACCCCCCTATGGTTGACTGGTAGAGAATGCCTCAGGCATTAAGTCCGCCATTGTACATATTTTGTATAAGAAGTATAAATAAATAAATAAATAAAATAAGAAAAGAGGTAATGAAAAACTTCTGAATAGAAATACGTATTACTAAATTTAACATTATTAATTTTAATTCGGAGATATCAAGGGGCCTATTCATAATCACTAACATTTTAAGATCTTTTCGACTACATTTCCAAAAAAAAAAACAAATTATTATAAATACTTTGATACCTTGAACATGCGTTTGTATCAACATCAAACAAACATTTAGCCAATTTCGGGTCATCACGGGCTGAAACTGACGAGCGAAATGGCGCCCAATTCGTAAAGGTACTCGTGTTTACGGCATCAAGGGCCCTCGTGTCTGCACCCCTCAGTCCCTTCACAACTCTAGTGGATGCCGAATGTAGGCCGGGAGTGATTGAATGCGCCTTTAATAGTGTTTTTATTATGATTGTGTTAACATCTGTACGTGTGCGTATTATTAAGAATGAATTACATTTTGAGCGCTACTCAGTGACAAGCATATTTTAAGTTGATTTTAGTACCTATCTAGAAATTCATTCATTAAGAATCGGTGATCACAGACCATTGCAAGATTTCAAGTGACCGAATAAATGAACACAATATTGCATACGCTAACGTACATCTCGTTAAAAACCTATTTAACGATCGAAAATTGCAATCAAACACCCGTAGGGCATAACACAATTTGTAACGCCCTTGCAATAATTACGAACTTCAACCTACAGACGTTAATTGACCTACAAATGTTCTGTAAACCTATAAATAACGTCAACAGATCATAGCAAACTGGTTACGTGCAAACATACTTGATTAAAACCCATGTGTTCGCCGAGGGGGTACAATTCGGCCAGTCGAGGTCAACGATCTTACCCACGTGGTACCATCTCAATTTATTAGCCATAATTTAGACCACAACATATTCCGCATACTTCGATAGTGTAGACTGTAAAATGTATAGAAGACCATAAACAAATTAGAGATTTTAAGCAATTAATTATACCATGTTGGTTTGATTTTATGTAACAGTTCATCAAACACTTTTCATGATGGTGTAACCAACTGCTTTCACAAATTTAGTTACGGTTTCAACAAAATCTTCGACGGCTTAATTTTATTTAGAATCCTATAAAGTTTTATAGGTTTTCGTGACTATAAACAAATGCTTCAACATTCCTAATTAGTATCAGAGTTAGAGGAATGTGCTTCCTGTACTTACAAAGATGGAAGGGATTTAGCAAGAAAAAATACGTTTCCTTGTAATACATAATGACGAATTACATGCCGTTATACTCCATTAAAGATGACAATGTCTACTTTAGGTCAACTGCACATATCTGTTCAGAATGACGTGGTGAAAAAGCTATATTTGATATGCATTAGAATAAGAAGAGTAGTAGACAATCATGAATTATGTAAACCAATGTTGTTATTCATAAGTTTTTTTCACGGAATAAAATAGACGAGCGGATCCGAAGCCGGTCGCTAGTTTAGTATGCTCTGAACAGCTGTGATTCTATTGATTTTCGTGGAAAGTTCTCTTCCACGTGCCGTAACTCTGAAATCCTGGTAACTTAGGATAGCTGCGTTTTGAAATCGTTTTAAGTTTGTTTGAAATACTTTGAGGAAGGATTTGAAAGGATTTGAAGGACTTTCGATGGTGATTTAAAGCTCACTGTGTCAATGGCTGTGAAGTGGTTGCGGTTTAGACAAAACAGTAGCTCTGGTTGTCTAACTCTTCAGTAACCTTTGTCGGGTAAACCTCTGATCGCATTGAAAAAGAATTAAAAAGCAGAGCAGTCAAACCAGGACACCAAGGATAAAGACAAATTTCCGCAATTTCTACTATGTAATACACGTTAGCAAAGCGATATGCTTTTTATATTATTAATATTTATCGCATTTCTCAGTTGATTCCCTTGTGTATGAAGTTATGAACGGCTCCAGACTTCGCCTCAATAAAGTACTTAAAGTATAAAGGACTGAGTCAGTACGCAAAGCAATAATTTGGTCGCACGCATTCCCAGATGTTTGTCTCAAACAGCACCGAGAATATCTAATGCTGTGTGAAGAATTTTTATGACCGCCGCAGGAAAGTGCGATAGATACACAACAAGTGTACCAGTATGAAATACTTTATGTACATTAATAATGTAGATACACCGTACGGTCAATGCCTTACAAATTATATTTGAAAAGTAAGTTTAGTAAATTACGGCGCTATCGACGGCGCTATCGCTTACCAGATTCGCAATTATGTATCTCGGTAATACTTGTATAACAATTTTTATATCATTTATTATTGTTCCTAAATGCTGTTGCGCTGCTTATACAGGATACGATAATTGTCAAGGGTATTAGGTTATTCATACTATTACTAAGTCAAATAAAACCAGACACTAGAGACTCTGCCAAGCGATAAATTAGATATTAAGTAATCGAACGTGATTATATGCGGTTATAGACAATCTAGTCTATTGGTAGTGTTGGCACAGATAAAAAGAAATGATTTCTTGTCATAGACGGAACGTTGACAAACGATATTGTTACTTGTCATTATCTTAATTGATTAATTGTTAGGCAAGTGTATGTTTGTATGTTTCTGGGTGGTATTACTTGACAGACAACAAACTTATCACGTGTGTGTTAATGAACCTTGGTAGTGTTTACAAAGTGTCGGGTCCGTGCCGTGCGGAATTGTTCTCTCTTTAAAAACAATAGTGCCCATGTTAATCGGGAATTGAAAAGGTAGGAAGATAGGAACCGAAACCGATCGGATGATGAGAGCAAGAATGAAATGAGAAAACAATCACTTTTGGCAGACAGATAACAAGAATTAATGAATCCGCAATTGAAATTATAACCAAAGGCACGGAAGCCAGTGGGTGAAGTAATTTGTTAGGAAAACAAATGTTAGGAAAGCAAATGCGTATGTTTTTTATATCACGCTTTTAGCACGTTAATTCGATAACACATAAAATACGCAATCGTTAAACCGAAACGAATTAGTCTATGGGAAAGGAAGAAATCTCTAGAAGTGAGAGTGAAGTCAGGAAATTAACTTCTAAATTACGGGAAATAAAGAGCCGACTTTTATGGAAAATTACCTTTTCTTTTATTTACACAACAGTACAAAAGACTTCCGGAAGATTTGTGAGGAAACCAATGTCCATTACAGCAGTGCTATTTTTAAAACATACAATGTCTGGCATATCTGTCAAAACACGTCAAAATCATACAATTTTGGACAATTCGAGGAAGAGAATGAAAGTTCAAAGGCGCCAACAGATTGCAATTTTATTGTTAACTTATATTTACTTTTGAAATAAATATGAACTGGGTTAAAAATACGAATAAACTGTCCCAAAATTACTACTCAGTACTGCACGTAATCATATAGCCAGCAAGCAGTCTACAACTTATCGCTAACATTCTTGTGCAGTTTGTTGCACCAAATTAGTCTACTTACAGTAAATTAAGAGTAAGCTGTATTTAAGTAAGTAATGATGTACTTACAAATGGTACAATTGGTAAGAATAGAGATAAATAGCTAAGTCTGAGCAACAGATATGTTATGTATGAGACCAACAATTCTAAAACATGAAAATAGGACTAGGACAATTTAAAACAAAATCCCTCGGTGTCAAACTACTAAATTATCTGTCTGTCTGATGTTACGGATCAATTTTTGCTGTAAATTTTAGATGATTTGGACGTATAAATTTTCCCATAAGCATATTTATATACCAAATGACATATAAACTATCGAGTTACATACAATATTTACCATATACATGCTAAAATTATTACAGCACGATCATAACCAGATTAAAATTGTTAAGGAAAACGAAAGTTTATTATTTGTGGTAGCTTACATTATTCGTCCTAGAAACATGTCAGCAAGTTAATCCTTTATCTAAACTAATGGGCAATAAATACTGGCCATGTAGAGACTGCCAGCGTTTCCGACATCCCGCTATAGGAAGCGAAGGTTGAAATAAAAAGTAAAACGATGCTTGTTTATTTATCGGTAGGACGACACAGGGATGTAAAAATAAACGCTTGGACAACCAAAATAGATCACTGGCTGGTGCTAAAGCTGTATATTCATTGGGCAACTAATATCTATTAAGTTTTGGGTTTACGTGCCTAAAATATTTTAGAGGAAATGTATATAAAAGGGATATTGGTCGTAGAGGATGAAAGTGTTATGCCAGATATCGAGATGATGACAGCCAATCGAGTAAATGGGATAGGTAACTGGAAACATGATAGGAAACGAATATTACTAACATACTTTTAGTTTAATCTTGATAAAGAGTTTATGTACATCATAGTCAAAAATGAAGCTTCAAGAAGATACGGCAGTAACGGACACATTACGAATTATCACTAAAATTAATTGACCTTAAACGAATATTCAGTATTTCATTATACTGATTTCAAATGTATAATAGTGCAGCATTTCAAGAAAATAAAGGAAAAAATACGGTTAGTACAACGTAGGAAAGCAAAGAACCGCAGTGTTACGACTAAGTTAAGTTGTAACGTCGGTTGCCTAGTGAACAAACGGCTTTATTCCGCATCAATTCGCCTTCAGTTACAGAAAAGGACTGTCTAAGCATTCTGAATCACTAGTTGACTGTAGTTCTTTTATGTCTGCGGTACTTCCTTGATTTTATGAGGATTTTCTAGCGAGGCTCGACTTATGTTACAATGTTTTAATTACAAAGTAATACGAGATATGACTCACTTCAAAGGAACTTTTTAATTAAATTAAACCCAATGGCAGATTGCTTTTCAAAGACGTGTGTTTCTATTCGTAGTTTCATAATAATTGTTTAAGTTACTTCATCTTGTTTATTTAGACTTCTTATACATGATTAATGGTAAACTATTAATATTAATGTAATAATATGAACCAATAAATCATTCTCATTTGAAAAATACCATATCTGGACTCTGGACAAGAATATTTTTTGAGTTATTCAGTTAAGATTAAAAAAACTTTCCTCCGAGTTTTCCTATAACTTGTTCAAGACAACCGAAGGTCGTGCTGAAAGTAGGGGCCTATTATGCAGTCAATTCCACCGCGTCACGGATGATCGATGCCATGCTCATAACCAGACATTATCCGCCATCGCATCGGACGGATTACTAGAAAGTCAGATACGCTTGATCACAATCACATATTTATTCATGGCTACGTTAGGTAATACCATGTAATTGGCCTTGCAGTTAATGTTTTAGTAACAGATGGAAGACATTATCATGTTGATGTAATCGTTGCACGGAAGATTTATGGGATTGAAGCCACTTGTTGGAAAATTGCCGACAATTGCGATTTGACACGTCACGATTGGAAATTAATCGTGAGAAAGGTTACTTACTTACTGTACATACCTAAGCAATTATAGTTTTTTTTATTATTATTATGGGATGTGAATGCTTAATGTTAGGGTTGGAATAAGAGGTCTCGCAAAAATCCAGACAAATTTGTAACATTAGGCCGAATAATACTGGATATCTAAATTCCAACATCAAAATGCAAAAGTAATGTCGTTTGACAAGTTTGGGATAGAGCTTTGTTTGATGCCAAATGTTTAGAAAATGGGACTACGTCTGGATTACCTTTAGCCAATCCTTCGTCGAATCGATTTTTTGTTCAGCTTTAAAATAAAGCACTGCAGTGCGTAAATCCGCAAAATGCTGCTTAATTTATCGAAAGTTAATTTCTACATTTAAATTCAAGACTTTCGTTAAAAAGGTCTGCCTTTTGTCTTACTACACCTGTAATTTTTCTTAACACAATTAAAACGAAGCTTAAAAGAGTCTAATAAATATTCAACACTTGACCTCCGTGGTTCGTATTAAAGCAATTTGTAAGTTCGTCGCGTTTCGTGATGGGCCAGACGTCGTTAGGACACCCTGGGTTTACCGTACCACAGCTTTTAACATTTCGGGCATGGGAATCTTAGTAATAACGCCATAAATGGTATATAACGTTCTTTAAAATGTTGTCAAACATACTCAATGGTGCTACAAGTTGAAAACACTTCGAGGTATACCTACACTATGTCACTATACAGTAAATAATTGCGGGAAAAGACAGTGATGCCACATTGAAATAATAGTGATGGCCATTTAAGACAATTTTATGAATGGTGAAATCAAAAACAAGCTATTCCTAGCTATAGGTTATAGGCAACCACCGACAACTATGGAATAGAAGATATTTTTTACAGGGTTTATAAAAACGAATTTTGATACAATTATCTATGACACTGCACCAGACTATAGAGAAATATCGTATATCCTTCCAATTAGTGACAATGACAAGAAACTTTTAGAAAATGTTTTAAGTTAACTTCTGTACATTTCCTAATTAGTGTGACATTAGTAGACAAGTGGTAATTAGTGGTATTTACTATTTAGCACACGATACGAAGATAATAGTAGTACCTATTACGAACAGATCCTGTTGGCGGTAGTAGCTCTTTCAATGAAATTAGGACAAATATATGGACATGCATAAAGCAGCAGACCGGGTTCTGTGGCGTACCTTGGGAGAGGCCTATGTCCAGCAGTGGACTGCAACGGGCTGATGATGATGATATGAACACCAAAAATACGTGAAATCAAAAACTTTACAACTTTTTGATGTGGCCGAAAAGCTTACTGTATATTTTCGGGACTATCGGTATAAACAGGTTCAATATCAGTTGCAAGATATCTTTAAGACGTGCTTTTTGCCTACAAAAAAGTAAATCTATTTTTTTTTAATTATTCGTCAATTATTGCTTAAGGTGATTTCGATACCCCCTTATTTTAGTGTTCTATATGAGTACATCTAAGAAACCAGTATTTATGTAAATTACTCCAACAAAAGAAATCCAAAACATAAGTTAGCACTCAATTATCTTCGAAGTCAAAATTGTTTGATTACACAATACAAGTTAAACCCATTTCAATAAGATTGCAGATGCAAACTAAAATATAACGTGCCCAGCAGGTAGGCATTAAAGGTCGGAACCACTTGCACGAAAATTGCAAATCGATGTCTGGGGTGCAAAAAATACAAAATTTGTCACAGCTGCCGGCCAGGACCATCAACAATCCTCTTTTTAAAATAAGAGTTGGAGTTGTGGAAGCGAGATAGTGCACTACACAGCGTAGAGCGGCGTCTCGCTTCAACAATTGCAACTGTCTTACTTTAAGAGATGGTGGTAGGTTGCGCATACAGGAGCGTAGTATCAATAAATGATAATATCTATGTAATTTACAGATTTTTTACTTTAGGGACTGGCTTTGATATTGTAATGCAGATATTTTGAAACAAGTCCTTTGTAATTATGATGAGTTAATGTGATTTACTTTTTATTGAATTGTTTATATTAGCGACATAGTGACGTTGTTTTTGCTGTGATGCGTTTTCAAAAGTTTTATCTTTAAAAGAATACCAAACAAACTTAATCGGATGTTATATTCTTCATAGGCTTAAATTAGCAATAGAATCAATCAAAACACCAATTTGTCGTTAAATATATTTTAACAATACTTAACTACAAATTAACATAACATGACTACCAACAAAACATAATAAGTATTATTATTTCATTATATTCGATAACAACTGCAACCTCCATGGTCGTTATCTAGAGGGAGCGAGACGGTGCATAACGTTATAAAAAAAGTAAGTAAAGGCGCGTGCACACCTGTTGTGTGGAGGAAGGATCCGAACATCTGTCCCGTCATTATATTATACTACACATTATTGTATTGTAACGAGTACTTATTGGTATACTGGGATCCAAAATTGGATGGCAATATAATTTTGTTCACGAGAATGCGATATTAATATTATTATGGTTTTTGGTAAATCTACGTGTACTTTGAATTTATGCAGCGAATATAATTTGGACTTCAGTTCTTGTTTTAACGGGTAATTGGTTCATTTGGCAATTTTTATAACCTATAAATCTTATTCTGGTTAATCTGATAGATGCACCTTTTAATAAAATCCCAAAAAACGATTATCGATGAACGGCAGGATGCAGTAAAATTGTTACGCAAAGCTTAGTTAAAACTTACGAGGCTCGTAGCTCCAAAACATTACAAATACGGACTTTTATGTACAAGAATACCTATAGAAGTTCTTTTGCACTGGACACCCTCGTCCATACTTTCTCTGACGCCCCATAAACAAGTATTAATTTTTATGATAAAAATTACAATTATCAGTGCGAGTACATACTTCTAGCTGCCGTTTCAACATAAATTAAAGCAATAAGAGCTTTTTATTACGTCTTTTAAACTATTGTTACTAGACCACACAATTTTCAATAAAACATGCCGCTACGATAATTACACTCATAAAACACTAGGATTACTGTCGTGTTTACTACAAATATGCTATTAAAATACTATTCCATGATACATTTGCATAAAATCGTAACTTAACTCGTAAACAAAAAATCTGACAATGACTTTCCTTTTCTTATTACCTTAACATTCTACATTCGTTTTTAAAGTTTATGGGTGCACAGATAGTGCCACGCCAATAATATGGCAGAAAACCTCTCGCGATACAAGGAATAAATTCCTAAGAGCGGGCGTTTAAAAAAAAAGGCAATTACAATTTTATCTTCCGAAGAAAGTTCATCAGCTAATCTGACTAATGAGGACGAACCTCAGACATGCTTACGTCTATGTAAGGTAATACAGTATTCCTGGTGCTAACGAACCGTGTTTTAAGTCACTAATCGTTACGGTAACTTAATTTGCCGGATCAAACGGGCTGGCTCCTGTAGAAATTTAATAATCGTCGAGTTTTTGAATGTCACGAAGCTTTTCCTTACCGAGGTCACTTTGTAATTTCGAGTCTCGTATTTTGGATAACGTCAATTATTTGTAAATATTCAATAACCTACAACCGTTATAATAATTGCCAAAAAGACAAAAAAAAAAATATTTTTGCATCCCGGTTGAAAAAATGTGGTTGAACAATACCGTAAATGTAACATTATAGTTCCCATTATTGCAAAATCAATTATGTATCTATAACATAAATTTTGCCTTTCAATAACGACATTAAAATAACAAAGTACAATCAATCAATTTTTGTATTTTTGCACTAATTGATTAAGAAGTGGTTAAAAATCTCAACCACTCAAAAAAATTACAACTAGCAAAAGGACGATTACCGACTACGATCCCGCGATGCAGCGATCACGACCATATTAGTAGGTGCACTAGGTCCTATAATCAAAAGGTAATAAGACAGTACACAATAAGATGTGACACAAAGTGACTTCCACGTCGTGATAGTAAGGGCAAGTGCCCCGGGCAGGGTCACCGTCGTGTCCACTCCCGTCGCATGCCTATTATGGCCACAACCAGCGATTTTATCGCACTGACAACTATTTTGTACTGGCTTTGTGCTCCGTACAGCGTTGTTTTTGACAAGCACTGATAACAGGGAGTGTGGGAGGTTTTATTTTTAGGTCTCGGCTGTGGATGAGGATTCGTTGGGTGTCAAAGACAAATAAGGTCACGGTTTGATGAAATTCTTCTGCCAAAGTGGGAGAGGGCTTGAGAACATAACTTGAGTTTTGAGTGTCCTGTGTAACTTGAAGAGCTGCCTAAAATCACATTACATTCTTCCTTTAAACCAGCGAATTCTTATAGTCCCAAAGTTACTGTAAATCTCGAACTGTCCTAAAACCGTCGGACCGTCACACAAGAAAAATCAAAGTCACTTCCAGAGTGAAATAAACTGTAAATATCCCCTATGTTCCTAGCCCAGCTCCATTGAATCCTACTAACAAGACTTTCGCATTTATATTAGCCAAGATTATGGTCGCTCGTGTAGGACAATACCCCCGAGGCGATACAAAATACGTTCCCCGCCATGTTCTAACGGTACCCTCTCTTTAAAACAGTTTGTATTTTATTAACCTTTAAAATAATTACACGGTATCGATGCGATAAGAGATCAATTTCTTCTACATATCAACTAACCATGCGTATATTCCAGTAACGCGGTAGAATCTAATTTTGCGCTGTAATTAACTTGTTTAGTTTTTGCATTCAAAAAGAATTGATTTTAATCTTTAATTGTTTATTAATATTAATTAGATTTTTTTGCAGTAACGACTTGTGAACGCCCATTAATATATCGGCAAAATGGACAGGTTACAATAAAAAGTAAATTTGCATCTGCCTTAATTAGTTAGGTATCAAAAATCATCAATAAAAATATTCTTGTATAATTGACGTAATTGTGTATACCTATAATCCTGTTTATGTTAATGATAATTAAGGAAAACAATATCCACTGTTTGGATATAATTATTTTTAACCTAAAAACACGCAACACGTAAAACAATAATTAGTGTTACGTTTACATTTAAAGCTGCTAATTATGATACCAAAACCTTTTACAGATATTGTTAATAGAAATATGCTTTTAAGCGCGTTTATTTTTATTGGGAGCGCCTTTTTCGTGAGAACTTGTTTGTTTTCATGATTCACGTTTGTTAAATGCGTTTTATTTTACGCGACTTAAAACGTGTTGCGCCGAAACCAAGTAAAATGGAATAAGGGCAGGAAGATGATGATGATGATTTTACGCGACGTAAACTTGTATCTATTTAAAAGTAATTAGGCGTTGGCGTTGTTGATAAAGACAATGTTAATGTTCTAAGTATTTTGTTTCAGAATTTTAAACTCGCGTCTAAAATATCAGAGCTTGATTTTTAAAGCGCTTTTTTAGGTAGCAAGGTTTTAGGTTTTTTGTTATAATAATTACTGTAAAATATGAATATTCTATGCAGGAAGATCTGAGTCACAGTGAGTAATAAAAATAAAATCTAATTAAGACAGCATTTCTAAAGCCTCTTAAAAAAGAGGTCGATAGACTATGCAACAATTTTTAATTATAAAACTTGTTTATAAAAATAATACTAATTCCAAGTCTTGAAAAAAGATAGACTAGTTTCGAAACTCTGATTACTTTAGCCAAGCCTACTTCTTCCAACTAATCTTATTTAAGTTATACTTTGTAATAAACTTTAATTTCTTCGTTGTACGATGAGTTTTCTATCTTTTTATTTTGTGACGTCACAAAACCTTTTTTCTTTGGCAGGCAATTTATAAATGTTCTCTGGATGAGACTGGTTGCCCATGTTAATTAACATAGAAAAAAAAGAACGGCGTTTCCCATTGTCTGTGGGAAGAGAACACGATTGGTGACCCTGTGTTTAGTTCAAAGGCTTTTGTCGATGGTGTCATATTGATCTATGTGGACTACGGTTTAAAAAAAGGCTGATTTATTTTTGTAGATGGGACTTTCTATTTTTAGAGTTCTATAATTAAAAAGGGTTACGTATCTGTCCGTCCAGTTTAACCTTTTTCCTGTGTCACAATTTAACGGTTTGAAAGACATTGTTTTCAAACAATTTTTGAATGATTCATTCTTTGCTAGCCGAGTAAGTTCGAGTAACAGTTTACAAATTACAACATTGAACATATCGCATCCGCAAATGTAACACAAGACGGGTCATTCACAAATATCTTTCTCGGAAACCGAAGCAAAGATCCGTGAATGGCATGGCGTTGACGCATCACCAGCGTACACGCAGTACCGGTGCTGTGACGTCATAGGCCGACATTAGGTCGTTGAAAAACGATAGTACTTCGTTTAGGCTACGAGTCGCCTTGTAGACTCAACAAATAGTCCTAACGGTACACACTACACTACAGTTTGGCTGAACTCAGGTATACTCGATCACACGTTTTTGACTTACGAAAATCAACTTTATTGCTTTTGTTTTAGAGTCCTGTCGTGACAGTGTTAAACATTGAGGTTGACTGTACTGCGTCCGCGATTTTTTATTGTTATTCACGTCAAGTGGCTTGTTTGTTAAATTAGGTTTTACGAATGAGTAGCTCCATTTACGAGGTTATTTAGTAGTTTCTCAGTAGCAACTGTCGGGGTTTTAATAATGAGCTGGTATTATATTACGACGGTAAGGAGCAATGAAATATGATGTTGCTACCAAGCTTGTTAGCCAGTCAGCTGTTGTACAAGGTGTTAAATTATACACATTAATTGGTACTGCAAGTAATGGTGCACCTGAGGTCTTGATCGTAAACAACAATATTTTTTTATAGTTTGTATATTGAATATTTAAACGACTTTTTATTACACGAAGTTAAAACATTGTATTGCAAAATTTGAATTTCGAACATGGGGTTCGGCATTAATAAAAAAAACAAATAAGAAAAAAGTTGCGTTGTGGAAAAAGTACCGATATATTACACCTTTATTTGCAGTAATTAACTGTCATGCATTCATTAACGTCTCATTAGTTTACTAATCTATATGTATAGATTAAAGATAGGAATCCCTGGAGGTCGGATTCTAGTACGATGACTCACATGATAATGACACAGTGATCTTGAGAGATTTACTCACTCGAAACTGGTTCCGTATACACTGACTCACTGACACAAGCGCGCTTTTTTTTCTTTCACAAATCATTTTTTAATAACATTACTATAATGGCTGTGATAATAACCCAAAGGGTTTGTATTTTGGATGTAATTTTGTGAGTCAACTGTTAGGAATTTGATATTTATGTGTTTTTGGTGCAAGGGTGCATAAATGCTCGGGGTCATGACCTTTTTCGAGGTTTCTGTAGCAGGTAGGTATTTGGGTGGTTGCAGCTGCGTGCCGTTTGCGAGTTCTAAATCGAGTAAGTTTTGTGCCCATTGCCTTTATTTGGTGTGTTTAAAAAAATGTTATGACATGCATTACAATATAAGTACAAACTGTCCAAAGCTACTTCTGATTTAGATTCTGCAAATTATTCAGGTTTGGTTTAGGTTGGTACCCCACATTCATACTCAATCTTATTTGAATTCAGATTGATCAATATCGTCTCTCATTGGCTTTAAACCTACCTGTTTTAATAAGTAATATCTTAACCATACTGTTGTACCTAGGTCCTAAGTCAATATCTATGTCTATCAAAGCAATACTGCCCAATAAGTTCTACTAAGATATAAAATACTACAAACTCGAGCTCCCGAAACCCAGACGCTGACTGCGCTAAGCTAGTCTAATGTAACAACTTTATCAAGAAGGTTTAACCCTTCAAAGGTAACGAGACTTTATGGAGCAGTAGGGCTGCAGATCGCTTGCCAGAAAAAGTTTCATGTCGGTAGTTAGGTATCTACACTACCTACCCTTACTACCATCACTTAGATCAAGTAGGTACCTATCACGGCTATCAATTAATGAACTAAATAAGTACATAACTAGGTACGTATAGTCATAGAGATCTAGAACTAGGTTTCTAGAGCAATTCCCCGGGTCTCAATTAGGTCACAGGATTTAATATGATCCCTAGACAAGCTATGGTATATAAACTCAATAACTTTATTATATCTGCATTAAGTAATGATTGCGATACGTTGGTTAATATACTAATGAAAAACACGATTTCATTCTGATAATAATCTACATTTAAGTAATAGGTAAGGGTTGCAGTAAAATTGTACGTAATGTAATTACGATGTGGGTATTTTATGCACGACAAAGTGTTAACCATACAGCCACAACTAAACAGTATGCACATCATGAACAATTAAAAAAACTCGAGCCCCAAAGTAATAAAATAATCGTGAACGGAGCCCGCGCGGCCAACCCTCGCAATAATATATTTTTCGCAATGGGGCGGTGGGCGACAGACAGGGGAAAACAAGCTCTCCACTGTCTACACTACAAAATATAACAGTTTTAATTCAAACAATCAATAATAAACATGATTTTCATTCATACATACCTCATTTATCGAAGAAATATCGCGAATATTGTATTGATCACATGTGTATGTACACAAACCATAAATAAAAAACTTAAAAAATATCAAAAAAACATAGAAATAGGACAAATATATTACTTTATACCTTTTAAGTTAGATTTTTAAATTTTAGAAGCAAAAGTCAAAACACTACGAATAAAACTATGCCTAGTTCATAACAATTTTTAAATTTCATTTAATTCTGAATCACAAAACACAACACCACTCCCGTAAAGTTGCACCGTGAGACTGAATGATATGAATGACGAACCGATTCAAGAGCGACTGGTTCACATTTGGTTGAATGAACTAAAATTTCCAGACCCTCGATTGGCCACAATAATTCAAGTAAAAACCCTGGATATTGCAGCTACACGTTGTTTGAAGCTCCATCTGTTGTGGGAAAAAATAATTTATCAGTTCCAAGAAATCTCTGAGCACTGCCATCTGTTGCTCTCACCAAGCTTTGCAGAATGTAGTGTTAGTTACTTTCCATAGAGGGCGTTAAAACTGAAATCTTGATAAAGAAATGCACATTATATTTCTCATTTTTAGAATTAATTACTCTAAATTATCATGTAGTAGTTTTTTTATATTTTAAAAACTACTTTATCATACTTTAGAAATGTATACTTATCAAAACAAAATCAAAAGGTCATTGCACCTAGTTCACGTCTAACCTGAATCCAACTTCAGTCTGTTAAACGCTGTCATTTACACACGTCAAAAATGGAGGAGGAACGTCTTTTTGATGAAAGAGTTTCTATTCGGGATTCTGCTCGCCCCCTCAAAAAATATGGAAGTACTTGCAACCATATGAAAAGAAACGAAGAATACATCAAGCATGTGATGGCAAAAGGTGATACCTTGCAAGGACTCGCCCTCAAATATGGTGTTACTGTAAGTGTACTAACATCGCAATAAAAGTGTTATTATATCGTTTAATTCTTGTGGTTTTGAATGGACAGTGTAGTAAATGTGTCGCTTGGTTGTTTTAGATGGAGAAGATAAGGCGGGCAAACCGTTTGTTTGCATCGGACAGTTTGTTTTTGCGGGAGTATTTATTGATTCCTGTCACCAAAGATTCTCCTTTCTACGAGAATGGTGAGCGTGTGACGGAGCTGCCTCCTCCTAACCACCGCGCATCGATCGCGGGCATGCCCACCGGGGACTTCTCCCCCGGCAGCCCGGACGAGAAGAAGAGTTTTGACGAGTTCCTCAATAGACTAGATTCTTCCCTAGCTGATATCAAGAAACATGTTGAGAAGACTAAGGAGACTAGCGAGTGAGTAATAGTGCCTAAATTTCTATTTTATCAATGCTTAGTAAAGTTCATACATTTTAACATATGATAAAATCTCATTGCCACCTCAGTAATTAACATAATCTGTGTATTAACATTCATAACTTCTAAAAGTACAAATATTCCACTGCTTTATCCACATTGTATAATGGTTCAAGGTCTTGCATCAGCCCCAAAACACGATATTTTATGATATTTGAAAGCAAATACATGATAAATTTATCTTATGTTGAGTAAACAAACATAGGGATGTGTGCGTCTGTGTGTGATAATTTGTTACTTTGATAACTGTACTTACCTATTTGATTTTGTATGCTCATACAATTCTGTTATCATTATGAACTCTCAGAGAAATAATATACAAGTTATGTCAATGACAATATTAGTAGACATAGTTCGAAGTGTTTTTTAATCATTATTAACATAATTAACTTATTTTGTTTACTGATAATTTTCGTTTTGCTGTAGTGATGCTTACATGGCCGCAAAACATTGTTTTGAGAACTGATGTGGGTTATAACTATTATTTATATTGATTTTGACAAACATCCAGAGCAGACAAATTGACCTGTGTCAAAGAAACAATAAAATAGCATACTCAAAATTACCTAACAATAGTACTTAAAACCTAAGTATGTCTTAAACAGCTTTTTTATGTTCTCTTTAAAATTAATTAACTGAGAAGAAACTGAGTATATGTAGATATGTTGGCCCAGCTGGTAGTTAAGTTAAAATAGGTCACTAAACCAAAATTGGGTTGGGAGGAGGATAATGATTAAGTTCTTCGTTCTGGTGTTACCATGCCCTCACCTTTTTTTATGTCAAAAGTAATGTAGACTTAATTATTAAGAACTTAAGACTTAAGAATTAATTGTGTAATTTTAGTTAGGCAGAAACTAGGGGCATGTAGTTGACTGGATAACATGCTATAAATGTGAAAGCAATTATGCCTTACACACTTTCTCAACAAATAGATTTTTTGAGATTGTTTATCATCTGATAAACTAAAGGCATTTTTTTTTATTTGAATTGAACTATATTCAGGCGAGGTTTCAAACCAAGGTATGCCATGAGTCTAAAATTGCATTTGATTACTCATTATTTATTAAAAGTAGCAGATTTTATTTTCTTGTTCTTCCTGCTATATTTTGAGATGCCAGAAACAACTAAATAGTATTTGTTGCTATGACTACCAAGTTATTCATTTGATCAATGTCATCATACAAAAAATTCAAAGAACAAGACAAAATGTTAAACTGTACAAAAGTTTAATTCAAAGTAACATATTCTTACTGAAAAAGAATATTAAAGGAAATTGTGGCCTTAATATTTACAACAAAACATTTTTAGTTGAACTTATTTCATTGTATTTATAAATAAATACATTTCAGTCAATCTTTAAGTTTGCCATTGCCCTCTCTTCAAAATTTTGCCTGCCGAACAGGGTCAAGCAATTTTTTTTTTACCATCTCTGTAACAAATGGAATGCGATAAAAAATTGAATGAGTTCATTGTTTAAACAGATCTATGCAGTTAGTATATAGTGTAGTCTCTCGCTACTTAACAGGACTAATCTATGGCTCTAGAGCTGGTTTTTAGCTTCGCACCTGGGAAATACTGATGTATTATACATATACACGTTCCTCTTGAATCAATCTATCTATTAAAAAAACTGCTTCAAAATCCGTTGCGTAGTTTTAAAGATTTAAGCGGACATACAGACAGCGACAGCGACATTTTATACATAGTATATGTAGTGGCAAACAACTACAATAAATGTTATACATGGAACTGGCGCCAAGTAATCTCATCGCGATACATTTTCAATGCGCTATCTTAGTACGAATTTTCTGCCTTGTCAGTGCAGTAGCATGTTACATAAGACTCACTATTGGAACATGATAATTTTCAGTTTTATTATAACAAAGAATGGCGGAATAACGTTGCATAGTGATTAATTAATCTGATCACGATATGTTTTCATAATTGACGTTACACTGGTTTCAAAACGCATCGATTTGTGTGAGCTGTTATAATGCGTTTATGTGTACAGAACACGATTTTTTTAAATCTAAATGTTTATTTTAAAGACCTAGATTTAAGAGATTTTTGAGTACCTACTTTTTTGTTACTCTTTGGTCCTCGACTTCGCTTACGTGAATATCAATTATCGCGAAATTCAAAAGTCCTAAGTCATAACAGATTCCTTCCATAGCATGATTTCCTTCCTAGCAAGAGCAACAAGACAGCAAATAAATACGATTCCAATATTACATTTGCACAAAAACAACAAATACATTTTAGCACAGAAATCGCAGGACTTTACTGTCACATTGCTTTCAAAAGTTACCTTATACCATCATCATCGTCCTGCCCGTATCCCATTTTACTTGGGGTTTACAACACGCTTTTTTCTTCCATTCTCCACTATCAGACGTCACACTATCGTTTACTCTTTTTTCATTCACATCATTCCTCATACAATCCATCCATCTTCTCTTTGGCCTTCCCCATCGTCTTCATCCATCGACATTCATACTCATCACGCTCTTATTCACATGAGTCTCATCCCTCCTCATCGCATGTCCATACCAAGACAAACGATATCCAATCGCAATTTACCTTATACCATTAAATATCTCATCTGTCAACATGATCATAACAATGAGTACCATTATATTATGGACCATAGAACTCCCTAATAAAAACTGATTAGTTTTTCCCGCGCCACATTCCAAGGTTAGACGCCGTGGTTTAGCTCGCACGTCAACACTTTCTATGCGCGAGCGCAGTCACATGACAGCCGCTTCCTTTTTGTTTACGTGTGCCATTCAAAGATTTTTTTGTTTATGTTAGTTATTACGGTATGCAAATTATTTTAGGTCTTTTTGTTATTGGATTTTTTTTCTTTACGTGTAGTTTTTGTTATGGTTTCATGGGCAGGCGTATAGTAGAGAAGTTACTCTTAAAATTAGAATGTAACATTTTAAGAAACCACCTCTGTGTGGCTCAGGAGACATAATTCTACCTGTCCAGTGTTTATTCGGGCGTCCAGCGTGGCATTCAATTTGTAAAGTTATTTCCAAATTCGATTCACTGAATCCTGAGATTGTCGCCTACCATGTAACAAATCGCCTCTTTGGAGTATTAGGTTAGACGAGAACATTTAGGCTTCAGGGCTTTTGTTCCTCTACACTAGTATCGAACCCGCAGAATCTTGTGCAGCTAATGTCATAGTAACCTTCCATCTAAGCATCTCAACAGCAAATGACTCGAGACTTCCTATAAAATCTAGAATGTAATGGAATATTTTCCTAATGATCTTTATTTACTGTTTCTGCTTATTTCTGCTTCATTAAAATATCGCGAGTCATTTGAAATATGCACGCCTGCGTTTTTTATTAGTTGCGTGGGATAAATGTAAATATTTCTAGTAATTCATAACGTTTTTAAATACTATTCGTTTATTAGGTCAGTGGGAGAACAAACAAGTTTTTGATTAATTTATTCTTGATTTTTTGTTGCTATGGTATTTAGAAATAGCGGTTCGCAGTTTTATGGAAAGTTTGTGTAGCAATAATCGACTTTAGTGCTTTGTAATAAAGCGGGTATTAATGTAAAACTAGTAACGGTTTTACTTGTACTATGAGCTTTTAATGCGACTATTATCGTTGTGGGAACGAGACGCTGCTTTACGTAGTGTGATGCTCTCTTGTTTTCACAATGGTCGAAATTCAGTATTAGTAGCGCATTGTACCTAGCATCGTTAGATTCTACTGGCTGCATGCCCATTTTGCATTGAACGTCCACAAATTCTTCGAAATAGTAATTAATAGAACCGTTTCGCTCCTTTTCACATGACTTACAGTGTACTTACGACAAAAGTAATTGAGCAATGCTTTTGGCGTATATTTTGGTTTAAATAGAGATATACTGGTTTATGTGAACGTTACATAGGTGATAAAAGATCTTTATCTTGTTCTGATTAGCATAGAATAAATTACTATTGCTTAAAAATAGCCTATGAACTTGTATGTCTACCTCAAAATAAAGTATATGATCTCTTTTATGTAGCACTGATTATAAAAAAAAAATATCTGACTTGACTTCCTACTTCTCTGTTTATATTAACGCTTTAAGGGTAGTCAGTCAGACTTTGGACAGAACAAGGCCGATAGTAACTAAGGCAATATTTCCCATGAGTAACAACTTTACTCGGACAAGGCTAAAACCTAACTAGGTGTAATATAATATGGTCCAACTTAAAAATGCCAAATATACATATTACACTTACAAACTAATGAAAATATTTAGGTCGGCTCTGTCGGTTCAAGGCCGACGCTAACAGCAAATAGTTCTAAGCTCTAATTAGTCTTTATAAACGTTAATTTAACGGCTTAATCAACAATGTAAAGTGACATCATTTACTACCCTGTCTTAATGTAGCACTATTGCCGTAGTGTAAGAGAGACGCCGTTCTATACAGTGTAGTGCGCTATCTCGCTTTCACAACTACATATAACAGTCTAGCTTTTGATAGATGGTGGTAGGCCCCCAGTTCGCCAGTAAGCTTGCTTGGCTGACCTTGCCCTTTACGTGTAGATAAACAAGCCTTCTATAATGTATGCGGTTATCTAGTTTTCATACAGTTCGATACCGTAACGGTTAGGTCAATTTTAGTTTAACAAACGTATTATTGCACGCCGAACGGACATCGCGAGGACTGGGTCGAAGCGGCGCAGGATAGAAAATTGTGGAAGGACTTGGGGAAGGCCTTTTCTCAGCGGTGGGACGCTACAGGCTAGAAAAAAAAGCGTTTGATAGGTATTCTGATAGGAGGATTGGTTAAAAGTGGTTTATCTTTTGAAATGAGACGTGAAATATCGCTTCAGGCTTCAGCATAGTGATATCGCTATATGATTGAATTTTTATAATCCAAATATATTTTTTGATTGTAACGCTGTTGGTGGTTTCCTTGGATATTATCCCTGCGGGCCTGATATAATTATATTAAACCTTATTTGGACAAGAAAATTGTAAGCCGGCTGGTTTTGCCTTAGATATACTCTAAGGCTGTGTCCGTAGTAGGGAAACTGTTAGCAGCCGACTGCTGAGTTTGTAGTTTAGTACGCACTTCATCATCATCCCCCTGCCCTGTCATGTCTTATTCCACACGTTCCTATATGACGTCATCTCGCAAGTCACGCACTTCCACATTTATACATACCTATTTGAAATGGAGTGACCTGTGCCGACTGTCTCAGTTAGTGGCTGACTAACTGCAAAACTAATTACTTCAAAAATATTCATCGTGACCAACACAACTACTCCCTTCGTACAACAGAAGTAATGTAAAAATTCATTCGGTCGTTATAAATAAGCGGCTAAGTCATAACAGATTACTTGCGAGTTGCGACGCACGAAAATTGATCTGAGCTAACTCAAATTTCTGTTCATTCTGTCGGTTACTAACAGTTTTCCTATTAGGTAGACAGCCTTAGGTTCTTTAATCTGAAATTTACCTCTTTTAATGATGTTATCTTTTATTATACTTGTAATTGAAGAACAACATCTTTAAAAAGTAAGTTGATAGTCTTTTACGAGAAATACTTCAAGGTTTTATATAGTTTGTAGACCGAAAATGTTCATAAAACATCCCGTTTTATGTATAAAATAGTTTTATATCATAAGTAGGCAAAAGAATTTAACCTTTTTATGAAAGCGCCCACAACACCATATCTTTAGGGTAATTTTATTGATCGTCTTTTAAAAGCAATCTTTACATCTTATAGCTTTTAATATCTCGTATCTAGATCACAGCAACTATAAGTGCATTTCGTAGACAGACATACATATTTCGTTTGTTTTCTTAACTGATAGGCACCACTGTCTGTCTGTTTGTTCTACCCCAGTCTTTGATGTGACAGACAGACGGAGATGTTTGACTTTCGCAAATATCCAGCAATTCAACATGATTGCGTGCAAACTTATCATCCGTCGTAACTGTTACTTTGATATTCACAAGGACATTCTTAATACTATTCTGTGTTATGGTTTATTTATAAGGAATTCTTAGATTTATGACATTTGTTTGTTTTATGAAAACCTTGGGGTGTACTAGTTTAGACGTTTCGTGAGGATTATTCTGCATTTCAGGATGTTTGCTTTATAACAATTTAAATTTCCTGATTGTGCTACAAATTTCATGCTAAATAATAGCAATATGTAAAATTGCAATACCGATTTCGGCATTTATTAAATGTTACATACATTACTTTTATTCGTACGGATATGACAAATATCACAAAATATGATTTGGTTGTCCCACGCTTCCGAAGTCATTGCCCTTATCACGCAACTGTCGTGTGTTATCATTTATCATTACTTTAGACTTGGGGACAATGGCTGGCCCGACGACCGGGTTCATTCCTATTTCGCCACTGCACGAGCACTCTATTTCGTCACGTTTCAGCGACTATAAATTTTATAATAAGTCTGTTATTGGCACGTTTCAAGGGGCCATTTTTTTTTGATAAACATATGCAATCTATTCTTTCGGGATTAGGTACCTACCGGTGAGAAAAAAGACTATCAAATTATTTTGTTTGTTCAGTATCATTATCACCTATATGACCAAGAAAACTAGACGAGAGACGTGAAAAGAAGGTTAAAAGAACGAAGGCAGTCGTTGACAATCCTTGGATAAAATATTTTTTTGACGATAAAATTGTTAAGAATTCAGTAAAAGATATCCTAGTTAACAGTAGATTTACCTGTAAAAATTGTGTTAGTTTTCCTCCAGCTTCTACTTACCTTTAATTGCAGTTAATACACTAATCACTTCGATTATTTCATTGCTTGTTCTTCTAGCGACTAGCACCTTATTAGCTTACAGCCCTAATGTATTAGACGCTGTTATCTGTACTAGCTATAGCCTTGACTTCAACACCTACGCAAATAAGGGGGTGGCCTTTTCCCAGTAAGACGTACGTTTCCACCAAAGATTGAGTTCTACGTAGCAATGTGTTTAAAGGTATTGGTTTCTACGTATTAATATATTAAATGTTATCTATGTATGTGTTGTGGTTGTAACATGGCGCTTTAACAAATTATGATTGTTTCACGTTTTACGTATACGGTGCCAAGAAACATAAACTAATACCTGTGCTAATACTACACATTTTGAATGTGTGATGTGTTTTTTCATTTGTTTATTTGATGCTCAAGACACATTACAATCAGAATTTAATCGCCTTCAAACTAATTGTTTTGACCCAGATTGTAACAAAACTATGTAAATATTATAAAATTACAATAACAACATATTAAGCAGTTCAAGAAATAAAGTATAATAAAATTAATTAGTTAATAGTGTCCCTCCCTTCCCTCCTCATACCTATCTCGGGCTTTAACTAACAAAGGGCCAGTTTTGTGAAAAGGAATCGAGCTCATCTCGCCATTACATTTTTATGTGGTTTTAAAACTCCGTCAATTTATTTACATTATCACGTTATTGCTCACCTTATTTACGTAGTCACACAGTCAGAAGCTAGTACACGTAAATTAAAATAGATTTTAAAGAAGTTATTATCGTAATGTAGTTCATGTTTGTTTTAAAATTCCTCTTTGTATACGTTGTTAAAAGCCACTTGCGAAGTTACAAGTGCAGTTTGTTGAATAACTGTATCATTTAACATCTCAAAAGAAACCACTTAAGTCTTGTTATGTTGGATTTGTTTTAGCATAATGCACTAATGGCCTTTCGCATCTTAGTTTTAATTATTATAATTATACTGGGAAACCGAAATAGTAAAAATATTATCCCATTGACTATAGTAGTCACAAACGGTTGTTTGGTAGAGCGAGAAAAAGTATCTGTAATTTTCTACCAAAAAAGTGCTTTTTATTTTTTACATTTTACAGCATTATTTTCGGTCCCTAAAGTGGCTTTTATTTCTTACATTCGGTAACTTTCTTCTTGCTATCGAGATGTAATAATCAAAACCGCGTTTATCTCTTCCATCTATTGCCAAAGCGGTAGCATCGTTTAATAATGCCCTGCATGACTTCGGTAGACCGGTAGAATATCTCATTAATGTTTCGTTAATTCCTCAAGTTGTCACAAAAATATTAATACTGTTGTCTCATACATTAAGTTGCTATTAGACCTTTTTGCTTAATCTTTATTTACCAAATTCGTCTATGAGAACCGATCTACATTGTAACGACATGCAAAATTTGTTTACACAATAATTACAATGTGTATTGCGTTTACAAGCTGTTGCTAATATAATGTATCGATAGAGGTTATCGGGGTTACTAAAATATTGAGACTGAAATGGCATTTATGTGACTAGTGTAATGACTAACCTTTCTCAATGTATTTTCCTCGGAAAGTATCGGAAAAGAGCTCTGAAGACAAAGAGTTTTTTAGTATCTGGACTAAGAATTAAAGAGCCTCCCTCTTTAACTCGTCTGTTCTGTAATCGTAATAGTCGGGCTATTCCGAATATCTTTCACAGGGAATGAATGTTTTTGTATGCCTTCACTAAAAGGAACGAAGTGAAAACAGCATGAAAATTGGTGCAGTAGTTTTTAAGTTTATCGCGAACAGACAAACAGGCACGGCGCGCGGCGGAGGACTTTGTTTTATAGTATGTAGTGATTGTCTTTAGAGAAATAGCAGTTTCTTATAAAACTGATCTATCTAAATGGGCAAAGTTGTTGTGCCTTCTCTACGTACACAACGATCAATGTAATTGACATTCACCACTTTGAATGTCAGGTCGCAGGCCTATAAATATGACTAATCTAATCTCGTGACGTCACGTGACCGCCGTGACGTTGACCACTGTGTACTGTGCTTGTTAGTAGATAGTTTAACATTGAATAAAGGAAAACGCTTGCAAGGACTTTGTCTAGATTCTTTGTCTTGGAATTGTATCATGCGACTTAAGTTAACCCTGTTTCTATTGTATATTTTTTTTAAACGATGACTGCCGCTCTAAGGAATTTAATCCTTATATCGCGGGGAGTTCACAGACATTCAATTCACATGCACAGAGACACAAAGACTGAACAAGCATTTGTGGAACCCACACATTCTTGTCCTACGCAGGGATCATATTATTATCATTATTGATACAAAATGCACCTGCAGCACACAATATCGTAGAAAGAAGACGCTTTAAAACAAATAAAATAAATATAATTACATTAATAACTGGACTCATCTGCTAATGTCTCAACAGTTTTTACGTCCAATAAAAAAGAAACAGACGAAAATTTCAAGAGACGAAGACAAGCATACAATAAAGATAAGCAAATATAAATAAAAAATATAAATATGAAAGTGATGTTCTTTCTTTAAAATTGGTATTCACCGTTCCACCAGTTCCGGTTTACGATTTCCTATGTGGCTTTTAATACAATATAGTTAATAATTACCTTTATAAAGAAAACTGCGTTCAGCTCAGGACGGACCACCACCTTTAGTGGGTCTTCTGCAGTTGTAGAAGAGAGGTATCGCTCTACAAAGTTAAGCGCACCGTCTCTCTTCTACGACTACATACAATGATATTACTTTAATGGATGGTGGTACGTCCCTAGCTCGCGATAACGTTATTTTCTTTAGCAGTCTGCAAATATTTTCCTAACACACTGTTAGTCGGGTCAATGGCCGGCGATGTCTCGTTAGCTTTAACATTATTTAATCTGCTAATCTCCTTTAATATAATCCAGGCTAATTTGTTTCTTCATTCGTCATTTCTAAGTTAAAACTGACTTCTTTAATCCTACTAATAAAATTAACGCGAATGTTAGTATGTATGAAAGTTTTTAACGCTTTCACGATCAAACGTCAGGATCGATTTTGATGATATTGAGGTATCTACATTCATAGAGTTAGCTGACACTCTAGACACAGACACTGCGTCAGAGATATTGTTTTTTGCAGCTTTAACCGACTATCACGCGAGCGAAGCCACAGGCAACAGCTAGTCTGTATATATTTATAACATTCGTTCTCTTCATTTCTGCAGAGAAACACTACTTAGTAAATCATATTGTTCATATAAACTCTATTATTTGGTAATAATTATACCAACAACATTATTACCGCCGGTCTGCGGCTGTCCCCAGATGCATTAAATTTCAATTTACGCCTCTGCCTCAGGGCAATGTAATTATATCCAGTGATTTAACATTTAATGCTGAAAGCAGGCTGCTATCAATATCCTAATTAATAATGTATACTCATTCCATTTGATTCAATTTACTCATGTTTCTTTATGAATATTAATGGCTACACAAATGTCACCACATTTGGATTCCATATCAAAATCAAAAAGATACAAAACTAAAAGGATCTTTTTGCACGTGGATGACTTTAACATGAGGGCGCGGCATTCCAAAACTGCAACAAAAATCAACAAAACTGTCTGTCAAAAGAGATCGTTTCGTATATGACTGCACTAGTTCCGATTTCAACCACATGTCAAAAGATTCGTGTGGCACTATATTGAAGTAAACTTTTGAATTTTATATCAAGGACTCGCGGTTCCTAAATATAATTTTCGAAGATCCGGCAAGAATTTCCATAAAAAACAAAAAAATAAATAATAATTTCCAATATTTTGATTTTAACAATGAAAAGCTAAAAATAAAGAGTACAGAGGTATAATTCGAAGCTAAATATATTCCAATGGACATATGCTGTCTCATTACTTAACCGTTATCAGTGAACCGTGGGCGTACAGATACTTAACCCTTAGATAAGGGGACAGGAAAGGTCGCCGTACAGATTAATCAGTCATAGTATACACATATTGACGAATATCGAAGGCATACATATTATTATTATTCTAAAAAGACATAGGACCTTTTTTTGTATCCCAGTAGAAATCCTCATGAACGCTCCAGTGGTTTTTAGCCTGTAAAAGTCCAGCACACCCCCTCGTCAACCCCCTGACGTCATCATCCCCTGTCTTCAGCTGCCTATGGCCGGGGTTCGCTTTCGTATTCACCGCGCTCCCAGCAGAAATGGCATAGGATCTCCTTTTATTCCATTTTAATGTATCAAGCTGTTCAAAATTGGTCTCAATTCAGCCAGCGTGATTCTTGCATTACACATTCCTTCTAATATGATGCATTTATCCTGCGTTGAATCTAGAACGTCGCTACATGTCGCCTCCCGCTGTCTGTCTCTATGTATACTATGATCTGAGACTAAGCAAAAGATTTTGATGTACTTGTTTAAAATATAATGTTTCGAGAGAATGGTTTATATAACTAGCTATTGCCTGCTTACTTTGCTAAATTAATGTAATAAACATGCACCCATACTTACTAACTTTCGCGTTTTTAATATTAGTAGGATATTACAGTATTGCAAGCATGTGAAGCTGGGACTGGTCGCTAGTTACAAATACAACCTAGCCTGTATATCGAAGCACCTTGGTCTGTCTACCAGGGCTTTCCATGTCTGTTATCACACAGTTTGTTTATGTTATTTACACACGGGGTACTCAGACATGTTATTGTAATACTACGATAGTCTAGAGATACTAATATATTACAACGTTATCGAGGTGGCAACTAATAGCACAAGATAACGTCGTATTTTCCCTCTATTCTCCCTATTCGACAAGGCTATGAAGATATGAGTCACGTTTATTTAGTCCTATTTAATTTTAAGCGAATCCGAAGCTATGACTGAAGCATCGAAATTTCTAAAAAAAAGGGTCTTTTTCGTCATTAACTTCTAAGACAAGTAGGTACGATATAACCACGATGTAGCAAAATGTTAAACTCGATACTGTACCATGTTGAACTGTAATATTTGAGTAGAAATCTTCTTACTAGATAATTAATTTTCTTGTAAATATCAGAGAACTAGTAGCCTAAGTGGTTCGCTCCTCTGCATCAATGAAATTCGTTAGCAAGAGTTGTGGATGGAAATGTCAAGATTCTCGAACAAAAGAGAATGCAACTAAAAGGGATATTTTTAGTTAGGAAGTTAAAAACTTCATAATCGAATTCTGCTCTGTGAGTTCAGAAATAACTTACAACGGATTTTACAATGTCATAAAACTTAACGCTCCATTTCTTCTATATGATATAAAGTTTGTGTTTTAAATTTTAAATAGTCCAACCACTACTGGTCACATTTTCTATCAGGTAACCATGTTGTAACTACAACAGTCAGGTACCAACATAAAATGAAAACATTCAATCCACACGCCAAATATTGCAAAACCGTATTCTATTGTCAGCTTTCAACCTCTATTGCTCACATACGCGCTATCACAGCTCAAACAACAAAAACTAACAACTAACCAACAGCCATGCCCTTCAAATTCGCACAAACGGTATAATAATAATCTGAACCTTCATAGCTTGTAAATAAAGGTTATTATATTCCTTTGCCGAGTTCTGTCAATTGTGCACTTGGTTATATTCCGTGGAGTACTTCTAAAAATAAGTATCTTTGTGTGGGCTAACTGCCTGTTCCCCTGCCGGACATTCGTTATCATGTGAGGTATCGTGTATCGGCGGGAAAAGGCTGTTAAGGCTTAATAGCTTTATTGACTAGATTAATACTAATAAAAAAATCTGTAGATGAAGGATTTAGTTAGATCTTTAGTCTTTTCTTTCATCGTCTAAAAGCTTACGTTTGGTACTAGTGCACAAGATTGTCCTGCTTTTAATGCCTTGTTTTTATTTGCGACTTGTACGCTAGCTTTTCACTTTATTAATTATTTTTTATTTCATATTTCGTTTCGTTTTATTTCGTTTACAAACTATCTCTGGAGGAAATAATATGTTTGTAGAGTCTATCTAGTCTAGTCATTTAAACGACGACCTAAGCACGCGAAGCCGTAAAACCTCGAATTTAATGTGCTAAAAATAACACATTTAACTAACTACTTATGAGTAGGTACTGTATTATGTTTCCGTAATGTGTTGTTCATAATAGTTATCTAACAATTCAAATACACGTAAACCCAAGTGCCGAATTTCAATCTGACGATATTTCGAGAACTGTGAACACGCCAGTTATTGATCCAGGGTGTTCACATTTAAGCTGAGCCTGGTTCTGGCTTACTGCCAGTATCCGCTTCCAACAAATACTCGGTTATAACTGCAGTTGCCGTATTTACGTCATATCCGAATTCCTGCCGACGTGGGCTGACTTATTCCGAGCTTAATTTCTTGCTGATTAATAACGAGATGAGTAATTGCAACGCCGGCTAAGTATAAACTCCAAACCTCGTAAACAGGGAAATTCGTGCTGAAATAATTTAGTAATTTAGCGCACTTTGTATAAAGCACAACTTTGTGGTTTCTGTTGGATAAAGATAATGTTTTTGTATTCTTAAATTGTCTATTTGCATATTATTTGCCACAAAGGGTTTTTGAGAAAACATTTTCAAGTGGAAAGTAAGCAAACAAATTCTTTCCCTCAAGTCATTTGGATGCTTATGTACCTTTGGTTACTTACCTTTACCTTTGAATCTGTTAGAATTGTAAAATATAATTTACCTAAATTAACTTTCAAAAAAGTAAGAATGTAATGTGTTTACAACCAACTTATAATCCTCATAAAATTTCCAGATTCGTTAAAGACCTTGAAGACGGTTTCGTGAGACACCGGCCGACGGCCCGGCTGCGGCAGTCAGCGTCCATGGGTGCTTCGACGTCGTACAACGAGGTGATACCGCCGCCGCTGCCGCCGCCGCCTGTGGGGCTCACGCAGGGCCGTCGCGTAGACACCTCACTCAGGCGCCTCGAGAGGGCACATGATGACCTGTTCCAGTTGTAGCGGCCGAGGCAGCGCAGGTTGGTACTAAACTTCTAGAATATATACTATTTTTGAAGAATTGATTTGCTCTCTTGATAATGAGTTATCGTGAATATTTGGTTTTGCCCAACCTGATTGTACCAGAAAAAGCGTGCTTATTCTTTGGGACACACTGTATCCTAAGTTGCTTCTAGGACTTCCGTTTGACAGGTATTGTTGGTTACGTATAAAAATTGGTTCAAATTACCCCTACCGATTTTGCATATGTCTTTGCTAATCGCCAATAACACTTTGACAAAACAATATTTTTCTGAACAAACTTTTGTAACATTGTCTCGTTTGCCCTTTGCTTCACTTATTCGTATTGCACACATATCTATCCTATCCTTAAACCCTATTACCTCTATACTTCAATCTACGAGTTCAATTCGTTCAAATGGTGTATTAAGTTGATAATGCCGTCACTAGCGGTGACTGGGGAGTGCCAAGGCCGATCGGTGCATAGATACGGCGCTTTCTTTACGATCGGAGAACACACGCTATTCTCAGGGAAAAGGGCGACAATGAGATCCAATATAAAACATGATCTTTCATGGATTCTTAACTGTATTTACTTCTTGGTTTTAATTGTATTGTACGGTTCCATAGTTACACCAATAACCTATCTTCTTCTACATTTTCTGTAGACGGTTTTCATTTAAACTGATTAATTTTCAAGCGCCGTAATTGACAGATAACGGTACAAGGGATTTGAAATGGTCTTCCGCATGATACGTATATTTACAGATAAAGTTCAATACGTTGCCACGTTGCACGATGAACATAATATGTGCATTATGATTTAAATTAATTTATTTTAATGCCTTTTTTTGGTTTGTCTAGAAGTCTATGTTCGTTTGAGGATATAATACTGGCAGTATCTGGGTTACCCTTCCTTTGTCTTCGCTCCGTAGTTAATATCCTGTCTGTCCCCGTCTGGTGCCCAGCTCTGTAAAGTAGGTCATAGATATATTACGTCATAGAGGGCAGCACTAGCACTTAAGCAGGTGGAAAGTTTTACTTATGAAAATAGATGGTCATTTTTGTGGGTTTTCTATAACTTAGCAAATTCTTCCTGAATTGTATTCTTTAACCACGGGAAATAGCTTGAAATCTGAAATAAAATAAATGCGTGTGGTCATTTCGATCTGTCATTATTAGACACTGAAACTGCGGCTTGTAATTTTATATATTTCAACTCTGTTCGACTCAAAATAAATGTTGACTCAGTCAAAACGGACTGATAGTTTTAGATTCCGATTGACACGGCTCTTTCGTTCCCATCACATTTACGACCCGGAATTATGTGTTAGTATTTATTGTGATAGCTTTTGAGCAAATTTTTATTGCAAAGTCTGAATGTTTGACGTCATTGCGGCTTTTATATGAAGCTAGAACGCGAGTAGGTTTGTTTTTCATATTTTTATGACCAGCATTTGGGTGGTGGGTCGTATGTGAGAATTTTATAACATGGTTTCTAAATCTAGATCATACTGTATTGTCTGTAGACATGCAAATATCTTAAATGTTATACTGTTGCCCGCGACTTCATGCGCGCGAATGTCAGTTATAGCTGCGAAAACATTACTCCCTCTAACGCAGTCGATTAAAGTAACCTATGTACTAAACCAAGATGTCAGCTAACCTCATACCAAATTTAAACAAAATTTATCCAGCCGTTTGAGTGTGTAAGAGTAACAAACATCCATCTATCGATGCTTACAAACTTTTACGTTAAGAATATTAGTAGGTCTATAAAAATTCTTTCAGGTTCAAATTCAATTAATTCTTTATTTTGTATTGTTCTAGTCTGATAGTCTAAGTGATACTGTTTTAATAAATTGATTCTTAAAGGCGGATTATCATGGCTTACGTAAGGTTTCAGCAGAAACACAATTGCCAGCAGACACTTCTAATTCGATTCTAGATAATTCAGATAATAGCTATTTCCCGCGGCTACGCCCGCGTGTGTTAGTATGATTAAGAATGTACATATAATTTTGAAAAAGTCATATTGCTACTTACCTGCGGTAGGGATCAAACCTGCACCTTGTGCATACAAATCCATACACAGAACCGCAAGACCACCACGACAAGTAAACTCTATAAATGAGAAAACTAAAATGTTTGCTCTTGTTACACCTAGCCCTTTCCCCAGGCAATATTTTGATCGTCTTCCAGTCTTGCCGTTTTGTTTTTAGAGTAAAATCCAAGCACCAGATAAACTTCTACAATTTTGGAGTTATATTTAATATTTAATGTTCTACTGCGTGATTCTTTATCTTTATTGCTTTATAACAACAATTGTTATTTAATGTTCAGATAACAGTCACTCGTGTCTGACTTTGAATTATTTAATATTAACAAATATACTTTGTTCTTATACAATATATTGTTAACTTTCTTTTGTCGTTCGTATATGTTGGTACTTGACTCTGATTTCTCAAATTGCATATAGGTACATTGGCAATGTTATTGTCCCATATAGGGAAGAGGTCTTAGTCCAGCTGTGGGCTATTTGCAGGGTGATATTTTAGTTGTCTCATGTAACATAATTTTTTGCCTATTGCCTGATCCATATTCATCGTGCGGGTGAAGTCGCGGGCTAGCTAGTCAATTTATTAGTCCGTTACTCAGTACGCAAATGTATTTCTTTTAGCCTTTTAACTCTTCATCAATCCGTCCTCAAGCTATTAGCATCGTCCTATTTCTAGATGTCGACGACAGATACTATAATAATTTGCTTTTACCTATCGCAACAATCAACATTAAATAAATATACTTATCATTACCATCTCGTTCCAGGTATGCGCGGTTGAACTAAACGCCATGCGCCTGCGCTGTGCTGACGTCACAGCTATCGGTCGCTGCGACAGCTACGACTATAAACCGTATAACAAAGGCTTAAGACTCAATATCCAAATGACAACCCAATTTTAAGACGTTCTAACTACGATCGCCTTGAAGTGAGTTTCTTTTGTATATTGGAGTAGGAAAGAGACGGCGCTATACGTTCCTATAGCTCCGTCCCTCTCTAGCAAGGTACGGCGTGATGTCGCAGATCGTCGCAATGAACACTCAAGTACAGTCGGTGAGTCAGTCGTGAGGGCATTAAGTGATATTAGATCAATTCGACAGATGTATCAAACAATACATTTAGCATAGATAAGAGAGGGGCACAAGATATTTGAGACTTGTAGACGTTTCTAGAAAATTTATATTCCTTTTAAATATGAGGTTGGTTATATTGGAGAAGATCTGGATAGAATTGTAAAGAATTCGAAATGTAAGGATTTTATAATAAGATTACTTTTCATATTTCATGAAAATTATGATGTTTCGCGTTAAATAAGCAAAAAGATTTTTTTACATCACATTCTCTTCCATTTTCCAAAAGAGTTACACGTTTTTTTCCCAGTCGTTCAATAATAGATTGTTACAAGCATTGTTTTTTCATTTCCAAGCTGATAATAATTAACCTACATAGGTAATCGACCTGCGAATCACTTGAGATAAGATTATGCTCTGATTTCATGTTTTCAATTTAGGAAGTTGTTTACAGCCATTATTAATTGCCTATCTATAGATATTCTTTTATGGCCCTGGATGGCCCACTGCTAAGGATAGGCCTCCTTTTGTTTTTGCTATTCTCTTCTGCCCCTTGCCCTTATTATTACTTAGATTTTTTATATCGTCCGCATTTCAAACCCGTTTTATCGGGATGAGGTACTTTTTGGGACAGTAAAAGTAATTTGGTATAGTATAAGGGCATAAATACATATGTCTGGTCATAATAAATATCGCTTCTGCACTCAAGAATAAATGATCAAATTTCCTCAAGGAAAAATAATTTTGTTTAAAATATCTTTATCATTTATTTTAATATTATCATCAGATAATCAAATTTAATAGGTAATTGGTTTTAGATTTGATTTTAATTTTCTTAAAGATTGTTCAGTTCTATGGCTAAAGAAATTTTACCATTGTTTGAATATTTTTCGATAATTAACTATCTAAATATTCCGTAACAATCTGCACCCATAAGTATAAAAGGGTCTTGACGGATGAACTACGAAGTGATCTTACAAGGATTCCGTTTTTCTTTCGAGGTATGGAAACCTAAAAATTATTTGTGGATGGGTTCACAGTAATGGTTGTCAACTTTCATTCAATTTAATTTGTTTTCCCAATCTATCTACAAGAGAACTAGATCACATTATCACTTAATAATCGTTAGTATACTATATGTAATCTCAGCCCCACGCGACTCATCGTCTAAAGTGATATAATTGTAATACATAATAATAAAATGTTATTATATTAATACATGTATCAGTAATGTATGGAGTATGAGAACATGTGGTTTAAATATAGAAAATACAATGTTAGCTCATTTCTTTCAATTTGGGTTATTTTTCCTCCACTGGGGTGAAAAAGTATACTATATACTTTATTGCTTCTTTAGGCTTAAACCAACCAATTTGTAACAGAACCGCAGATCTTTTATATACGTCGCGAAAACAACTCGACGGCTACTGACCATAGTTAAATGGGATTCCTCTCGACGCGTGTATTAATCAATCCTATACATTAAAAGCTCTTCCCCAAAGACGCGTTGTTATAGGTCGATAATATCACATGCGGTATTGCGATATCTGTTATCAATACATGTTGTATTGAAAACAGCGTTATTATATATCTACCTAGGACGGTCATCTACACTAATATTATAAAGAGGAAAACTTTGTTTGTTTGTAATGAATAGGCTCAAAATCTATTGGACCGATTTTAAAAATTCTTTCACCATTCGAAAGCTACATTATCCACAAGTAATATAGACTATATTTTATTTTGGAAAAAATAGGGTTCCGTAAGATATTTGGATTTTTCGGACACAAACTGAAAAAAATCAACCAAAGTAACCAAATATACACGCGAGCAAAGCCGTGAGCGGACAGCTAGTGTAGTATACAATAACGCTTTGATGGAAATAGGACATTGCGTGTCTCCGTCCTGCGATATTTCAATATGAGTTCTAGAATGTTTTGTATCAGATATTGATTTTAAGTCACATGTTATCATACTCATTCGAGACGTCCCTATCATTTCTATAGTATGCTCCCGTGGCACTAAATATTTGTACGCGTTTGTTGAGCTTTGTAAACCGAGTAACTACATAAATTACTGTAGCCCTATGTTATGTAATTCATAGTTAAATTATCTATGTAACTGTTTGTATGTAGCTTTCATTAAACTGTATATGTTAAGAGTAAGTTAAATGTTAATTGTTTAGAAGATAATATCAGATCGATGTTTTGAATGTATAAAGATTACCAAGAGTTTAACCACAGTTCTTAAGAAATGTAGTTTTTTTTTACTATAGTTTCAACATTCAATAAAGTCTGGAAGTCTGTTATAATCCCGTTTTTTGACATAGATTATCTCAAGCCTCACCTTTCTTATATTATCTACCTACAATTGAGAGGACAAATCATGTTTTTAAAACATCGTTTTTGTTCATATTCGAATACTTTGAACATGAATTGTATGTATTCAAGCTCAAGTTTTTGAATGCGGGGAATAGATCCACTCAATTTGGCAACTCATTTTTTTTTAATATTTTACCGTTCTAAATATCATTTTAAATGCAGGAACGGAACACTTTCCTCTTCAGATTCATATTTTTAAGGACTTGTAATAAAAAATCGTTTTTTTTTTTTATGAAATTGACCGAATCCAATTTTGAATAAAGTTAAGTTGTAAACTCTTGGTAATCTAAATATAAATAAATCAATTACAGGCAAGATTTACATGTATTTAGTAGCATAATATAAGTAACTGTCCTAATGTTAGTGTAGGCCAAAATGAACGCTATACGTACGTAACAAAGTTTAATGTCTATTACATATTAATCAGTGTGACGTCATAATACATGTATCCTATAGTAATATCTCCTTTGCCATTAAGTTGTTCCCGTATTCGTAAATATTACTTGAAATAATATTAGACTGGCCTGTTGGTCCAGTGGTTAGTGGCACTGACTGCTAAGCTAAAGATCGTGGGTTCCATCCCCACCCTGAACAAATGTTAGTGTGATGAGCACAATAATTTGTTCTATATCTGGGTGTTTTTATGTACAAAGGTATTTCAAAGCAGATCAGTATGTTCATCAGTTGTCAAGTACTCATAATACAAGCTCTGCTTTTGCGTTAGATGACGTGTAAAAGTTGTGGATTTTTTTCGTACTACCAGTGTCGTAGTCAAGAGAATTACTAACCAGCAGAATGATTGCCATTCAAAATATTATTATATAGATTTAGTGCACGTGACAGCAATCCTGATTCATATTGTCAGTGCAGGGACAGATAATTATGCCTGTACCATACATTTGACATGTTTTGTCGGTGATTAGCAGTACTAGAAAGTAAAATTTGTGAATACGGGAATAATGATAGATATGTAAATAATCCTCATAGATCAAACTGAAAAGGCAGACAGAGACAGAGACACAATGATATATTATTCATTTTTTATTATATAGCCATAAGCTTCATCATCAACTGTGAGTACCTTATGTTCTTAAATTAATCTCTGGGTACCTTTTTTCTTTGATCTGACAAATCCATATAACTTCCAGTAACTTACCTTACCTGTCACAAATATAAAGTAACCTTATATGTTGTAAATATAATAAGTATTTGAAGATAACTGTATAAATATAAAACGAATAAGAGTTGGTTAAAGGATAGTTGGACCATAAATTGATAATTAAAAAGGCATTGAGTACATGCCATAGTTTATATTGCTGTAGGGAATTTAAGTGTGTATATTGTGCTTCAAATTGCGAAGCTCCTAAATTAGAAAAATCTATATTTCCTCTTGTGTAACACTGTAAAAATCAGAATTGTTCTAAAATTTATCCCTGATTTCTCAAACGCTGATCAACACAAAAATTGTTAATCGTCAGACAAATCTTATGTCAAGCTCTGTGATTGGTTGTAAGTTTTATAGTCAACCAATCACAGTCGTGATCAGTGGATTTGACAGCAGATTCAACATAGATCAGCCTTTTAGAAAACAAGGGTATACATACCTTGAAAATGGATGACTTAAAATTATATGTAGATATAACAAAAATATAAAAATAATAAACGAATATTATATTAAGTGTGTGTCGCAAGTAATTTACGATATCAGTGCCTTGTGATAGCTTAATGTAGCTGCTAAACTAAGTCCTTTGAACTATGTTAAACAGCTGACGTTTAAGTAAACTGTTAATTTGCAAGTATACAGCTTTGAACGTTTAATTAAACAAAATATTCAATAGTAAAGGAAAATGAGCCTTTTGACAACCTACAAAAGGAAGAGGTTTCTTCAACTCGACCGTACATAACTACATATTATTATGCTTTTTATGTACAGATTTTGATGATTCATTTCTCATTGTTTTATTTTAAATACGAGATAATCATGTTTCTCAAATATAAATGACACGTTCCTAAGTGCCGCTTTTCGACAAGTAGTCGAAAAGAAACGTGTTTTTCATACATTCAGCAATTTCTAGTAGAAATGAGACATTTCGAAAGTTTTCACAGTTCTTACGACTTCATGTTTTATATTTTAATGTCCTTTTATTAATTTTATATGTTTCAAATGGATGTAATTAATTAATTTGTTATTTACATCTGATTTAAAAACTATGTGGCTCATTTTCTTTTAAATAACTGGTGCTAATATAATTTGTTTTAATTAAATCACTAAAAATAACATCAATGTATAAAATATAATTTGCTATAAATGTGTTTATGAATTAAAGATTTTTCATGACATTACTTTTTTAACATGTTTTAAAAGAAAATCATATTCGTTTCATTAAAAAACCTTGAAAATTATGATACTGCTTTGTTGTAAGGTGTGTGTGAAAAATCTTTAATTATCTGTGTTTTAGTTTTAAGTGCATATTTTCTGATATATGGCTGTTAACTCTGTAATTATTAGCTATTAAGAAGTAACCACGTTAAGTCACGTTTGTTTTACTACTTTAAGTAACGGGCCTCATTCAAGTTGATACGAATATTGTATAGATAACATGTTAATATCAAATTTACATTCAAAATGTAGGTATCTAGTCTTGTATAACGACTTGGATATTATAACCGAATAAATAAAATAAAAAAGGCGCAAGATTGCCCCTATGTTTAGAAGTCAAAGTAAAAAGTGATGTTTTTTATTTTGTCACTATTACAAAGCAGTTTTGAATCAGAATACTGGCCAATTGACGAAATTCACAAAGCAGGCCTGAACGTCTGTTCAAACTTTGCAATATCCGTAGTATTTTGCAGGTGTTTTTAATAAAATCTGTTTTCAAAATATTGTTGGACGTGCAATGTATAGTCAGTGTACATTAATGTATAAATTCGTTGTATAGAGTGTGTCAAAATTGTATAATAGCGAACAATTGTTATTGCTATCGTTTGCCGATTAGTGTTTGCTTTTATTTTTTATTTACTTCTTTTATTTATTTATGCTAGTTGAGCTTTAATAAATCATATTTTATTACTCGTTTCATCTGTGTTTTATTCTAATTTTCCCATTCTAGTAATATGTAAGAATTGCGGTTATTTTCAACTGTAAAACTTAAAGAAATCATTAACTCTAGTTTCATTTTCTTACAAAGATCGCTGCTTTTGGCAGGATATCAGGCAGGTAGCTGATGTAATAAGGAGTAACTTAGGCTACTTTGATTTTAGTGTTTTTTTTCAACTTCATAATTTTTTTATTTAAATATTTTTTTTATGAATTCCACGCAGACGACGTCGCGGAAAGAGCTAGTATTATAAAGCTGCATTTTTTTTTGTCTGGGGTAAAGTAATATTTAAGTAATCTTAAAATGAGAAAAATATAATGAAATATTGTTGCAAGAACAAAAAATAGATGTTGCTTTTTGGAGCTTCCGTTGCGAGCATTGCGTAAACGGTTCAAGTAATTAAGTATCCCAAATAAAATCAAAATTAATTTCCAGTAGGCCTAAAAAGGCGAAACGTTAACATTACAGGTTACTAATTAAGGTGCATGGTTCCAAAATGTCATATACCTATGGAGAAGAATCCCATATATTATTTTACTCTTTTAAATTAAAGTGACTACAATATTGCAAAACATAGAATTTTCCTAAAATAAAAGCCTAAGTTTCTCCTTATTACACCAGCTATTATACCTACATGCCAATAAATATCTCGTCAAAATCGGTTGAGGCAACAAATAAATGTATACATTATTAATTCACTCCATTTTTTTATAATTATCATTATTTAATTAAACAGCATAATCAGTGCAGTAGATAGGCTGAGGCTACATGTAGAGACGCTGAGTCCATGCCTTTTTATCCCCCGCTTAGTCTCTAACTTTGTAATATGCCTTTTTTAGGGTTCCGTACCCAAAGGGTAAAACAGAACCCTATCATTAAGCCTCCGCTATCCGTCTGTCTATCTCCAGGCTGCATCTCATAAACTGTAATAGCTAGAAAGCTGACATTTTCACAAATTATGTATTTCCCATGCCAGCACATAACAAATACAAAAAAAATAAAAATATTAGGGGGTGTCTAAAAACATTAAACGTGGTTTTTCGTATTTTTTTGTTCATTATTAAAAACGGTAAAAGGTAGACGTTTCGAATTGTCGCTGTCTATAGATAGTACGGATCCGTTCAATAGATAGCTCATTATAAAAGCGAATCAATTTACTTATTTATGTATGTATAATATGTCTTTAAAAGATTCTCCCAACGACTAGTTATTCGATTGTTTTAATTTTGTTGTTGTTTTTTTTTTAATTCATACAAACGTTCTTTAATTCTAGATTAACATTCAACTGATTTAGATTTTATAATAGGTTTTTGTTGCCCCTATAATGGCTGGACATTTTATACAAAATTACTTCATCTCGTATAACCATGTAAACCTATGTTCTACAAATAAGAATATTTGTATTTGATTCACGGGGGGCCATACTGTAGATTGCGCAAATTGCCAGTTTTTGTACAAATAAAGTTCGAATCAACATCACTGTTGCTGCCATCTAATTTTAAATAAAATGTGACATTTCTACGAATAGGTATCTAAGGTGGACTTGTAAAAATAATTTCAAAAAACACGCGAATGAACTCGCGGGTATAGATAGTAAACATGATTTGACAGCACTGCTGACACAACACAACTAAACGCGCCATCTCACGGGGAGTGTTAGCGTCTGGTCGCCGGCTCTCCACCCCAGTGGCCTACGCTAGTAGCCATCTTGCCAGCGCTCCGCTCGTTCGCGGCAGTAATGAAAATCGCGTGTGTGTTCTACTCATTGTAAACCGAATTTATATTATTAAGGTGTACGCTCATTTATTGTTGCTATCAGTTTGTGAATAATACCTAAAGGCGCGAACCGGTTTAGGATTGCTAACTGTTGCCCGCCGTGCTGCTGTTATTTCGTGTCGGCGAGACAATGATTGCGGCCATTTAAGTTCACCCCTTTACAAGCGGACGGCCGATGTGCCGTTCCATTTCGAACGTCGAGTGTGATCTTGTTACTCACGATAATAAAAATAAATACAACACCTAATTTCACTGTGAATCTTTTTTATATTATAAAACAAGATGAAAATGAGGATGGTAGTCACAGTTAAAAAGATCCCAACTCCAGACGGGACAAATAATAATCAAGTAAACACTGGCGGCGTAGTGAATTTCTCTCAGGAACAATTACAGGCACTTATGGCAGAGATACGGCCACAACTTCGCTCTAGCCTCGTCACATGCGATATAAGTTATGATGGAAAGAAGGATTATGATGAAGTGGAAACTTTCCTGAGCGTAATATCTGCCTTCAAGATAGCGCAAAATATGAGTGATGAAATGGCCATTAAGACCATACCACTGATTTTACAGGGCGAAGCAGCAATTTGGTGGAATCATATTAAATACGGAATCAGATCCTGGGTAGATTTTAAAAGAAAATTACGTCATAAGTTTGCTCCCAGGAGACCAGCACACCTTATCTATCAAGATATTATGAGCACCAAACAGAAGGAGAATGAATTAACTGAAACATTTATATTTAAGAAGAGGGCTCTATTTGCGCAAATGCTTCCACCAAGACTCACGGAATCACAAGAGCTGGACATGATTTATGGTCTACTAAGGCTCAAGATTCGCTGGCATATTCCCAGAGAGTCCATTGTCATCTTCGAAGACTTAATCACAGCGGCTAGACGAGTGGAACAACTGCTCAAGGAAGAGGAAACACAGTCGGGCGAATCAGAGAAAAAAAAGAAAAGAAAAAATAAAAAGAATAATAATAATATGCGATGTGGAATTTGCAAATTACGTGGACATTCTGCAGCAATTTGTAGAATAATTAGAGCTTCAACGGCGGTCGTCTGTCTAAGAAAGGTACCTACGCCACAGGTGTCATTGCCTTTGCCACCGGTGTCATTGCCTGGGCCAACGTCAACAGTTTCATTGGAGATGCCACCGCCTCCTGTGCCACCAGCACGTTGTGAGGATTGTGGTGCAGCGGGTGTGGTAAGATCAGCGTGCCCGAACTGCTCTCAAGAGGCTGAGGCCATGCCGGTTGCCGAGGCCATGTCGGTTGTCGAGGCCATGCCGGTTGCCGAGGCCATGCCGGTTGCCGAGGCCATGTCGGTTGCCGAGTCCATGCCGGTTGCCGAGGCCATGCCGGTTGCCGAGGCCATGCCGGTTGCCGAGGCCATGTCGGTTGCCGAGTCCATGCCGGTTGCCGAGGCCATGCCGGTTGCCGAGGCCATGCCGGTTGCCGAGGCCATGTCGGTTGCCGAGGCCATGTCGGTTGCCGAGGCCATGCCGGTTGCCGAGGCCATGCCGGTTGCCGAGGCCATGCCGGTTGCCGAGGCCATGTCGGTTGCCGAGGCCATGCCGGTTGCCGAGGCCATGCCGGTTGCCGAGGCCATGTCGGTTGCCGAGTCCATGCCGGTTGCCGAGGCCATGCCGGTTGCCGAGGCCATACCGGTTGCCGAGGCCATGCCAGTTGCTGAGGCCATGCCAGTTGCCAATTCTTCTTAACTGGTGTCAGTTTTGAGACCATGTCGTACAATCGTGATCTGCCCAGACTTTCCGACTCGCTTGTTTAGATAATGCGACGGATCTGAGCTGACGCATTTTTTTATATTCTCATGTAGTTCATAATTCATCAATACTTACCATATAACCATGCTAAACGTAATCATGCTTTCCAATAAACTTTTGCTAATTTAACATTGGCTTTTTCATTATCATACTACACACAGGAAAGAAAAGTCAAAAATCAATAGTAAAAAATTTATTTGTAAATAAAAATATATTTTACCCGATTTAACATAAAATATAATTCGTTTAGAACCTTACCTTACTATTTACACATTATTTACAATTTCACTATGTAAGTATTGGTAACATACACAGTATGTATCAAAAACACTGCCCGAACAATTAAGGCATAGAGTAGTGTTAAATGACTAAATATTCGTTATTATTTATTGGAAAAAACAAAAGAATTCTCCCTGACAAAGTTAATTAATTTTAAATAATACCACAGATTACGCATGGCAACACTGAAGACGAAAATATCATAACAATAGTTTGCCGACAAGTGCGGCATCCTTTGTGCACTGGCCGCTTTTTCACCTTATCCTTCGATAAAGCCGCTTGTCGGTAAAATTGCACTATTTTTAAGACGGCATGACCATTGGCCGAGCAAATATAAGAATTAAGTTACAAAGGATAAAACCGTGGTTTAGTGGAGTGTTCATAATATAGAAAATCTTTCATAATTTTAGGGTAATATTTGTCGCTTATACTGCATTGAGAAAATAATTGTGATGTTTTATGACAACCTAGAGTTTTTAATATCTTTAGCAAGTAAGTAATGTTTTGATCTAAGGACCGACGGGGGTTTTTGATACATACTGTATATAAATTGTAACAATAACAAAGTTTGGACTCCCTTTTACTTTAAACCTACGTTTAATCCTTATGTGATGTAAAATAAAATTAGGCAATTCGATCAAATAATATTAAGAGACTATCAGGTTTACAACTTATACATAATATCCCCTCGGTACAAGGAATAAATACCTTAGGGTGGGAGTCATACAAAAAAGTGAAAAATAAACATATCTCTTAACATTCCTCAAAACACTTGCATTTATACCTAAGTCGATGAACATTCAGGGATTTGCTAAAAGATGAACAGATAAACCTTTAAAATATAATTATTTTTTTGAAAATCAATCTAGATTATAAATTATCAACGTATAGGCGGAAATTATGAAAAAATAATTATAATTATAATACTTGTACAATTGTGATGTTATGTGGGGAGTCCATAGACTTTATTAATATCTAAATACTGTTATACAAAACTTTATTACAAAGGGAATGGTTCTTACGTATACGTTACATTTGTTCAGGACTGTGCAATCAATAATCAAGAATCTTTTGAATTGTGACGACTGGACTGTTAGGCTGGAGTCCCGTGTAATTGCCATCGGCCATCTACGGCTTAGCGCACACCGACGGAGGGGTCGCGGATAGCAATTTAATATCAACCTTAACTACCTTGATATACGGTCAATATTAGAATAAACTCCGAGAACCGCTTGCGAATTTATGCAAATATTGACCGTACATTGAGGTCTTTAGGGTTTATATTAATTGTTGTCAAATGCTCTCCCGTCGCCTCGAGTGGTCTGGATCGATCACCCTACGCTGCTGAGGGACAACATCAGTGTCCTAACAATATTATAAACGCGAAAGTTTGTAAGTATAGATCGATAGTCTGTTACCCTTTCGCACTCAAACGGCCGGAGTTATTTTGAAGAAGTTTGGTATGGAGTAACTCCATACTAAATTTGTTTTTGACACCCCGAATTAAAACAGGTTAGTTTTCTACCTACAGCATTGACGGTGTTATGTTTTGCAGCTATAACAGATATTATGAGCGCGGACGAAGTCGCGAGTAACAGCTAGTATTTTATGAACGCGGCTTATACCATTAATTGGAGACCACAGCCTAAAATAACGAAAACAATTTGGTTTTTATGCTACGCTCATACAATGAGGTTTATTTTAGTGCATTGCAATAGATGCCATACAACCAATACTTTTAGATAAGTATTTAAATAATAATATACACTTTCGCAAGGGTTAACGATGGTCCAATTATTGAAATGTGTATAAGTAACATTGTCTTGTTGTGACCTAAGTTCGAGTCTTAGTGCGAGCAATTAAATGTTACTGTTGGTCTAGTAGTTAGTGACCCTGACCGTTGTACCAGAGGTCGTGGGTTCGATTCCCACCCTGGACAAATCTTTGAGTGATGAGCACGGTCATTTGTCTAAGTGTAATTTATCTATAATACGTATGTATTTTGAAATACGTAAGTATGCTTGCCAGTTGTATAGTTCTTATAACACAAGCGACTTTAGTATCCTTTATTTGACACTAGATGGCGTTGTGTGAACATTGAGGATTATAAAATATTCATTACTGTGGTTTCTTTCATCGCTATCACTTATGGAAACTGTAACAAATTAATTGCAACACACAGGACACTTATGGTATCTCAAACTGCGTTACCCAGGGAGTGTATTTCTCATATTTTAACGTAGCATAAAATCAATTTTGATTTTACAACTTTTGAGTAAGTATGGTTTTCTCCTTATCATGTAGGGAAATAAAATGGATTCTGATAAATGTTATCACATTTTGCACAGATACATTTCTTAAATATTGCACGATGTACAAAATTAGCTACTTATGTACTAAAATGTTATAGTGTTAGTTATTTACTATTTGTTCAGCTGATAATCAAATGGTCATCTGTAAATAATTAAATTTCTGACAAAATTAAATAATTGATAAATTATAGGTAATTTATCCATTAATTTTACATTTCTGAATAATGATAAAATCAAATTATAATTATCAGTATTAATCTTATGACATTTTATCTGTATTATAATCTGTTTGTTGCATTGCAAATTTGTGGACCAAAATCAGTTATTTAAATTAAAATAATACTAATTAAATTAAAATTAAATGTGTGCATTGCACAATATTCATTCATTATAAAATACGCCAGTTCATAACCACAAGCACACAATTATTATCCACATTCATTTCATTCTCGTTTAGAATCAGATTACAAAATAATAATACCTAGTTTACATTAGAGTAGATTATATCCAAACAATATGTACATTCGTTATCTATTTGGCATATTGCACCACTGTTTCCGCGTACTTACAACTACAGTATCAACTCACTCCTAAGTGGGCGCTTCTTCTATTTGGTCTAAACTGTTTTTGCTGGATTGAGTCCTGTTGAGTAAAAAATCCAGGTCATTGGAGATTTTGTTGAGCATTTTGTCTGTGTCGGGGTTGTTGTAGGCCTTGTTCCACTCCCTGTTGACCTGCTCTATGTCGGACTTCTTGGGCTCGTCCCTGCAGTCGTGGTGGATGGACGGCAGCGAGGTGCTGGACGTGAACTGAGACTTGCTCTTCTTGAGACAACTCTTAATGGGGGGAGACGGGATCTTGGACACGTCTGGGTTTGACTGCACGCAGATAGTGCAGCTCTCCTGCGGAAGTTAATAAAGAACCTCTTTAGTTTAACCGTCGAGTTGCCTAAATATATTATAAAAGAAGCTCAAGGAGGTTGTTAGTAAGTGGGAGTTGGAGTTAGTATTGTTGGGTGAGTAAGGTAAGGTATTACAAGCTACCTTGGCGGTATCGAACCTCCTATGCGTGTAGGGCTCGAAGTCCATGGCGCAGGCTCGCAGGGGCGCGGGGGGCGCGGGGGGCGCGGGCGGGGGCGCGGGGGGCGCGAGCGGGGGCGCGGGGGGCGCGCGCGCCGCCTGCAGCACGCCCAGCTCCAGGCACACGCGCGCCATGTACTCGCCCTCGCCGGGGCCTCTACTGCCACCTGCCAACACGTCAAGAAGCTTCGTAACCAGGTCACTCTCATCTGACAATTTCGTGCTGCCATCCAATAAACCCAAGTATTCATGTTACGACACTAAAAGGAAACCTAAAATTCAGTGACATGATCGTGCCCATGTTATGCCAAAGCTCGTTCAGTACAATCCTATCAAAGTAAGAAATCTGTGTTATATACCTGTGGGTATGAGATCACAGACGGCGTGCGTGTCGTAGCGATGCGGCGACAGCAGCGCGTCCTTATACTCTACGCAGCGGACGATGTCCGCGCGGCAGTCGGGGTTCGACTGCCTCCTGAGGAAATAAGTATACATGAAACCAATAATTAGTAAGTATGCTACGAAAGCTAAGTGTGCTACAAATAAAAAGTGACTTTGCCACAAATGTATAGTTTACTTTGCTACGAATGTCGAATTTACTACGACTTTATTACTGTTATGTATCCTAGGAATGACATATATGGTATGAATGCTTGGGTACTACTACTGTCAATTGACCCTGCTATGATTGTCTGGTAAGTTTCGAATGCAAGAATGCTACGAATATCATGAGTGCTGAGGAATGTCAGGTTAGCTACGAATGTCGGGTGTGCTACGAATGTCAATTTATGCTACGAATGACAAGTTATGCTACGAATGCCAATTGTGCTACGAATGTCAATAATTGTGCTACGAATGTCAGGTCTGCTACGAATACTATTTGTGCTAGGAATGTCATGTGTGCTACGAATGACTTGTTAAGTTGTAAATCCCATGCTGACAGTGCGTTTTAATTACCTATGCATTCTCGCGGGGCTCTCCAGTGAGGGAGCTCTCCAGTACGAGGAGGCTGGCGATGTGGGGGATGACGAGGCTTCCAGGACTCCCACTCCGCCGCGACTCTCTACTTCGCCGCCTTGCTTTATGTATACTGGGAAAAGATATTGGAAAAGTTTAAAAAAGTGACTGATAGTTATGATTCCAGGATAAGTCAGTTAAAAAAATACATAGGGAGGAAATTAAAGCAAAGCTTTGAAGTCGCGTCGACTGTTGTTTAAAGGGTTAACAAGTTTACCAACACAATTTATAAAAAAAAAATTAGGAGTATTTTAACTGAAGATAACTGAAGTGAATTGTACACATATTTTAGACGACAAACGGAAGAAATATCGAATTATATTGCGAATAAGACCCGTTTGTCGTCTAAAATATGTATATTGTGATGATATATGTATTTAAATACAACTTACAACTAAGTGAGGTGTCCCCTGCGGGTGACTCCTGCCACTCTCTGTTGGAGGATAGCGTGAGAAGTCGCCGCGCCGCCTGCAGGCACTCCTCGTCACGAATCACGTAGCATATTAGCATCGCTAAACCCTGGAAAAGGATTTTGAACTTTAAGAAGCAAATTTTGTTCGTTTAGTTAGTCCATAAAAGTGGACCACCTATTCGAATACGAATCACAAGGTTACAATCTCAATCAACCTCGTGATAGGGTTCTTTACTTCCCTATTACGAGGTTGATAGGGATGTAAAGATCAAAATCAGCAAATTTGTTTATGAAGCATTATTTTAGTTAGACAATTATTTTTTCTATAAAAAGCTGTTCTATTTATATTTTACAGTCGGTCGAATAGCTAAGACACCGGGATGGTTATTGTTTTTTTCGAAAGGTTCCTGTTTAGCAGTGTATGACGACAGACGGGTATAACAGTTAGAAAAAAAAAATGTATATTAAAATTAGACATATAACATGATGATGATATTCAGCGAAATTCCCAGTTAATACGTACATTAGCGAGTGCAGCGATAGCCAGCGCAGCAGCATGTGCGGCGGTGCGGTCCCCGGGCTGCGCGTAGGCGAGCCCCGCCGCCTGCGCCGCGCTGCCCGACACCAGCAGCGCCAGCGTGTGCCGCACCACGCGCCGCCGCGACGACACGTATGAGCGCCGCTCTGGGGGCAGCTTGTGGCTCACCTGGACATAATAGGGTTGTTAGATTTGTACTGTGAAACGGGCTGTTTTATTGAATCTGTTGTCAATTCGACTGAGATATAACTGTGATTGTTAGACTATAAAATTTCAACGAACTGACGAACGAACAACGAACTACTGTTTTTGGAAGGCTGATTAATTGGAGCTGCTGTCTAATCAACTGATCACGACTGATTAGTTGACTATAAATTTACAACCAAATACAGAGCTTTACTGACAATTAACAAATTTTTGTGTTGATCACCAGTTGCGAAATTAGCGGTTCATCTAGCATTTTTTGTTTCTCGTACTTAAGGAATATGATATTTGTGTCATGGGAAGTTTTTACAAAAAATCACAGAACTGATTTAAAAACTTAGATGTAAAACAATCAATTGTGGATCACACATATTTGTTCCTAACGGGAATGTAAACCCCAACAAATCGCGCACTCTGATTATTTGACTGACGCTTAATTTTTTTTTTTGTAATTCTTTATCTCAGAGCAGTCTTATCTAGTGAGGTGTCATAGTGCAGTATCGCACTCACAGCCCGTAGTGTCCTGGCGGCGCAGAGTGCCAGCGCCAGCGCCAGCGCGGAGAGCAGCGCGGCCCCGGCGCCGCACACGGTGGCGGCGGCCGCGCCCAGCTGCAGCGGCGCGCCGCCCCAGATGCGCGCCGTCAGCCACGACAGCGTGCACACACCTACAACACGCGATATACATGTTAACAGTCACTGCTTTTCCGGGACTACTCATTTTTTTTTAAATTTAGAGGAATCGTTCGGGCTTTGAGTTAAATGAAACTGAATTATATCTTGAATGAGATAAAAATAACCAAGATGTGAAAGAAATTTAAGGTATGCGATATAAAAATAACTGGCCACGCCTGCTCCTAGGGATGCCACTGCCACTGTTACAGTAACAGGGTAGGTACCTGCGAGCAGGCCGACGGAGGGCCCGCGCTGCGTGCGGCCGGCCAGCTCGGCGTGCAGCAGCAGCGGCTGCGCGCACAGCGCCGCGCAGCCCGCGCACCAGCACGCCGCGCACACCCAGCCCAGCGCGCCCGGGCACGCCTGCTCCTGGGGGCGACACTTTCACTGTTAGCTTGGGAAACACCTACACCTTTTTGACTGGATCTTTGTATTCCAAAATACATTGTGACGGCATTTTAAAGAACAGAAAAGCCATTAGGGACACCGTTCCACCGGCGCACGGTTCACCGGTGGACGTGTGTGCTCATAATGAGCATTCGTATCATATGATCGTTGCAAACGCCGCCGCGCCGCCTCAGTAAAGCCGCGTACAGACATCGCGAGGCATGCGTCGCAAATGGTTCGTCACACATGCCTCAACCAGAGGCATACGATGGTACACACATGCTCAAGCTGAGCACGCTAACCACCACGCTCGATGTTCGCTCCGGCAAGGCATTTTCATAAAGCGCACATCGCAAACAACACATATCCGTCCACACGGAGCGCACAGCTCGTACTGAGGCGGCGTTCGCAACGATCGAGCGCACACGTCCACACAGCCCGAGGCAAGAGAGACGAACCATTCACGACGCATGCTTCGCGAAGTCTGTACGCGGCTTCAGGTTGAGACATGCGTGACGAACCATTCGCGTCGCATGCCTCGCCAAGTCTGTACGCGGCTTTAGGTTGAGACATGCGTGACGAACCATTCGCGTCGCATGCCTCGTGATGTCTGTACGCGGCTTCAGGTTGAGACATGCGTGACGAACCATTCGCGACGCATGCCTCGTGATGTCTGTACGCGGCTTCAGGTTGAGGCATGCGTGGCGAACCATTCGCGACGCATGCCTCGCGATGTCTGTACGCGGCTTCAGGTTGAGACATGCGTGACGGACTATTCGCGACGCATGCCTCGTGATGTCTGTACGCGGCTTCAGGTTGAGATATGCGTGACGAATCATTCGCGACGCATGCCTCGCGAAGTCGCGATGTCTGTACGCGGCTTTAAGCGCGCATCGCAAACAACACATGTCCGTCCACACGGAGCGCACGGCTCGTACTGAGGCGGAGTTCGCAACGATCCTATGACGCGAATGCAAAGTATGAGCACATACGTCCACACAGTCCGAGGCATGCGAGATGAACCATTCGGGACACATGCCTCGCGATGTCTGTACGCAGCTTGAAATGACCCGAATGTTAGTCTCTGCTATAGAGACAATCCTGGCATATCTTCGATATTCTTCAATTTGAGAATATCGGGATATTACGATGGATTCTGGCACGCTAAAACCACCGGCCTGAAACTTCTATTTCTCTACTAGGTGCTAGGCAAGAAATATTTTTTTCTGTGGAAGTTTCTTACAAATTTTGTACACGCATTTCCTTATGTCTAAACGACAAGTTCACATATCAACAGCAAATTAGTTCAACATTTGTATTTTTGAGATAAATTTTGTCATAAACATGAGCTTACTTGTCTCGTATCGCACTCAAGCAGCGCCAGCATGGCGGCAGAGTGTGTGCCGGCGGTGGCAGCTTTCAGCAACACCGGCAGCTTGGCCTTCCTGCCCGGCGCCAGCCCCAGCAGCTGCAGCACTGCCGCTGCCAGGCACATGGCACCTCCCAGGCTCACTGTGATCTTCACTATCCCTCGGAGGTCTTTCTCTGCGTCTGTCTGTTAATGGAAAAATACTTGTTAATGTTAGTCCTGTCATTATCATAAAGATCATATTTCCAAAAAAAGACGTGTGGCATTCGGAGACTGCCGCGGTAAAGCTATTGCATAGCTTCATTAATAAATGCGTTTTGTTTGTTCATATTTAAAACACTTTGTACACAAATTATACGAGTATAAATATCCACTGTTGTACGTACGAGCTTCGTAGAGTCGTACCATGAAGTAAATTCAAAGAGGAGGTGCCCTAACGCCGAAACTCTAAGCATTGCGGTGCGAAGAGAGGAATTACGCATGCGCAGTAACGCCGATACAACCAACACCACCTAGAGGCGAGTTGCTGAACTAACGAGACAAACGTGATATTTCAAACCTAATTAAAAGTTCTGCTATTCATCGATAGATGGCAAAACCAAAAAGGATTACTGCTGTGCCAGTCGGAGTGGGGAGTATTAGGTTATTTTCGTTACGGAATTTCTGGATTCGGTCTCTACGCTCAAGGCCCGCGATAGAAGCTTCGCAATAGCTAAAAAAATCTGTCACTGTCTTCTATATGAGGGTAAAGATTTTGATCAATGGGGTATGAGTAAATAATGGGCACTGGGATAATGGCCCAATTCTATAGTATGATGCGGGTTGGGATATATTTTGTACGAACACAATGATGGATGAAGGATGTTACATAATAAAGTGGGACATGTATATTGTAACTGGCCTGAGTTGCAATGCAAAGTAAAATAAAAAATGTTTTGATCCTATTGGGTGGCTGGACTTAGTAATTGTTAGGTTTTTTTTTAGTAGTTTGATGCGTTTAACTTAAAAATTGGTTAATCTGGCATGCTTTCTACTTCGCTTTATTATTATATTGTGTACTGAAAAAAACTATGTTTGTTGCGTTGATTTTTCTCCAGAGCTAGAGCACAGGGAACAGTGGAGGGATATCGATATGGGGTACTGACAGTTTATTAAGACTTGACGTTTACAATTTGCTACTAAATAGTGGGAATCGAACCCACGACCTCCGGTATAGCAGTCAGGGTCACTAACCACTAGACCAACTGGCCCGTCAAAAATGAGAGGCAGAGGGGTGTATCTTTTTGTATGTTAAATACATGAGTAACTTACAAGTGTGGATCGTGCAATGGTGAATAGCGCGTAAGTCCCGAGCCCCCGACAGCGGCAGGCGGCGAGCGCGGGCTCGGGCACGCGCAGCTCGCACGCCTTCGTGCTCCACACGCGCGGCTCCCACGACGTGCGCAGGCCGCACGACAACTTCGACGCTGGAACAGCATTTAATCTATTAGCTTTATTTACCTTTAAGAAAAGTAACCTAAGGATTTTCTAACTTTTTTAAGATAATGGCAACGAATTAGCCGAATATCTGGCACAGAACAAAAGAAGATTTCTTTTTTTTTTTGGTAGGTTTCGGTTCTTACTCAGAGAGATGGTTGTGTTCAGCGCCATCTCTCGGGCTAGAATTAGAAACTTTCTAATATGACGCTGTCAGCTAATTGTAACATTAGCCACCAGATTTCGCACTCGCCTTTAAAATGTGACACGATACGAGCTTATTTGAACAATTTTAAACTCTCATACAATAACCTCAGTAGCTTTGTTGATAAAGCAACAAACATTTAAAAATATTTAAAATTCTTTTCCGCGGTGAAACGATAATGACTTTGGCAGACGGCACGGCGTGAGGATATGTCGGACTCCCACCGACTAAAAACACCCCGGGCTTACAACCTAAGCCAGCGTCACAGGATCGCTCTCGAATGTCTCTGGTTGAAAAGTATTTCGGTACCTAGTTAGACTTACCAACAGCACTATAGTTCTTGGAGTGCGCGAACAGTAGTGTGACAGTGTGATGTAGGGAACCGTCGACGCCCGCACCGCTGGCCGCCACCTGCACCTGCTGCGACGACACCGCGTACTCCATCTCGCGGCCGGACCTGGAAGAGTTGCCGCTACAACCACCGGGACGGAACGAAAGATAAGTCAATCAACTAAATATAACGTAATAGGAGGAAAAACATAGACACATAGAAGATAGAAGAGAGAAAAAAATCCTTTAGAGAAAATAGAAAAGTGGACTTAAAAGATATAATTTTGCTTTCTGAGTTGTGCTAAATGGTTAGTCAGGCTTGTACAAAAAATACATGACATAATTTAGGATAGACCATTTTACTAAGAACGACAAGAAAAGAATCTTGTTATTAATTCATGTTTTAAAAAAACATTTAACTTTTGTGTAGCCTCTTGACAGACTAAAGAACAAATTCATAAAGGATAAAAAAATCTAAAAGATCCTCACTTGAACTCGATGGATCTCCTCAAAGACGGCAGCCTGGCTCCAAGGTTGTGGTACAAAACAGTCACGACGGACGCGTTCCCAGTCCTGGCCAGCAGTTCGACCCCCGCCGAGGTCAGGACCCACTCCTCAGCCCCCACCGGGGTCGGCTGGAGGTCGAAGTGGGCGGCGTTGTCCTCTCGAACGGATTTTGTTTTGACGGTAAACTCGTGGTACCGTTTGTCGAAGCTGCTCCTGAGGCCAGCTGTGTCTGATACCGCGTTTTGGAGGTCGTAGATTTTCTGGAAGGTGCAAAAAAGTTTATTGTTGGAATTGAAACCTTGATTTGACCTTGACCTTTATAAATTTAGAGTTGGTAAGAAAAAAAATCATCGTTCGGGACTGAAGAAATACAACTCTTTATAATAGTTCCATTATTTGTTGCATAATCAAAGGTTAAAAGTCTCTCTTTTTAGTTTCATCTCGTTTCTTCCTCTTTTTCTTTTATTTTGCCGAGGGCATCATTCGTATTAACCAAATCATGTGAAATTGATAACGTAACCATACCATTCAATTGTCTATAACCAAACCTCTTGACATCGTAGTATTATGAAGTCGTTGTTGTAATAATCAAGTCGTAACATCACATTTTATCGCAACCTAAACATAAAAATATAATTTTGTTGCCGCATTTAAGCCTGAGTGCGGAGCCAAATTACTAAGGTTAATGGGTGCGAGTATATTTTTATGGCCCTCACAAATATGCTGGAATTTGTAGACAATTAATTCCTCCTGTAGGAAATTTCGGCACTAGATATTTTTAGTACTTGCCTGGTTTCGGCAAAGGCGATGTTTTGTATATTCCCCGCGACTACCAGACTCGCGCTTTAAACCTTGACTCCATAAAAGTATATGGATAAGGTTACGACTAAACATATTTGCCGCTTTATCTTCTACGGTAATGAAGTTGGATTCACGATGAGTACAGTGAACGAAGCAATAACCGTTGTATATATAACGAAAATTCTTAATGTACTACCATGCTAAGGAATTTTACCCTTGTATTGCGGGGAGCTTCACAGACACTTGATACGCCAAAACATCCGGACTCAGAACAAGCATATGTGGGTCGCAAAAAATCTTGTCCTCCACAGGAAACGAACCCGCTACACGTCGCGCATAGTGGTAATGTGTTTGGTGACTATACCACTCGGCTATCCGGGTAGCCAATTATCTTGGTTACTCCGGTTAGGCCTACTGTTTATGTGCTCATTGGTAGGAAGAGGGAGGGCAGCAAGTCACATCCGATACTGTACCCGAGGGATACCCTTACAAATATCTTCTTGAAAAAAAAAAACAGCTGACTAACCTCCTCATCCAAAAACGCATCAGGATGCTTCAGGAGGTTATCATAGATGTTGAGCAGATGCTCAGCGCTGTGGTATCTGTCCGCGGGCTGCGCTGCCGAGGACATGAGGTACTGCAGCATCTGCCGCGAGTGTCGCAGCGGCGGCTCGCCCTCGCCCGGGTGCGTGGGCAGCGAGCGGAGCACCGCGCCGTACTGCCGGGACACGTCCGACACGTTGCCCCACGAGTACCCGTACGATATGCGGATGAACTGGCGAAAGTGGTGGAAGATGAGTAAGTATTTTTTTTCATAAAAACAAATTAAATTTATAATTCTTTCACCATTTGTCAAAAGTGTCTAATTATTCTAAGACACTTCTGACGGAACTGGTGACAGAAAAACATCTTAAGGACACTTGGATTTCAAATTGGAATCTGAAAGCGCTAATTCGCAGCGAGATAGCGTGGTGATCAATGCTTTGAGTATTGATTCCTTCCCTATATGGGAAAGGGCCTGTGCTCAGTGGTGAGAAGGATATAGGCTGGTTTACAATTATTATTGCTGCAAACATTCTTTCATGACCTTGACAGGTTAAACTAGTCGTAATGCTAATGATACAATTGCCAGACAACCTACATCAAAAGTGGGATGAAGATAAAATTACCACAAAACAAAGGATAAAGGTTTAAAGGCTACCTGTTCGTAAATTTCTCTTAGTGAGTCTGCCACACAGCCGGAGAAGTCTGGTAGCATCCACTTGACGCCATGCTGACCAGTCTTTGGTTCACAAAACCTGAAATACAGAATTCAAATCAGTTGTAGACGAATTTAAATGGTATTTTTTTTTAAACCCTATAAATTTATCGCCCTTTACTCGAATATCTCATACATTATCACAGCACATTAACTTTCAAAAATCAAGTCCTTACTCTATCTCTTACAATTCAACTGGTACCATTGATATGAATTCACAAGTCACATATTATCGTGGAACTTAGTGAGGCGATATGTATGCACGACGCCATGTAAGTTCAACAAGTTTGAACTTAACACTAGGACTTCTTGACTTCTCTCCACACGATTGAACTCAAAGCTGGTAGTATGTAGTACTTATAAGTTGTTTTTAGCTTATTGGTTCAAATCGAACTCTACAGTTGATTCCTCGTCTTTTTTCTAATAGAGGTCTTGCAACTAGTTTAGCCGTCTTTTAAACATTAAGTGGTGGAAAACTTTTAAATTTAAACATTTTGAACCGTTGAGAAGAACTGTAGTCCCGATGTATATATTTTTTTAATAGCTAATTGCATAATAAACATTTAGTATCTAAAATGATAGCCAACGACTATCATTTACACATTTAGGCTCGGTGTAATTTGTAACCCAATCAAAGATTTTACGGTATGTTTAGCAACAAAAGTAGGTTAAGAAAATTCGAAATCGAAGGATAAGAAACGTCGAAGCAAACTCAGAGGTCATCGACACCTAGCTTAGTTAAAACATATGTTAACCGACTATATTTGATGAGTGTATTCTTAGTTACCTGGTAGTTTCCCCGCTGTGTCCGGGCGGGCAGGTGGCGGAGGCGTGTGCCCCGGGCGCGGTCTTGGGCCAGCGCAGGCCGTGCGAGGCCTCGCTCTGGCAAGCCTCGTCGTTCGCGCCCAGAGCCCACATCGTCACACCCTTGGCGTTGGTGCCAGCTACTGATGATACTTGGCAACGGAATTCGTTGGATTTCTATTTGAAAGGAAATACAAACAGAAATTACAAGGTTATTTTTTGTAAGTTATTAGGGGTTATAGATCGGGATATATTATAGATATGGCATCGATAATTCTTCAAGATACAAGTTCGTGTTGAAAAGTAGAATATTAGCAGTTTTTGGTTATTTTTTTTTGTCGACAGTTGCAAATATTCGTTTTCCATTCTACCATGAGTATAAAATACAAACAATCTCCAATATTATTAACCTTTCTGCTAGTACTTACTTCTTTTCTTTCAGTACCAATCCCATGAAACACTTAAGTTTACCAAATACCCTTGTCCTTCCGTCGATCTTTCTACATATTGCCTAAGTCAAACAACTCACCTGCACGTTATACAGCTTTAACACGCTGCCGGCAGGGTACAGGTCCTCCCAGACCTCTCTCCCCGGAGCGAGGGGCAGCAGGGTCCGCTCCCGCGCCCAGCTGAACCCGAGAGCGCCGTGCACGCGCCCTGCTCCCGCCAGGCAGGTTATACTGACGTTGTCACCCTGGAAAAGTATTGCGCTTTGAAGGAAACTACCACGACTGTATGATGTACATTTAATTGGAGAACCAATAATTTATATAGAAAACGTAACTCGCCGATTCCAGATAAACAAAAAAAAATAAAGATAGATATTGTTCATCGCGTTTAATTTAAAACTGTAGGTACTAATAAAAAAAAATTGAGAAGTTTTACAAAATTGGCATGTCACGCTTCTAATTTTGTTAATAGAATTACATTAATGTCATACAAGATATCTAGAATATTTTATAGCAATCTCCGCCTTCAATTTTGTTTCAATAAATTATCCTTTATCTACTACATTCTACAAGTTACAAGTTACAAATTATCTCGTTGCCCATGAGTCTATAAGCTATGAATGGGGACATGATTCTATAAGCTGGGGATCATTTATCATCACTAACGCTACAAACGATAGTATCGCCCGCCTGCGTCAATGTCGATACAAGAAACTTTGAGGCGAGGATAGTTTCCACATCAGATAGCTCTGTTTACTTCAAGTCACGTTTGCCTTTATAAAAGTAGGTTAGGTGGTCAGTGGAAATTTCTCAAAGTCAAAGATGTGATTAAAGAAAAGGACGTTATCTTGTTTTCGCTAAATGTACTTACTTATCCAAATTTCACCGCGATTGATTTAGCGTGAGTAACGGAGTGCAATTAAAATTATCTACAGTTAATTTTAGCCAGACTTTAATTGACTTGTATGTTGCAAAAGCAAGATGGTAGACTACACTTTACGCAACATCTCATTTTTCCTGCTTCCAAAGTTCATATACACACAAGAGTGACCGCATTATATCACAATAAAAAAATAATAAAAAAAAACTACGAAATATTTAAACTCTCACACACGAGCATTATGTTCCCAACGGTACAAGCAACTGCAGCCGTCGACAGCAGCCGTTACGACGACGGACGGCAGTTATTGTCGCGGTTGACATTTTAAATCTAAGTTGAAATGTCTTCAAAGACTGCAGTTGCCTCTGCCGTTGGGAACATGCCGCTCGTGTATAAGAGTTTTTGCAGATGATAATAGAACATTTGATTAAAGTGTGTGAAAATATCTTTACTAACCTTATTAACAGTCAGCGTGGACGGCATTAGACGTATATCGGGTGGTCTAAGCACCGTCAGTCTCAGGGCTCTACATCTTCGTCTGCCTGCGTCATCGGCCGCGCAGGACCACTTGCCGCCATCAGGCTTCTTGGCTTCCGAGATTCCGAGCACTGACATCCGACGACCGAGGGCGTCCTCAGCCACGGTGCGGGTCCAAATGTCTCTGGAATTGAGGTAGTGGGATGTGTAGTGTTGTTTTGTGATGAATAGAAAAATATGGAACTTTTTTTCCTTCATCGATGCTCATTCTTTCTTTATATGAGGTAGAAAATACCTTTGCCCATTAGCGGTGTATTTACAGTATAATATTATTTGATTTTTGACGATTAATATTATTTTTCTTCTGAAAGATGAATAAGATTCCTTTATTGGACGTTGCAACCATTTTTTACCAAACATCGAGATAAAACAACCAGTCTATAAACGGTTTAAACCCAAAACAATTAACCGAACGTTTAACCGGAATCAGTGTTTAGAGAGGCAACAAGACTTCCCTATGCGCATAGCAATAAGGTTCATTTTTGCTCAGCAGATTGGAATCAGTTTGAATGAACGGAGCCATCAGGAAGAGAGTGGAAGTCGTCCGATTAATCAGTGCGGTTAAATAACAGTCGCCGGTAATTGGAAGGGTGACCGTTTGGTGCCGGTTCCGTGCCGGCTCGTTAACTCGACGGTCGCGCCGCCAGTCTATTAACGTACGTAATGTCCGCTCCGGCCCGCGTACGGTACTCAATGATTTTTTGATGCAGACTTTTTTTGCTGATTCTTTTTGACGTGTGTTTATGTAAAAATAATGAGAGTTAGATGCACACACAAGTTTAGTGATTTTTTGTGTCAAATCTTTTTTAATCTATTTCAGGTTTAAGTGTTCTCTGATTTTAACACAAGAAATGAGTAAAATACTACTATAAACAACCTCGAAAATAAAGTCAAAAACTACTCTACAATTTAACAACTATAAATGAAATTAATTCAAATAAATAGAAAAGAAAATAAAACTCTACATACTTTTCATACCTCGTAGTACCATTGAAGTTGATCTTGACCCCGTCTTTGTACCACGTGAAGGCTATGTTGGGGGACCCGTATGCCATACAGGTCAGTATAAACTCTGACCCCTCCCATACTTCCGGACGCTGGTTAACCACTAAAGCCTGCAAAGAGAATTTAAGAGTTAGAATATTATTTTTTGTAAAACTTGTCAAGTGTAATTTAGAATTGCATTCTAAGGGTTTCATGTATAAGATGCCTCATTGTGACTCATGTGAATGTGATTCGTAGCATGGGATTCGTAGCACGGGTGATTCGTAGTATGGGATTCGTAGCACGTATGATTCGTAGCACATATGACTCGTAGCATATTGATTCGTAGCACGTATGATTCGTAGCATGGGATTCGTAGTACGTATGATTCTTAGCATGGGATTCGTAGCACGTATGATTTGTAGTACAGGTTTCGTAGCATGGGATTTGTAGCATGGGATTCGTAGCACGTATTATTCGTAGTTCGTATGATTCGTAGTACGTATGATTTGTAGTATAGGATTCTTAGCACGTATAATTCGTAGCACGTATGCTATATAGCATGGGTTTTCGTAGCATATTTGATTTGTAGTATATGATTCGCAGCATGGGATTCGTAGCACATATGATTCCTAGAACGAATGAATCGTACCATGGGATTCGTAGCACATATGATTCGTAGCACAAATGATTAGTAGCACATATGATTCGTGGCATGTGATTCGTAGCACGGATGATTCATAGCATGGGTTTTCGTAGCATATTTGATTTGTAGTATATGATTCGTAGCATGGGATTCGTAGCACATATGATTCGTAGCACATATGATTCGTGGCATGGGATTCGTAGCACGTATGATTTGTAGTACGTATGATTCGTAGCACATATGATTCGTAGCACATATGATTCGTAGCACATATGATTCGTAGCATGGGATTCGTAGCACGTATGATTCGTAGCACATATGATTCGTAGCACATATGATTCGTAGTACGGATTATTCATAGCATTGGTTTTCATAGCATATTTGATTTGTAGTACATGATTCGTAGCATGAGCTTCGTAGCACGTATATTCGTAGCATGGGATTCGTAGCACATATGATTCGTAGCACATATGATTCGTAGCACATATGATTCGTAGTACGGATTATTCATAGCATGGGTTTTCGTAGCATATTTGATTTGTAGTATATGATTCGTAGCATGAGCCTCGTAGCACGTATATTCGTAGCACATATGATTCGTAGCACATATGTTTCGTAGCAAGGGTGATTCGTGGCATGGGATTCGTAGCACGTATGATTTGTAATACGTATGATTCGTTGCACATATGATTCGTAGCACATATGATTCGTAGCACATATGATTCGTAGCACATATGATTCGTAGCGCATATGATTCGTAGCACATATGATTCGTAGCACATATGATTCGTAGCGCATATGATTCGTAGCACATATGATTCGTAGTACGGATTATTCATAGCATGGGTTTTCGTAGCACATATGATTCGTAGCACATATGATTCGTAGTACGGATTATTCATAGCATTGGTTTTCATAGCATATTTGATTTGTAGTATAAGATTCGTAGCAGGAGCTTCGTAGCACGTATATTCGTAGCATGGGATTCGTAGCACATATGATTCGTAGGCACCTATGATTCGTAGCCACATATGATTCGTAGCAAATATGATTCGTAGCACATATGATTCGTAGCACATATGATTCGTAGTACGGATTATTCATAGCATGGGTTTTCGTAGCACATATGATTCGTAGCACATATGTTTCGTAGCAAGGGTGATTCGTGGCATTGGATTCGTAGCACGTATGATTTGTAATACGTATGATTCGTAGCACATATGATTCGTAGCACATATGATTCGTAGCACATATGATTTCGTAGCACCTATGATTCGTAGCATGGGATTCGTAGCACGTAAGATTCGTAGCACGTATGATTCGTAGCACATATGATTCGTAGTACGGATTATTCATAGCATTGGTTTTCATAGCATATTTGATTTGTAGTATATGATTCGTAGCATGAGCTTCGTAGCACGTATATTCGTAGCATGGGATTCGTAGCACATATGATTCGTAGCACATATGATTCGTAGCACCTACGATTCGTAGCACATATGATTCGTAGCACCTATGATTCGTAGCACATATGATTCGTAGCACATATGATTCGTAGCACCTATGATTCGTAGCACCTATGATTCGTAGCACATATGATTCGTAGTACGGATTATTCATAGCATGGGTTTTCGTAGCACATATGTTTCGTAGCAAGGGTGATTCGTGGCATGGGATTCGTAGCACGTATGATTTGTAATACGTATGATTCGTTGCACATATGATTCGTAGCACATATGATTCGTAGCACATATGATTCGTAGCACATATGATTCGTAGCACCTATGATTCGTAGCACATATGATTCGTAGTACGGATTTTTCATAGCATGGGTTTTTGTAGCATATTTGATTTGTAGTATATGATTCGTAGTATGAGCTTCGTAGCACGTATATTCGTAGCATGGGATTCGTAGCACAAATGTTTCGTAGCAAGAGTGATTCGTAGCATGGGATTTGTAGCAAGGGTGATTCGTAGTATGGGATTCGTAGCACGTAAGATTCGTAGCACGGATGATTCATAGCATGGGTTTTCGTAGCATATTTGATTTGTAGTATATGATTCGTAGCATGAGCCTCGTAGCACGTATATTCGTAGCACATATGATTCGTAGCACATATGTTTCGTAGCAAGGGTGATTCGTGGCATGGGATTCGTAGCACGTATGATTTGTAATACGTATGATTCGTTGCACATATGATTCGTAGCACATATGATTCGTAGCACATATGATTCGTAGCACATATGATTCGTAGCACATATGATTCGTAGCACATATGATTCGTAGTACGGATTATTCATAGCATGGGTTTTCGTAGCACATATGATTCGTAGCACATATGATTCGTAGTACGGATTATTCATAGCATGGGTTTTCGTAGCACATATAATTCGTAGCACATATGTTTCGTAGCAAGGGTGATTCGTGGCATGGGATTCGTAGCACGTATGATTTGTAATACGTATGATTCGTTGCACATATGATTCGTAGCACATATGATTCGTAGCACATATGATTCGTAGCACATATGATTCGTAGCGCATATGATTCGTAGCACATATGATTCGTAGCACATATGATTCGTAGCGCATATGATTCGTAGCACATATGATTCGTAGTACGGATTATTCATAGCATGGGTTTTCGTAGCACATATGATTCGTAGCACATATGATTCGTAGTACGGATTATTCATAGCATTGGTTTTCATAGCATATTTGATTTGTAGTATAAGATTCGTAGCAGGAGCTTCGTAGCACGTATATTCGTAGCATGGGATTCGTAGCACATATGATTCGTAGCACCTATGATTCGTAGCACATATGATTCGTAGCAAATATGATTCGTAGCACATATGATTCGTAGCACATATGATTCGTAGTACGGATTATTCATAGCATGGGTTTTCGTAGCACATATGATTCGTAGCACATATGTTTCGTAGCAAGGGTGATTCGTGGCATTGGATTCGTAGCACGTATGATTCGTAGCACATATGATTCGTAGCACATATGATTCGTAGCACCTATGATTCGTAGCATGGGATTCGTAGCACGTAAGATTCGTAGCACGTATGATTCGTAGCACATATGATTCGTAGTACGGATTATTCATAGCATTGGTTTTCATAGCATATTTGATTTGTAGTATATGATTCGTAGCATGAGCTTCGTAGCACGTATATTCATAGCATGGGATTCGTAGCACATATGATTCGTAGCACATATGATTCGTAGCACCTACGATTCGTAGCACATATGATTCGTAGCACCTATGATTCGTAGCACATATGATTCGTAGCACATATGATTCGTAGCACCTATGATTCGTAGCACCTATGATTCGTAGCACATATGATTCGTAGTACGGATTATTCATAGCATGGGTTTTCGTAGCACATATGTTTCGTAGCAAGGGTGATTCGTGGCATGGGATTCGTAGCACGTATGATTTGTAATACGTATGATTCGTTGCACATATGATTCGTAGCACATATGATTCGTAGCACATATGATTCGTAGCACATATGATTCGTAGCACCTATGATTCGTAGCACATGTGATTCGTAGTACGGATTTTTCATAGCATGGGTTTTTGTAGCATATTTGATTTGTAGTATATGATTCGTAGTATGAGCTTCGTAGCACGTATATTCGTAGCATGGGATTCGTAGCACAAATGTTTCGTAGCAAGAGTGATTCGTAGCATGGGATTTGTAGCAAGGGTGATTCGTAGTATGGGATTCGTAGCACGTAAGATTCGTAGCACGGATGATTCATAGCATGGGTTTTCGTAGCATATTTGATTTGTAGTATATGATTCGTAGCATGAGCTTCGTAGCACGTATATTCGTAGCAAGGGATTCGTAGCACATATGATACGTAGCACATATGTTTCGTAGCAAGGGTGATTCGTAGCATGGGATTTGTAGCATGGGTGATTCGTAGTATGGGATTCGTAGCACGTATGATTCGTAGCAAGGGTGATTCGTAGCAAGGGTGATTCGTAGCATGGGATTCGTAGCATGGGTGATTCGTAGTATGGGATTCGTAGCACGTATGATTCGTAGCATGGGATTCGTAGCAAGGGATTCGTAACAAGGGTGATTCGTAGCATGAGCTTCGTAGCACGTATGACTCGTAGCATGGGATTCGTAGCACGTATGATTCGTAGCACATATGATTCGAAGCACATATGATTCGAAACACATATGATTCGTAGCATGGGATTCGTAGCAAGGGTGATTCGTAGCATGAGCTTCGTAGCACGAATGATTCGTAGCATGGGATTCGTAGCACGTATGATTCGTAGCACGTATGATTCGTAGCACGTATGATTTGTAGCACATATGATTCGTAGCACATATGATTCGTAGCAAGGGTGATTCGTAGCATGAGCTTCGTAGCACGTATGACTCGTAGCATGGGATTCGTAGCACGTATGATTCGTAGCAAGGGTTATTCGTAGCATGGGATTCGTAGCATGGGTGATTCGTAGTATGGGATTCGTAGCACGTATGATTCGTAGCATGGGATTCGTAGCAAGGGATTCGTAGCAAGGGTGATTCGTAGCATGAGCTTCGTAGCACGTATGACTCGTAGCATGGGATTCGTAGCACGTATGATTCGTAGCACATATGATTCGAAGCACATATGATTCGAAACACATATGATTCGTAGCATGGGATTCGTAGCAAGGGTGATTCGTAGCATGAGCTTCGTAGCACGAATGATTCGTAGCATGGGATTCGTAGCACGTATGATTCGTAGCACGTATGATTCGTAGCACGTATGATTTGTAGCACATATGATTCGTAGCACATATGATTCGTAGCACCTATGATTTGTAGCGCGTATGATTTGTAGTATAGGTTTCGTAGCATGGGATTCGTAGCACGAATGATTCGTTACATGGGATTCGTAGCACATATGATTCGTAATACGGATTATTCATAGCATGGGTTTTCGTAGCACATATGATTCGTAGCACATATGTTTCGTAGCAAGGGTAATTCGTGGCATGGGATTCGTAGCACGAATGATTTGTAATACGTATGATTCGTTGCACATATGATTCGTAGCACGTATGATTCGTGGCACATATGATTCGTAGCATGGGATTCGTAGTACGTATGATTCGTAGCACATATGATTCGTAGCATGGGATTCGTAGCATGGGTGATTCGTAGTATGGGATTCGTAGCATGTGTGATTCGTAGTATGGGATTCGTAGCACGTATGATTCGTAGCACATATGATTCGTAGCATGGGATTCGTAGCACGTATGATTCGTAGCACATAAGAATTCTGAGCATGAACTTCGTAGCACGTATGATTCGTAGCATGGGATTTGTAGCAAGGTTGATTCGTAGCATGAGCTTCGTAGCACGTATGATTCGTAGCATGGGATTCGTAGCGCGTATGATTCCTAGCATGGGATTTGTAGCATGGGATTTGTAGCATGGGATTTGTAGCACGTATGATTCGTAGCACGTATGATTCATAGCACTTATGATTCGTAGCATGGGATTCGTAGCACGTATGATTTGTAGCATAGGATTCGTAGTACGTATGATTCCTAGCATGGGATTCGAAGCACGTATGATTTGTAGTATAGGTTTCGTAGCATGGGATTCGTAGCGCGTATGATTCCTAGCATGGGATTCGTAGCGCGTATGATTCCTAGCATGGGATTCGTAGCACGTATGATTCGTAGCATGGGATTCGAAGCACGTATGATTTGTAGTATAGGTTTCGTAGCATGGGATTCGTAGCACGAATGATTCGTAGCATGGGATTCGTAGCACGTATGATTCGTAGCACGTATGATTCGTAGCATGGGATTCGTAGCACGTATGATTCGTAACATAGGATTCGTAGTACGTATGATTCCTAGCATGGGATTCGAAGCACGTATGATTTGTAGTATAGGTTTCGTAGCATGGGATTCGTAGCACGAATGATTCGTAGCACGTATGATTCGTAGCATAGGATTCGTAGCACGTATGATTCCTAGCATGGGATTCGTAGCACGTATGATTTGTAGTATAGGTTTCGTAGCATGGGATTTGTAGCTCGAATGATTCGTAGCATGGGATTTGTAGCTCGAATGATTCGTAGCATGGGATTCGTAGCACGTATTATTCGTAGTTCGTATGATTCGTAGTACGTATAAGTCGTAGCACATATGATTCGTAGTACGGATGATTTGTAGCATGGGATTCGTAGCACGTATTATTCGTAGTACGGATGATTCATAGCATGGGTTTTCGTAGCATATTTTATTTGTAGTATATGATTCGTAGCATGGAATTCGTAGCACATATAATTCCTAGAACGTATGATTCGTAGCATGGGATTCGTAGCACATATGAATCGCTGCATGGGATTTGTAGCACGTATGATTCGTAGCATGGGATTCATAGCACATATGATTCGTAGCACGTATGATTCGTACCATAGGATTCGTAGCACGTATTATTCGTAGCATGGGTTTCGTAGCATACATGCTTCGTAGGACATGATTCGTAGCATGGGATTCGTAACACGTATGTATCGAAGCATGGGATTCGTATATTTACTTTGAGTATTGTCATTATGCCTATTGATCAACTTTATCCTCTCTCTTTATTCATAAACGAATATTATGCCACCCACACAATGTCCAGTTGATGTTATTTTGTATGAGCCCTATATATTTTTGGGACTTTGGTTTCTTTAAAAATAATGAATTTCTTTGCCTCAAAAACTCAAATCAAAACGATAATCATGAGCACGTTGTATACGACTATATGTCTACCTAAAATCTCATTGCTTTGTTTTTGCAATAGTGCTACCTATAATTACATCGTTCTTTGTTATTGTATTAAACGTTAATTTTAATGACCATTACAAGGGGTTGATAACTGGGTTGTTATTCGTCAGTGTTGTAAAAGCCACCGGAACAAAGTTTGGAACGCACTCGACAGCTATCTAAACAAATGGTATTAGTTTCGGAACGCGCGCCAACCGACTTGTGTGGAATGTAAAAACTCGCCCGAAAGTTGCCGGCGTCTACTATAAAATATTATGTAGCGTAAATCTATTAGCATTGTTATTATCTATAGCTATGTTTATGTTGTTTTTGTAAAAATGATGATTTTTTGTGAGAATCTCATGAACTATTAAAAAACTGATTTAATAAAGTGGAGTTAGCTTCTGAACCATGTACGTAGCTCACTTTAGCTACTTGTTCATTAAAAGCTATGATTTTTAACAATGTTTCATGTATAAGTTGCTGTTCTCCTTTCATAATGACTTACAAACTATATTCATACAATAATACAAATAACAAATTTGTTAAACATTGTTTTTAGTATTTACTACTCAAAATGTACATCAAATTAAAATTGTATAAGGTACGTTTCACTTTAATCATACTAAACAGATAGGTACGTAAGAAGACTCAACAAATTCCTAGTATTTTTCAAAGGCTTCTACCAGAGCAATCTCTAATTCAGTTAAAACTTCAGCAATGCGGCGACAGTTTAAAAATAAACTGTCTCCGAAGCTTGTTTCAGATATTATTTGGTCAGCGTAATCCCCGGAGGGTGGATCCAATCTCGATAAATATGCCGTTGAAAGGAATCGATCAAAACTTTATCAACTTTGTTCGCGAATTTTTGTTTCCAGCTGCAAGTTCCGCTCAATTTGTCGAAGAAAATTGGCAGTGCATTGGTTATTTTAATGTATAACTCATTTTCTGAGATATTGTTATTCGTTATTTATAAATGCGAATTTTCAGAAATGACTTGCAAGAGCACGTTGAGTTATAACATCCTGAAATCTAAACATGAATCGTATAAAGCATATTTTTTATTGAAATACTAGCGACCCCGCCCCAGTTTCGCACAGGTGCAATTCATATAAACCTTCCTCTTAAAGTATTCTGTCTTCTAAAAGAAACCGTATCAAAATCCATTGCGTAGTATACATAGAGAAAGGCTTGCAAGAAGTGATTTTGTTTTATAATTATGTAATGACTTTGTTAATATTTAGCAACTACCTTTACTTTTACTTCAGAAATATTGAGAGGAAACTTGAATGCCGAATATCGGAACGTAAATTCACCAAAGCAGGCATTATGAAACATTCTCGCTTAATCTTTAAATGGAATAAGGCTCATGCCATTTCTGTGGATCATAGAATATAAGCCAGTAATATAAAACCGAAAAAAAAACACAAAATACAAGAAATTTAGGAACAGATACCAACTAACAGACGGTATGATCCCTTCTCCACAATTGATCCCAACAAAGTATTGCAACAAGCTCCACAGAAATATTTCATGTCATCTAACAAAACAGCGCAAACATCTTTTTGTGCGGACCGTACGAGTTTTTCATGGTTTGCACGTTCTCGCCGTATTTATGATTTGGCCGGCTCTTGGCTTGAGTAAGAAACTTAGTCCACTTTAACATGTAAGGCCGTTGTTTATTTTTTATTGTGGTTTCGGATCTCGAAGATATCTGTTTTGTAACATTTTGCGGGTCGCTTGGAATTTATAGGTTATGTGTAGGTTGTTTTTTCTTTTTAGACTTCTTTTGCTTTGGAATGATGTTTAATATAAACTATTTAAGGATATTTAGTAATGATTTTAGAGCGTAAGATTTAGGGTTTTTATTTCACAATCATTTCCCAGAAATTATTTAAAGAATTTTGAGCCCGTGGTAAGTAATTTACTCATTCGGACATTCGTTTTTGGTGTAAGACAACAACTGATCTAAAGTTACCTTATAAAAATCAATATGCCATCTTAACCAATCATAACTAAATTCACGTAGCCATTAACACCCCGTCACACAAATCTCAGATTACGGAATTAGCACCATGTAACCATGTTAGCGCAGCCAACAATTAGCACCGTAAAGAAGCGCTAAGCCAGGTTAATGAGCGACATCTAGCGGCCGCTCCCTGGAGTTAAGCCAAAGCCCATTCGCACAGCACCTAATGCACATTTGAAATAATTAAAGTTTCACCGTATTGGCGCCGAACAAAGACTTTTATTTCTCTGTCTTTTCATTTTGAAAGTATTTTGGGAGGTTTTAATTTAGATTTTGGTGAGATGGTAGGTTGGCTTTTGTTTTGTTCTTTTTTGTAAAGCTAAATTATTAAAAAAGTCGAGGTACGAATGATCTAGATTCAGTTTGTAGTTTTATAAAAAAAAATCTAATGTTATTAAATAAAGACCTAAGACCTGAAATTGTCAACAACGTTTTATGAACTATAAAGAATACGGAAGGAAACTACCTATTATGAAATAAATTTTCTGAAATTTTGTAGGTATTGAAGAATGTAAGTTTATAAATATTTATATAGGTCGTATTTATGTTATATTATGCAAGTATGCGATGGTAAACACCAAACTAAGAGCAAACTAACCAAAATAGCATAAATTCCGACCTTTCCTGAAACTTTTTCGATTAAATACCGCAAAACTTCGAGAATGTTTATATAATGTAAGGAATGCTTTACGTTGGCATACCGTGTTCCCGCCTTAATAAAATGGCGGACAAATATGCGTGTCGTTTAGTCTGGCTATTGGGGAGGCCGGGGCAAAATGTTCCTCTTCCAAAAATACACGAAAAAAATTGACCTCGAAATTTTCGATACGGGCAACACTGTAGCTCAGAAATAATGAAGTCACGTCCATATTGACTGCTTTTGAGTTTGTTTTATTTTCATGTCACGGATATGATTTGAAGGATACTGTGGAGATTTTGTTTATCGTATAGTTTTAATATTTATAACGAATTCGAGCCAACGCGGCAACGTTACAAATACATACGTCATAATCGCAATATTTCCAGCGCAATGTGTGTATGTTTGTTGTCTTTTGGGAGGGGATACCTTATTATTTTTAAGATTATCTGTTTATTTATTTAAGAGATCAGAAAGAGGAATAGTAAACAGATTAGGTAAGGTAACAGATGAATAAAATAGAGTTAATAACATAACTAATAATAATAATATAAAAATAATAATAACTCAGAACTCTTCAGACGTTAAAGATTGGATTAAACTATTACAATCTGCAGCAGTCAGTATCTCATTGCATTCAAGACGTTCATTAAAAGCAGAACTCTTACGTTGAAGTAATCTCGCGAAGATTTTTACATTACTTTTTCATCAGAGCCAGCCATCCCTTGTAATAAGATGACCGCCATCTAGCGTGGGACAAAGTAATTACTTTCCAAGTTTTGCCTCTTTGCTATGACACGCGGGTGTTGTTTTAAGATATTACCTTTGTAGTAGTAGTGGAAAGATAAATTGAAGGAGGAATTCGTGTCTCTAATGAAATGTGTTGTTTGTCTAGTAATCTTAGTTATTTATATATGTTACCTTATATTAAAAGAAGGTTTTTTCTTCTTTTAACATTTTTGCTACGAACATTTTTATTGTAGGAGGATAGTTTTATTGCCTATGTAGATAAACTTTTTTGCCTGATTCCTTTTTAACGCCAGTTTTAAAGATCTTCCTAAATTAATTCCACTTTTATACCAATCAAATATATTGCCATTGAACTAGTTACGCGGCTCTAATTTTGTTGATAATACAAAAATATTCATCCATTCTGTCAGATAAAAACACCTGGTCCTTTATTAACACATTCTGCATATAGGACGTAATCGCACAAAAGGCTGGGCTGATGCCAAAAGCGGATGCCACTAAGGGGGCTGATCTTCGTTACTGGCTCTTAGTTCGGCCAGTTAGTAGGTACTTCGGTTTAAGCTGAACTAATATCTGACTGACATACGGCTAAGTACGATTGAACGAAGGTAGATACGTAGATCAAAACGTGGCGTATTTTTTTGTTAAAAACACAAAACTATAAATATAATCGTCTGTGTACATCAAATTTAATTTTCGATTACTCTGTGTTTTTTTTTGTGTCCAATAAAAAAAACAATAAATTACTATAAAACATACTACTGCTTTTGTCCGCAGCGTATAGCGTGAATATTAGTTAAAGCTGCAAAAAAACCTGTCTGACAGCCAACTCCGCATAAAATTTTATCTAAATTTAAACAAACACAGAACAAGCTTTTGTTATTGTCTGCACTGTTGAGTGAAAAATATTGGGAATAGGAGAAATACTGTGCAAAACTATAACATACATGTCTAAATCTCTTAAGCCCTAGTCTATTTTTACCACCAGATCACCGATTTTTCCAGGAAGGGTTCTCCAGATTTTCGGATCAAACTTTCATGAAACTACAAAACATTTCTAGTTTATAGTTTAGGTTCTATTTCATTTGTAACGCTATCCATGTTTCAATGTATTCATTTGTTATTGGACATGCGATATATAGGCCCTGAGGGGATCCCTAAACAACTGGGGCGCGGTTTTCCCAAATATTCGATGTATACCGGATTACAGAGAAACAAACAATTAATTTCATTAAGCCGCAGTAAAGTGCCAGAGGATAAAACGTTTTTGAATCAAATGAAGTTTTTAGTTTGAATCAGAAGTAATTTAGCGTTTAGGCAGTTTAAAGGGTTTGTCCTTAATTTAGATGTTAGCGTTTAATAAATTTGTATTTTTTTAATGTGATAAAAATCTTTTGCTTTGACGGTTCATTCACATCCATCCATCCAAATAAAAACCAAATTTGATGTACCTTCAAAAGGGCTTTTTACACATATTTAACGCTTTAAATCAATTATGAGGTCGTACGAATACTTCGCTATTAATAATAGTGCATGGAATTCGTCCAACTTAGAGGCATAATTCATAGCAGATCGTTTAAAGCAATTATACCTCGAAAGATCTACAAAGTTGTGTGAGGAAAAATGAGGGTTTCCGTATTGGACCCACTTGGATAAAGTTTTGGGATCTTGATTGAGACAGTTTTTCAACCGCAATTGCCTAGGAATTTATCTATTTGATAGCGGCATTAATCAAGCCGCGATTTCTGGATTTCCCTCAAGCTCTTAATTGGTCTTTAGTAGATTCCACTTCATTAGAATTGATGGTATCTTTAAGGCGGTTAAGGTCACGGGTTTTGAATAAACCATGTCGTTATATTGAGTAGTTTAGTGTTATTATGATATTGGAGGGGGTAATAGGGTGAATGGTGAAAGTGCGGCTTGTAAATTTTCTGCCTTGATACCTTGTTTAGTGGTATTTTTTAGGGGTAAGTGATTAAAAAGATCTCTTTAATATAAGTTTCCTATAGGTATAATTTGTTGGAGATTTCATTTTATTGAATGATTTTCGTGTTTTTTGTCTTTCTTGTGTTTCAACCTAAACTTTGAATACCAACTTTATTAAAAATCTGTTGTCAGCTTGCAACCACGGCAGTGTAACCTAGTCAAAACATCAGGTAAAGGTAAATGCATGTTACACGTGAATTCCCGTTTCCTTAATATAATATAAATAAAAAACCTAAAACTCAACGTCACGTCAGCCGCATGAATAGTGACCCTTGGGCGAAGGTCGCCACACAATGGCACCTAGCACATGGACGGTGCCACCGAGGCCGGCCCAGAAAGCAGGGAATCAGTGAAGCAGCGCAAGCTAAAGAATCGTGGAAGGACCTGGGGGAGGCCTTTGCCCAGCAGTGGGACACTACAGACTAGAAAAAAAAATAACTCACGTGTAAGCTGAGAGCTGGCTGCATGTCGAAGTGCAGCGTGGCGGGCAGCAGGCGTAGGCCAGTGCGCGTGCGCGTGGCCGCCAGCCGCGCGAGCGCCGCCCGCAGCGCGCCCGCCTCGCGCCGCGCGCCCCACACGCGCAGCCACACCGTGCGCGCGCCCGTCGATTCTAATGCACTGGTTATTGCAAAGATATGAATTAAGTTAAGAAAAGTATTTAAGTCTCAATAGTAAAAGCACAAATACACGGGCGGTCCGATAAGTACTTAGCCTCACCGCCAGATAGCGCCACTGTCGCAAGGAGGTTTTACTACAGTGTAGTACATCTCTTTGGATAGCTACTGTAAAAATTTCAGCCGAATCTGACAGGTAGTTCTGTTTTGACAGTCTAAAATTTGGTGCGTGTCGGCGTATTTAAACAAAATGGAAAAAGAGCAGTATCGGTCTGTGATTCGCTTCTTGTATTTGGAAGGGAAATCGCGCATGGCAATCAAATTGCGCTTAGACGTTGTGTACGGTGACTCTTCTCCTTCGATGGCGACCGTTAAAAATTGGTTTAATGAATTTCAACGTGACCGTACATCGGTTTTTGATGAACCACGCTCAGGTGCCCCGAAAACGGCTTGCACGGAGGATAACTTAAACAAAATCCACGATCTTGTATTGGCAGACCGCCGATTGAAGGTGCGCGAGATAGCTGAAACAGTAGGCATCTCAAAAGACCGCGTAGGTCATATCCTACATGAAATTTTGGGCATGAGAAAGCTGTCGGCGCGATGGGTGCCGCGTTTGCTCATTCCGGACAACAAGCGTATTCGTGAGACCACGTCTGACCTGTGTTTGACGCTGTTTCGGCGCAATCAGATGGAATTTTTGCGTTGTTTTGTGACTGTCGATGAAACGTGGATCCATTGGTACACACTAGAGACCAAGGAACAGTCAAAACAATGGACTTTACTCGGCAAACGTGTTTGAAGAAGGGAAAAACTGTCCGATCGGCCGGAAAAGTGATGGCCACCGTTTTCTGGGATTCACAAGGTACGATCCACATCGACTACCTCGAGAAGGGTAAAACAGTCACAGGACTTTACTATACCGAGTTATTGAACCGATCCAATGCCGGATTGAAGAAAAAACGGCCCTATTTGACGAAAAAAAGTGCTCTTTCACCACGACAACGCACCGGCTCACACCTCCGCTGTCGCCACTGCAAAATTGGACGAATTGGGTCACGAACTGCTGCCGCAACTATCGTATTCTCTAGATTTGGCCCCGCGCGACTTCTATTTAATTCCAAATTTGAAAAAATCACTTGCTGGGATAAAATATGAGTCAAATGAGGAAGTCATCGCCGCCACATAAGCCAATTTTATAGACCTCGACAAAACATATTTTTTAGATGGATTAAAAAAGTTGGAGCATCGCTGGGTCAAGTGCATCGAGCTAAAAAGAGACTAAGTTGAAAAAAAAAATTGGCACTTCTCAATTTTTTTGTTTTTTCATTAGTAGGCTAAGTACTTATCGGACCGCCCTCGTAAGTTAATGGGAAATTGAAGTTAGAATTACTTGAAAGAAGAACCTAAAGACATAATAGGAATTGAAGGGCAAGTCAAACGGAAAAGACGTAAGACCAGACCGCTTAAAATGTTCTACAAAATTGTTGACTTCTCGTCCATATGACGTAAATATATTATTATGTTTGATTACTTAGTTCTCAGTTACTCACCTAATATTTAAAATTTCTATTTCATCTTCTAAAGTAATGTTTGATGTCTTCAAATAACTTGTTAACTGGAAAGAAAAATCATTATCAATAACATCACAAATAAATTCAATCACATAAAGTATTAATCGTAGTTACTCTGTTAAGTATTATATGGTTTCGTACCTGTTTCACTATTTCTTGAGATATGTTGACACTTGGTTGGTCCACTACCTGCAGTCTTGTTTCAAATCGTGCTGACGCTGTACAAAAAGAAAATGACTATGCGATTTCCAAACAGGCTATTTATCAAACTATTTAAACTGAAACCTAGACGATAAACTACCTTTGAAAGTTCGATGCGATTGATCTGTATTCAAAAAAATATTTTATGTATAGTGCCAAAATGTGGAAGTCTGTCTATGCCTCGTCTAAATCAGAGGGTCTAAAGATTGATCAACTTTTTCCCATTTTGCCGTCTCATACTTATGTAATTAAATACACATGTGTGAAGTGAATGAAAAATCTAGCGCTCTAAGGCTGCCCGTCCACCGGAGCGGAGAAGCTGGGGTAAGTATTAACCTAAGTATATGATTGCACAAAATCACCGCTCCTTGCAATCCATATAATATTTCTCGGTTTCTCCGCTTCGCAGCCTAGCTCCGCTTGTGGACAGGCAGCCTTAAGGGTGAAGTGTATGAAAAATCTAGTTCTCTAAAGGGATATAAAACTGAGCGTACTTACAAAAATCTGTGTCCCTAGGATTACAGTCGCAGGCGGCCCCATCCCTGCAAACTTCAGCGCACTCCTCGATCCCGCACTCTGCAAGGAATTCCTCTATATTGCATTAACGTCTCTCTTATACTTCAAGTTCTAACTTTAGTGGAACTCTTAATAGAAGTTGCTGGCAATTTTATGGCACGTTTATTTGATATTTTCTCTTTTAAACTCCTTTCTTAGTTATTTTCTTTGCTATTTGTTATATTGCTAAATGTCCTTCCTTTTGTAATAAATATTTTGTCACTATACCAAATTCAATTTCTTTTGTGTATAGGTGCCATTTAACTTGTAAAAAGGTAATGCGCCTTCGTATTATACAACAAACTAACATTATTAAAAATTTACTCAATAGATGGGCATTACTTAACAGACAGTTACAGTAATATTATTTATTGATCTTTCTTTGTCCATAATAGTGTTTATACAAACTGTGTACAATCGATCCCAGTGTATACAAGCACAAACACAATAAACGTTTAAAACTTGAGACATTGTAATACGTACAAAAACATTTCTCAAAAACGTTCTGCGAGAAGTGAGCCAAATAATACCCAATCAAGACTTGAGCTGAAAGTGAAGTATTCCTTTGAAATCCTTATTAATTTTTGGGAAATGGCCTCCTTATTTGGGGAATGGGCGCGTAATGATGATGGATCGTGGGATATTTGAGGGCAAGGCTGTAAACACTGGCGCAGGGTTGCCAGACTATTGTTAATTTTGCCTATTCGGTCAAATTGGCGGTCATTACCGAAATAGCCGAGTTCTGTTTTTAGTGTTCTGTGTGCGGAGGGGATGGTTATACCTAATATATATTTGAACTCCCTTCTATCTGTAGGAAACATGTAATATTAATATAACTTATTTTGTTCTCCTATTTTTATTCTTAGGTATGTTTATGCCAAGAGTACTTGTGTTTAAAAGCTTTTTATTTGATGTTACGTGAGGCATATAACTGTAAGTGACGTAACTGGGCTGTAAGACTGAAACTTGGCAGAAAAATGAAATCTTGGAAACTTAATTAGAATGTTTATGTTGGACGTACAGTCACGATAAAAACATGTATACTCACTACCAGCTGATTTATTCCATTAATCTACAATAAAACTTTATATTTGTATTCTCAGTGTTAGTAGAGTAAATATTTGACGCAGTTTAATGTGTCTGTAGAGGGCACCTGTTGCGAATGACAAAGGAGCCATCCGGCTAAGTGTTTTATAGTCCGGAATATATGTTGAATGAACTAAGTGATAGCCATTAAGACTAAGGTTTTGTAATTCGCGATTTGTGAATGTGTAGTTGGTTTTGTGGATTTAAAAATGAAGATGTTAGAGCTTTGTATTTTGTGTCGAATAATAGAATTACTTGAAATGGCAAAGTTATGTGATTTGTTTTACTTGTCCTGAACAAAAGATATTGCTCGTTAACTAAATAGTAGTTTGTTCTCCTTGACTTTATACAATAGTATTAAACTTGATACTCAAACTGGGGCCTAGTAGGCCATAGTATGTAAAACGAAAGCCTATGTCTTAATGACATACCTTCAAGACAAGTTTAGGTTCCTCTCCATAAGAATTATACTTTGGAACCGCGCAACTATAATCAGTAATTAACGTTCAGGCCTGCTTGGAAAAGAAACATTTTGATATAGATTTTGAGACTCTTTTTTCTCTTCTCAACAACAAAACATAACATGTAGACATAGATGTACTTCTGTCTTTTGTTTTCTCTTTATGTATAATTAAGTATTTTATATTATTTTTCTTGTTTAATCGTTACTTACGTACAGCTATTGTGTGAATGCTGAGTTTGCCTGTAACTGATTGTGCACTGTTGAATATCAAATTTGCTTGTTTTTTATGACCATTAAGTGTATAAAATTGTTGGTAAAAACAATTGAAGTTCTCTCCTATCCCAAACTCCAAACACAGAATAGTTATTAATCAACAACCAGGTCAGGTTGGACTTACCGGGGGCGGCTATCTCAGACTCGCAGAGGTCACCGGTGTATCCCGGCGCGCAGATACAGCTGACAGCGGCGGGACCCATCTGTCTGTAACATTTAGTTAGTCACTTATACTAGTAGCATTGTTATTGTAAGGTATATGTTAAGAATAAGTCGCGGTAGGTAAAAATAACTCCGGCTAACCTACTGGCTTGTTGGTCTAGTGGTTAGTGATTTTGACTGCTATACCGGAGGTCGTGAGTTCGATTCCCACCCATGAGCACCATTATTTGTTTGGTATCTGGGTGTAATATATCTAAAAAAGTTATGTTAAAAGGTCTTTTCCGAAATAGTAAGGAAGAAAGTCCATAATATTTTTCTGATACACTGAAATCTGGTATAAAATTTACACAAGTAAAACAGGAAAGTGAAAAATGAAAAGTATACATTTGTAGCTTTATAGAAGTCGAAGTAAGCCTTGTTATAAACTCTTCGAGTGAACAAATAGCGATGAAATACTTGTTTTAATTGTCTTTGTTTCGCTATAAATAAGAAGAGGAGTCGTCGTTAACGTTATCTACAAGTTGCGACACCCATTAGCCTACCCGACTACCGTAACTTGCAGCCTGAAAGAATTGTAATAAAACTATTTAAACTTGCTTAATAAAACTACTTCTTTCTTCACAGTTACTTATAAGTAGTTGTAGCAGTTTTAAGACATGTTTTTGTGGGTCAGCATATGTATCTCTTCGTATATATGTATTGTTTATTGAAAGCTAAACAGAGTTTATAGAAAAAAATAAGTATAAAATACTATTATTTATTAAACTACATGATGGATGTTAAAGGGTTGTCTTCATCCCCATTATTAGGTATAAAGTTATGGTACATAGCTCTCTATCTAACATCTCTTAGTTTACGGTATACTTTATTTATATCGTTTTTTTGTAACTGAGACGCGAAAGTATCTAAGTGTTAATACAAAACAGCTTTAAATAAAAATTGACCTGACGGACCTGAATTTCTTTAAAATAAATGAGTTCAACCGTTAAACTCATCAGTTAGACGTCTCAGTTAAAAATACCTGCAAAGAGTTCCGGAATAACTTGACTCGGAGACTGAAAAGATCAGTTACCGTCTGGCGGATATGAAACACTGAACTCATTTGTGATCTATAAAAGTTGCGCGAGATAAAATATAACGTTAACATGCGCGAAACGAACTTCGTAAGGTAATAATAATCTCTCAAAAGTAAGGGGTATATATTACAAGACCTATTTTCAACTAGTCTCATTCCCATTCTGGATTTAGCCTGAATTATAACTCGAGTTGAACAAGCGCGGTGATAAATTCTCTTCGTGTGTGAGATCTTTAATATAAAAGCTAGATAATCTTACATTAAATAGTTTCCACTCATATTTCTACCTCGTAAATAAGGAGAATATGAGTTATATTCCAAAAACTATTGTACTCAAACAAAAGAATAAAACTTGTTCTATACGGATTTTCCCCCAATTACTCTTTCTGTAAGTGCCTAAATACATAAAACAGCGAAATCGTAAGTATCTGGTATTTGAGTTTCAACCCTTTTTTTGTTCTAGAACAACGAACCGACCTAATTGAGGATACACGACGCAAAAAAGGACCTTGTTTCCAAGCCAACTACCAACGAAACGCTAAATGGGACCCACACACGTGGCCCCTACAAAAGAAATAAAATCCAGAACTTTAGTATGAAAAAGAAAATGTATTACAGGCTTTGCCTTTCCATACTTTTTGTTTGTTATCCGTATTACAATATAACTACTGTTTATATATGAATTCGTTCATGTAAATGTTAATGCAAATTATATAAACTACTATAAAACCATACAAACATCCGCTCTAAGAAAATACGGAAGATTGCGCAGTTTCTAGTGTTACAAGAAAACGTAACTTAAATAGGACGGAACCACTTCAGAGTAATGTGCATTTAACTTGTAACGAGCGAAAGTTTCTCTCGACAAATATCGGGGAGAATTCCGCCGTGGACCGCGCTAAATTCGTTATTTCAAGGAAATTGCACAACATTAAAGGGTACTGGCGACCTCCTTATTCGTAAATGAAGGGGAAAATATGCACAAAACGATGGAGGTCGGGTCATGAGGTTGCTTACCTGCAGGTGCCGCCGTTTTTACACGTGATGTTGGAGGTCCTCGGGCACAGCGGGCCCACTCCGCAGTCGGGGCCGGAGTAGTTCTCGAAACACGAGCAGTAAAACTCCCTGCGATGCGGAAAATATTGCGGGCTCAGCAATAAATTAGGTGGAATAACCGCGCGGAAATACCCTCTGCGACACTATATTATGAGAGCGAGTTTTTGCCGTGTACACGAGAATTTGTAAACAGTGAATGACGCTCACTATATTTTGCCAGCGAGTGGATCACGCTTGTCATCGGCTCTATAACACTCGTTTGTTCTCCCCTGCACTTCATTTTCACGCTCTATTGCCCTCGTTAATGGGTTTCCAAGTGAGATTCTGCGTCATTTTAATACGATATATTCGTATTTTCAGTATAAAAGCGATGAAAGGACGATTTAGCCCTTGACATTGTGGTTAACGATTTGTACTGAATCTATTTGACGTAATTTTCAAGGGGAGTGTAATTCACGGTCTTATAAATTCTCAGTCGTTATAGGAGTTCCAAACTTTTGTTAAAGGTCAGTGATTTCGTTTAAAACAGATTACAATTTGTTCTTTTAAATTGAATTGTGAATTTAGAACTTTATGGTACTTACTGATGGTTTTGGGTGGCGTAGCAGTGTCCCAGGAGCCTGCATTCTATGGCACTGCAGGATGTGGGTCCTGGTGCGTTTGTGGGCGCCCTGACGGCGTACGTCATGTTGAACCCGAAGACGGACAGGAGCCCTAGGGCTCTGAGTTGGGTGCCCTCTAACCTGTTCAGGTTTAGCTCCACCACCAGCACTGGACTCTGGACCTGCGAAAAAGATAATTTACCTGTAAATTCTACTAACTGTATTAAATTATTCTACTGAACGTCATCCTCGAGTTTGTCCATTTAAGAAAACGAGAAGAGGGATTAAAAGGTAGCAAGATCAACATTTTATTTCTTTAAATGCACACCTGAGCACAAAGGTGAAAGTCCTGGAGAGAGAAATAGGAAACTAAAGATGTCACCGTTTGAGACATTTGTTACTGACAGATGCAAGGTATGGAGTGGAATCAGAAATCAGATCGTGGAATTAACTTTGTGTTCATCTTTTAGGGAAAAATTTTGGTCAAAATTGCAAATTCACCGTGGACTCTTTTCGATCTAAGTACTCCATAAATATGGTGATTTCTGAAATTTGCGAGCAATTTTGCGAAACGAATAAGTTGAAATACTTAAAAATCTCAAAGTTTTTTTAACTTGCCAACGCCCTTTTTTCTTTATTTCCTTTCCGGATATTACTTTTCGAATTCCCATTTTTAGGTCGGTGATATAGATTCTTGTAAGCCATGGTGGACGATAATGAGAACACTTTTAAATTTTATGTAATAATCTGGCCTTTTAATTCCAATCGCCGATATTGGAAAGTTTAGACAAAAAATCCATTGATTGTTGCAAACGGAATGTATTTAACTCCGTCAGTAGCTGATTTCAGAGAATTCATGTTTGTTTTCCACACATTATTATCAAATATTATCTCACTCAGCAACCAGAGAAACGTTTATTTGTCGTTTCATATTACATTTTCGTCATTTAATTTATGTGTATTCGCACAAACCCAGGAGCGTGTGTGCGCTTAAGCAAATAAATAAAATGTTCCAAACCGCACGGTATCAAATATGGTTTAAGGGATTACCAACATGGCAAAGGCTTGACATTCGTAATATCCGTTTAAATATTCATGTAGAAATGTAAAATAAACAGTGACATCAACTTAAATATCTTACTTTAACGTTCGTACAAAGAGCTCTTGTATGTAAATTTATATTTCGAAAGCGTGGGCCGTGAAAATAGCGTTGAGTACCTTAATAACAACTCTAGGCAGCTTGAGACTTCAAGTCTGTTCGACTAGACGTGTCTTTGAAACAACATGGCGGGTCAATAGGAGCTGTTACTCTTGTAAGGTCAGTGTTACGATTCTCGCTTATTCGGGGGGTTCATTGTAGATTCAGAAGCTTTAATATAACAACAAAGAAGCATACGTCACGAGTCAGAGTCAAAGAAACTCTCCTTCGAATTATTTATGAAGATATTCGTCAGCCGCCCCGGCTGGCGTCTTCGCGAGGCCAGGGAGTTACGAACTAGACACGATACGATTTGGCAAATCTCCAGACGACAAAACTATAGCTTTTTTTCTTTTGCAAACTGTAAGGCTGTGAATCGTTAGTGAAATAATGTGTCGAGACTGTCTGATACAATAAAAATCAACTTTTCTGACTTCTAGGGTTTATATTTATTATGTGTGTATAGTCACGAGCAAAAAGAAGAATAAATTCGATAGAGTAGTCAATTTGTAGAGCACAGGAAGCGGTGAAGGGCGAAGGGTTGCTGTCTGTTGTATGTTAACCTTCAAAAGTGCTACTTAATTTTTTTTGACTAAACGTGTTTTAATTTTGATTTGCTTTGCAAGTTGGTTATAGAATTTACCTATTTACCTGGGAATTAGTTCCGTAATGTTTAGTCGTACGTATGCGGTGACGTGCCGTACACACACTAATTAACTATCACTTGAAGTGACAGTTGCAATCTCTGATCTGATTACGTCACATACAATGTTTGGTCATGACAGTACACATTTTAGGTTTCATTCCAATAAAGATATTATTATTAATGGGAAAGTAATTGTAAAGTCAGTGCTGCAAAACAATAAATCAATAAAAAATAATGCAGAATTTGTGCATTTCGTGCTTACTTCATTACATCAGGAAAAATCCTAACAGCTTTAAGAAATGTAGTTAAAAGGTTAAATTTTTACATCGAGTAAAAAACTCTTTGCTTTTTTGGCAATTGATATGTTTAAGATCTTTTATTTATGTAATACCATAAAATTACGAAATAATCACGACTTTGTAAGCAGCACTATTACATTTTAAATACTATTTTGAATAGATAAGTATTTTTTGTTACAAACTAATTGACTTATGAACTACAACTGTATAATTATTTCCTATTCCAGAAACCAGTACAACCAGTCAACATTGAAATCTGTCGTCTCCATTAATGCACACTCAATAATAACATCTAATTGATTCCCCAGGTCGTAACACGTTTCAGGTGCGGTGCGATAAGCGTGCTGAAGCGGGGCTTGAGGTCCAATATAAACTAATGCTATATTTAGATTACTGTACACACTAGGATACACCATATATTGAATTCAGAAATGTAATGTCTGGACCGATTTCGGCCACGGCAGCTAGTGTTACTAGGTGCTACGCGGGACATATTATAGTGCACGAGCGTGTGCGCAAACACAGGTGCACTCTCGGTTCCATTACTCATTCATTTTTTCTGTGTCTGGGTCTAATTTATCTATAATATGTATGTTTTTAGAAATATACAAGTATGTTCATTTTATATTAGTTTCAAACTAAATGGCGTTGTGGGAATGTTGAGGAATATTTATTTACTTATCTTGCCGTATTTAATAAAGAAACTAGGTGTATATAACATCGTATTAAACCAAGCAATACAAATGAAGTACCAGCGCGAAATTACAATACCGTACTGAATTCCTTAGTCATTCTAAACACCATTAAACCCATGTGTGGACAAAGGAAATCTAAACCAGGTATCCCTTTACACGGCCGAAACAATTACATAACATGTCGACAGACTAAATAGTCCCAAGTAAACTCTGCTCTAATTGTGTGAATTATACGAACATTCTAGTAAATAAACAGGAGTGAATTACGGCAGGCCTCTGACGTCATAACACGGGCTCATATTAAACCGGTATGTATGTGTAAACTTCAAGTAAAAGTACGTAATTATGAAAGTTAAAGAGGGTACGAAGTAATTGTGCGTTTGTAAGTTTGTCGTGACGTTTCGTGTTTGGCAATGGCGGGTGTTTTTTATTTGAAAAAGGAACAAAAATGGCTGCCGTCAATGTCAATTTGAATACTGATTCTAAATTTTAACGGAACCGTTAGATTGAAATTGAACAAAAGAATTGAACGACATCTATATTCTATGTACAAAATGTATATGCAAAACTTTGTTTTCACAATATGTTTTACCTACTTTCAGCACTTATTCGCTAGTAACTAATAAGTTTATAATAACAACACTCAATTCAAGTTTCTCACTCGAGGAAAACGCTCCACGAAGTCACACGAGCATGCGGGGAAAATTACGAAAGTCACTCATGAAAAACATCGCTCATATAAGTTATGACCTACATAAAAAACTGAGATAGGCCCAGTTTATGACTCCGTGAAAAAGTAAAACATATGTTATTTATCTTATTGAGTAAACAGTAAAATACGGGCATTTAATGACTTTGGCTAGACTAATGGGACCGACCAAATTAAAGACAGAATTTTTTCAGAAATCCAAGTAGACTAATTCTACCTTTTAATGTAAAACTGTTGCCGTTGTGAAAGAGAGACGTCGCTCTACACCGTTTAGTATGCCATATCGTTTCAGCAACAGTAAGTCTTATATTGTGAGGTTGGTAAGCCCGCAGTTTCTTCGTCCAATGAGCATTTTTTCAGTCTTATTCTCACTACAAATAAGGGTTCTCTGTAGGCTTAAAAGTAAGTATAATTTTAAAAGTTTAACGCAGTTAAGCGTAACGACAGTGGGCTATAATGTCTGTTGTGTAAAGTAATAAGGCGCTGTACTTAAGGTTTTTTATTAAGTGTATCTTCTATAATAATTTTAAACTGAGTTATGTAGTAGGTAATGTGTAAAACGTAAATTTGCACTTAAATTTACTCGCCCTATATATTCCAGGTCACATAGGCAGCAAACAACACTCATCAGCACTTTTATTTGCAAACGTTAATAAAAATAAAGCGCCAGTATTTCATTCCGCGGCGATCAGCATGATTGTTTTAACAAAGCAAAGCAATTCCAACTTTTATGAGCACTTTCTTTGGGACCGTTACATCACACAAAACACATTTAAAATCTGTTTTACATTTAAATTGTGAGTGCTTCTGTTGATATTTTTACATTTTATTTGAGAGCAATAAAAGTCACTTACCGCGGTAGATGAGTTTTATAAACGACTGTGCTGCAATTTTTACAAGTTTCCTGGAGTGAGCAATTTCCACAGCAATTTTGGGCTGTCTGGTAGTCTGGTACCTACACAAAATTTTGTTGCTTTTGGCTACTTACTGGAAGTTTAAGAAATGCGGTAATTGAATAATTTTATAACAAGCTTTTGAAATATTTCATTTCTTTACTACCTAGAGTTGAACTAAATATTAGAGAGTATACTCAATTGTGTTTGATTGATTTTTGCAATAGAATTAGAACTACTTCATGAAAAATGACTATGAAATAAACTTCTTTAAGAAAATAATATGACACGTGCATAAATTCTTGCGTGGAAGATTCTCTTACTAAATGAATTTGCTTTGTATATGTTTGGTATGTAGTTGTCTTGTTTACAAAAGCACTTATCAAGTACCGACAAACAAGGGCAGTTTAAACGAGGGATCAATCGGAAGTTAACTGACGATTGCGAGGTCATTAGTTAAACCTCACCCGTAGAACTAATGGGACGTACACACTCGTACCGCAGCAAAGCTTGGTTAAATCGTCTTTGATAACCCTCTTGTTAACCCTTTGACCTCAAACTAGTTAATGAGGTATCTGTTTAGGCTCTGGCTTTGGTTGTGCCGCCAGCTAGCGAGGACGGTAGCCAGGCGAGCAATTGTTTTACCGGTCTTTGTACTGCCATTCACACTGCGAACGACAAAGACTTTAAGAACGAAAATCCGTTCTACGTTACGCATTGTCCGTTTTATGACGATTTTTCTAAATAAACTTTTCCTGCATAGCATTAATTCTATTTAGGGCAGAAGCCTATTTTATCGTTAGTAAACCATAATCAGTAGTCAAAAACATATACTGAGTTTAAAATATGCGACTCTTAGACATGACAATTACCATATTCATAATTTTTAAGTAGGTATCAATTATCATATCGTTAAACTAGGTGACTAGGTTGTTTAAGGTATAATGATAATACTCATTTCTCACAATGACTGTGATTCACAAATATTTGAAAGAAAAAGCGTTCTTTCAAATATTTGTACCTACTATACATATCTCTAATGATAGTGATGTCTACACAGATACAGATAACGTGCAAATCTGACAAAACCAGATGAAAATGAGGGCGAGTTTGGAATCCTTTGATGGTTCCGCTAACCACTACACTGCGCTTAAGGGTGCGGCTTTCCGGTCGCTTATCCAAATACAAAATATATACAAAGTTAGCCAGGTATTATAACAAAAAAAAATATAGGCCCCATAGTGGAATTGTAACAGCCAAATCGGTCAAATGTATAGAAATGGCAATATTTATCGCCGAACCACGTGACTTTGTCTTGTTAAATCATCCCTGTTTATTAATATTTTGTGTCTGAACAAAGTTTTTTTTATTTGGACAGTTTTTGGTGTAATATAGTAAAAGTATTTTATGCTTCTTTTTTTAATGGAGTGAAATAGATGTAATTACATGTAAAACAAAACAAACAGGAAATGGATCGTTTTAGTGTTGAATATTCATTACAAACAATTGTTTAATAAGGCAAATAAAAGAGGAAAGGAAAGAATATAAAAAATACTATTTTGCATGTTTGATAATTGTGATTGCATATTTTCAGAGGAGTTTTTCTTGTCCTGTAGTTATCAGACATCATACTGACAAAGTATATAATTTGAATTATTTATAAAGAAATGTTTCATTCAGCGTTACAAACAAATTAGTAATTAAATATACTCAATTTAATTCAGTATTTACTAGAATTTCTTTAGTAGATTAATTCGAGACTTTGTAATTAATTAACATTTAAACAATTAATGGAATACCTATCCCAAAAAACACCGGCAGCCGTCAATAGCGTTTGTTATGGTAAGCTAGGAGACGCAGATTCGAGTCCTGTCTTAGGTTTAATTTTTATCATTATGTTATTTATAATTATTTTTTTTAGTAAACTTTCATATACTTAACTGGTCTCAATTGTATTTTATAATAAAAGTTATAGTTGTATATTTCGTTTAAGTACAATTTGTAGATTTTTATTTTATTTCTTTCTTTTTTTATTATTATTTCGTGAGTTAATGGAAGCCTTTAGCTTATGAAGCAGTCAAATTTAACATTCAGGCTAACTGTATAGTTTTTACAAAAAAGGTTTTTTTGGAACACCGATGTCAGAGAGACATTTTTATAGCAGTATCGAGACGCGGCGTACGACATGACGTAGACTAAAGCGTGTCTAAGAGACCTTACAGTTAATAAGTTCCCAGAATAATTTAGGTCAAAACAAACTTCGTCTAAGAATATAAAACAAACAATCTGATCGAAAATTCTAGAATATGAAATACCTAACAAACAACGGTAAGGTCAGGGAAGTTTTGTTAGTAGATTGATCGCGAAATACAAATCAGAACTTTGTTCATTGAACAAAACTTAGATATTTTGGAATATTCGGGTATATTTTATGCTTGGTGCTATTTATTAGGCATGCCTCATCATTAGGCTATTTAAGATTATTTTTATATTGATTTGTGTTATGAGATTTTTTTTGCTGAATGAAAACTGTTTGATGAGATTTTATGGCGATTAATGAACATTAAGGTCGCCAGAAGAACACAGTTATATTTTTAGTCTTTTTCATCTACAGTCAATTTATACCGGTGTAAAAAAACAAACCAAAAAAGAAAATAATTTCAACCTACACGACTATAAAATGCAAGCACTATTCAATTCAACCTGAAATCACTGTACATTTTCCCGCGTGAATAAATTTAAAATGGATGGCCTGACGGTATAAAATTAGGCAGAAAAAAACCCGCCATATTTGTTGAAGTTCACAAGGCTCGTTAGCAAGCAGCCGCAATGGATATTACGAGCTGTGTATGAGAAAAAAATATTGCGCTACTCTGTGGATATAATTTGCGAGTGGTCTATCGTGGAGGTTGTGGTGGCTAGATGTGGTCAGGAATTGTGGATAGTGAAGGAAAAAAATTGAAGATAAGATGTGGTTAATAATAGATCTGATTTGACGTTATGTAGCTGGAGTAGGGAGTGCTGCTAAACTATTTTGCCTCCCAAGAGATAAAAGTTGTTATGCAAAGCTGACTGCCAAACTTCGCTAGTTAAAGAGGCATATAACAAAGATGTGACAATGATTGGGCTAATATCTGCTTCAGATGAACATTTTGTATTAATCTATATATATAAAAATGAAACCCGTTTTCCTTGGTCACGGCATCACGCGTGAATGGCTGGACCGATTTCACTAATTCTTTTTTTGTTGTATTTGTTATTATTAGGAGAAGGTTCTTACGGAAAAAAATATTAAGAAAAGACCTTGGTTTTTTTGTCCCTTTACCACGCGGGCGAAGCCGCGGGCAGAAGCTAGTTTTAAAATATAAAAAAGACTTTTAGCGAATATACTTTCGACACAATGGAAAGTACCATGTCAAGTGACACACCATGTTATCAATATGTATGTAAATAAAAAGCAAATATGACGTTTCCTGTCTTCAAGTTCCATATGTTGTAAGTAAACATAATTAGGAAACACACTAACAGGAAGAGCAAACAATCCCAAGTAAAACATTTGCTTATCGTTAAAAGCTAACACAAATGTCTACTTAAATTTAAAACGGAGTAAACTGGAGTGCTTTCAACAATCTATTTCCGTGTTTCCACCTCCATTTCTATTTTTCATTCGCGATCTTTCATTTTCGGTGCTATAAATGCAAAGAGCTCCCGCCATTTTAGTCCGACCGCTCAACAATTATCATGAAAGACTTCATTTGATTCCGAATATAATTCCCGTAGCATTACAATGCGCTTACTATGAGGATTTAAAATAATGCTTATTTCTTTGTGTGAAAGAGACACAGCTATCTGTGGTGTAGTGCGCTCTCTCGCTTTTACAATGGCCACAAACCTGGTTTTAGCATTTATGGTACAAGTACAAGAAAGTCATTTTATATTTTAATGGTCAGTGTTTATTTAAATTGTTTCATAAATTGTTTTTTTAATTTTGACTTGTGGAGATTTTGTCTCAACGGTCTTATATTTTATTTAAACCAAATTCTTTAGTCAATATGGAAAAATGTAAACGTTTTTAGTACCTTAAGCTGAATAATGTATTCCTCGTCAATTAAATCTTTACCAGATTACTTTACTCGTCTATGAAGAGTGTATGTAGATCAAAAACCCAGAAAAAGCCGTAATCTATACCGGAACATCAAGGGCCAACGCTCACAAATCTCCGATCGGAGAAAAATCGTTGAAATCGCAGCCTCGCAAATCCTGTGAATGATTGGGACTCTCACAGTAGTGGCACGACACTCAGATACGTATTGATTGTGTAATACAGGTCATCCGACATTCGCGCGAACATGAAAACTTACAAAATATAATACCTATACTAGCTGCTGCCCACGAAATCGCCCGGGCGAGTGTGTTATAGCTGCAAAAATATTGCCCTCCTCTGACGCAGCCGGTTAAAAAGTAGCTTACATTAATAAGAGCTCAGTTGATTTCGTGCCAAATTTCATCAAAACTTATCCACCCGTTTGAGCGCGAAAGAGTAACAAATATTTGTCCATCTATAAAGTCTGGTATTAATCTTTTAACTTCAATGATAAAAGCAATTAAACATATTTATTTAATAGTTTATGTACATAACATAACATACAGTATTTTTTACTCGTCATTCGCAAATTTAAAGTGACACACTTTCATCAACGTTAAAAAAAATCGTGTTTTAAGGTCCTTGTATAAAATAGTTTGGCACTTTGGCTGGTTGCCAGTCAATGCACTAATCCTCGCGTTGTTGACAACCCACCAATGTTATAGTTACAGATTAGTATTTGCTGAGTATCTAAGGTTATAAGTTTATGCAAATAGAACGTACTTCGTGCTTTATGGTTGTAAGATTGTAATTATCTGGGAGGGTTAAGAAGTATTTTGTGTTTAAATAAATTTAAATGCTTGCTTTACATTTGACATAAGTACACAATATTGTGTCGATCTATGTAAAATGAATGGTACATATTATATTGATTCGAAAAAAACTTACCAGTTTTATAGCCAACAACACATTTTCAATTATTAATTCTAATTTAACTTTTTTTAAATTAATAGTACAAAAATAAATAAATACACAAAATAGTTTACAAAATATATATTATAAACTTAAATCACATTCAAATGTTTTTATTCCGAATTCAAAAATAGAACCGCTTTTAAACTTTAGTTTTTTTTTTATTTCAACTACCATTATTCAGCCTTCTTGTTAATTAAAAATTAAGCATTGTTTTTATTTAACAAATTTTATTTCTAAATGAATATCTGTTTTAGTATTAAATTAAAGGGGAAAGGTACAACCAACTTTGTTTGCTAAAAGTAGTTACAAAAATAAACTCGAAGTCGTAACAAGTTAGTTTCAAGGGTCTCGTATTTATTTGAAACAAACTGACCGCTAAGAAAAAGAAACACAACGAACAGAAACAAGCGCGGGTATGATTTTATACGGCTTTATAGAAATGGCGGCAAACTGAAGTTGGCTTTTCTTTTGACATTTCTATTGTTCTATTGTGTGAATTGGACAAATATAGCTATTGGCTGGTAGTTCATTGCCTTCACTGTTAGGTAATTGAAAAACGTTTCTTATTATATTTTTTGAATGCAATGCATTTAGCATTGCATTTGAGAATTTCTAAGCAGATTTCTTTTTCTTGATGTATACAGAAATATTGCCGTATTAAAGTACTCTGGAATTAATTTTAAATCAAATCGTATACTTTAAAAAAATAGAACGCATTTATTTTATCGTCACGCGATTTAAAAACTAAAAGCAATATACAGCCAATGATTGCAAAAAAAGGAAACTCCCGATAATAAAGTGTAAAAAATCGTTGAATTCAACTGAGCAATTCTGTACAATAAATCGCTGTGAAGTCATTTAAGTGTATAAATCCTGTGGCCATAGACAATATGAGGTTTCATACAAATCATTATGATCAACTGATTTTTGCCGCCATTTTGATTTGCCTGCCGTTGTAAAGGTGCAATATTTTAGTGGACAATGGATGTTTTGACTGATTTACGGAGCTATTTCTGGGTCATTAATAAACAGATTTCTATGGGTGTTCGGATGATATGTGTCATGGGATGAATAGGATTTTACGACTCGTTTGAACTTTGAATGCAAGTTATCGAGTGTGTTTGGAATTTAATTCTGAAATTGGCCACGTCATTATGAATTGTACTGATTGTTGTAGGTTTCTCTGATGTCTAAAAGTTGTCTAAAAATATTTTTCTGTACCTACCTAGTTAATTTTGAAAAAGCTAAATTTTGTATTATTCAGAATACAATTGTTACATAACTAAGTAATATTAATCATGTTTTACACAAAAAAAACATTTACACCTGCGACACTATAATATATTAATCACTCACGTACAAAAACAAGTGTTACATATTTAAAAAGAAAACTCACACCGATACGAGTGTAATTTACTGTAAATATCTCGAGATACGTGAGATCTTTTACAAACAAAAGGAATGGCGCGCTTTTACGTACGAACAGAGAAGAAAATTCGAGTTTCCTTGTATTACATGTCTGTTAAACAAATAATTATTTAGGTACAGGTACAGGTACAAGGAAGTCTGAATGAAAATTATAAAACAATCCAGGCGTATTAGGAACTGTTTGTTTATTTTTTATGCGGCTCGATGAGTAAAAAGTTTTTATGAGTAGGGTATTAATTATAATTATTACTTAGAGAGATGGGTAACCAGAGGAATAAGCAAATAAGTCGTCCACGTGTAAAAATATGTACTCCATTTTTTCGACTAAATAAGAATCAAGTTTGGTTATAGGTGTTCCAATACAAAGTTTTATGGAAGAATTCGGAAGAAGTGGGACCGTATAGGCCAGCAAATTACAAAAATATATACAACATTGATAAAAGCGAGAGGCATTAAATGAAACCACATATTCTGTATATCATTATAAGGCTACACAACAAAAATCAAATCAATGTAAGCAATATTTTTATAATAACTTTCGTGAGGATGATTCATACTTAAAACGTTATAACGGTTTACTCACGCGTATTTATCGGGATAGCCCGACTAGTTTCGGACCCAACCAGAGCCAACTAGATAACTATGCCTATAAAACTTAGTCACCTAATCAGGAAGATACAGCATGTTCAAACTAAAAAAAAAACTAAAAAAATATCCTGTGACTAAACTATTGCTTACATTGATTTGATTTTTGTTGTGTAGCCTTATAATGATATACAGAATATGTGGTTTCATTTAATGCCTCTCGCTTTTATCAACGTTGTATATCAAGCGGCATACTTTCGCAAATTACTGCGATACTCAAAAATCTAATTAAAGTAGCTTTTATGTCTAATATCGTGAATCACCATTTTACTTCGGGTGGGCGCAACACGTTTTTTCTTCCATTCTCCCCTATCAGACGTCACACTATCATGATGATGATAGTAAATATTGCTACCGTCCCTCAATTCCCTTCAGATGGCCTATCCTCCTATTGTATTCCAAAAGGATTACAGTTACAGTGGACCAGTGATCTTCCTGTAACAGCTTATCCAATCCATCGTTATGTCTTGTATAACCGACAGGACGCTTTGTATTGGCCTGTCTTATGTGTCTCAGCATTGATCTTAAGATCGATGCGTTGATTAATTGCAGTTTTATGAGTAGGCGAGACACATTTCCCCAAATGTGTCTTTTTGGAAGTATTTATCTCGTGGTAAGGTTTCACGGCATAAGTATTCTAAGAGTCGATACACGGGATAAGAGTCTTTTATTTTATTGTTTATTTTTTTCCTAAAATACTATTATTAAAAAAAAAACAATAGAAGTTAATGTAAGTAATCGTAAATACTTAATGCCTATTTTGAATCTATAAATTTATAGACATGTCTAGCTAAACCGCAAAGTATGAAAACTATAAACGAACTTCATATAGACATTGCACATTTTCTAGCAAAGCTCCGTGAAGACCATATTCGATATTTTATGTTAAAATGAAGCAAAGCCCCCCGCCCCATATGAATTGACTTCTAATTCAGATAATCAAGCGTAATTTTAATACTAACTTATACCTTAGTGCAATGATTTGATTGATAACAACAATTTACAGACAACCAGAACAAATGCAGCTGTATTTATCCACTTTTCAATCAGCTAACAGTCTCTTGCTCGACTAATTAGCTGGAACTTTTAAAGTCGGTTTGAAGCCACGGCCGTCGACACCGCGGTAACTTTCCGATTTATTTAGTTTGCAGTTTGACTTAGGGATTAATGCGGCCAAGTCGCAGCCGCAAACAGAAATAAAAGCCAGACGATGTTTAAGAACTGGAGATAGAAGTTTCAGACTCTTTATAAAAAGTATTTACAGTATATGGTCTTTAGAAAAGGATTTTTCTATTAACACTAGATTACAGATTTGAATTGGTAGAATTAATTGAAGAACATGAGTTCCTGCTCACAAAAGAACTTTGTATAAGAACTGTCTGGCCAGTGAGACGATACAATAGGTAAAAGGATGTAAAGCACTCTCTGCTGAAACTCACTGCTTAATAGATAAATTTTAATTAGGAATATCGTAACGGAACATGCACGTTAAGTACATGATCCTGTTGTTCATGTTGTTTATTTTATTTAAATAAACATTTGAAATATGGCAAAAACTGCTTGAAAAGTCGTCTGCAAAGAAGCAGAGGCATCCCTACATTAATGTAATCACAGTCTCATAATCTCCTTGAAACTGCAACTAAAATAAGAAATCCAAGAAATAAAGTATAACTTACTTATCAGAAGATGGATCAACTTATTCAATGGATAGAAAATTCCAAGAACTCTCTAAAAATATTGTGAATAACGTCCAACCACCAACCCAACCACTTCCTCATAAAGTAAGATAGCGACAGTTGTGGAAGCGAGAAGTCGATATGCCGTGTAGAGCGGCGTCTCGCTCCCTCAACTGCAACAGTGAGAGCATCACCTCTTAAAGTAAGAGGTGATAGTACGATCTCAGTGTTGCTATGCAGATTTCTTATGGACTCTGGTACAACTATATTAATTCCTACATTGCTCTGAGGACGTCGCTCTCAAGTCGGATAGAATTAAGAAATTCCTCTAATGAAAGCTGCTAATCAGATTTATTTAGAGACTCGGCGGTTTTTCTTCCTGTTGCTAGTTTGTTTTTGTGAATTAATCTCTATTTTATTCTTTTTACAGAGATTCTGAAGAGGAAATGCTGTGTCGTCTCTAAGAAGATTACTTCAAGGTTTTGTACGAGATGCTTTAGAATAGATTGCCAAAATACGAGCAGGTATGTTATTATTAACAGGTAAGTACTAGTCTACGAAATACGAAATAGCTATGCTTCCACAATGAAAAGGTAGGTAGGTACCTTTCGAAATTCTCATGTAGCAAAGGCAAAATTCTTACTTAACTTAGGTATCCAATTAAATGTATAACGAATTAATTCCTAAGGGAACACGATAAAGGATACCTGCTCCGACCTTCGGCATTTAGCCCCGAAACGTTTCCACGAAGCTTGCTGTATAGTCTATATTTTTACCTTGAAAATATCTTTGAGGAAAATATGAAAACAGAAGTTGGAAAAACCGACTTAATAGGAATAAAAAGACGTCTGTCTTAGACAGTCTTGTAATAGAGGAAATTTGGAATGAATCTTCGTAATGGATTTGTCTGTACAACTTCTAGTAAATATTGAAGTCTGACTTGTCCTTTACTGATATTTTCCGCGATTACTATTCCTTGGGCACTTTAAACAGAAATGATGCCATTGTGGAAGCAAGACAGTGCAGACGCATACATAGCACTTAGTGATGTCTTTCCTTCAAAAAGGTAACAGTCCTCCTTTAAAGAAATAGTAAAAATGTCTACCTCTACACTACACGCTCTTTAATCGTTTTAAAGCCATACTACCTGGTGCAGTTCTGTTGTGAAAATGAAGGGCACATCCATTGCGTCATACGGTATTCTATCATTACTTCCCCCACTAAAACAGTTCTGTTATTAGAGGCTGTTGTTTTAGATCCCTAAACACCATTACCGAGAAATTATAAAACAGTCTTGTATACATTGACCTAGACTATATTAGGAATAATGCGGCGGCCACTCAACGCGTTCAATATTCAGCTGAGTTGTTTGCCAACAAACACTGTTTAATGTATTAAGGTTTAAGTGGGCAGAGACGGACGGCACGATAATTGGCGACTGGCAACTGCCCGTTTTACTATTAAAATCACGTACTCGCTCTAATTTGTGTGGGAGCATGCTTAACCTCTTTTAAGATGGATTTCCGTTGGATATGAGTGACCTTGTGCACTAGGGTTGATTGCAAATTTTTTTAGGTAGCCCAGCTTTGGCCTAACGTTAGGAGATTCTTTTACCATAAAATGGTAGTTTGCATTTGCAGTTATATTTAATTTACATTCTTACTATCCTGTCTTTGAGTACATTTTTCTTAACATCCCAAAACGCAGTTATTATTTAACGAACATCTATTATTTGTTTGTTAGAGACATATCAAGGAGAACTTTCTCCGTGAAACTTGCTCGTAGAACAATGGCCAAAGAAACGGGAATGGTAAAATTACCATTATCTTATGGTCGACAGATCCCATAGACTTTTATTGAGGGTAAAGCAAGTTTACTATTATTTGTTGTTTCATTTGTTTTATTTACGTCAGCTATTGTGTAATCTTAGGGGCCCTTGAGAGGATCGAACGATCATTGCGGGTTTTTCAGAACCGTGGAAAGCTAGTGAGCCTTCAAACTGAACTGTTAAACTAGTGCAAAATACACTCTACTATACAGCATAACTTTATCAAGCAAACTTTGACATACATACATACATAAACGTCACGCCTCTTTCCCTTGGGGGTAGGCAGAGATCACATCTTTCCATTTGCTACGATCCTGGCATACCACTTTAGCTTCATCCACACTCATCAATCGCTTCATACACGCCCGTCGGTTTGACGTTTGCAAAATTATATAAAATTGTTTTAAAGACGTAACTGCATTATTGTAATTCTCGAGACTAGATAAGAATTATATTGTTCATCACAAAAGTCCTGTACATTTTATAACTCAGCCTTTTTTTAGCCAGAAAAGCTGGATCAAAAAGGTTTCACTGGACCGGAATGCCTCAATCTCTTACCGATGGTGTGACTGCGGTGATATTAGGCCCTACGGCTATTGCCACGAGCCTCGCTTACTAGAAGTATGAACGTAAAGGACTTTGAAGTCGATTTATTGACATTTGATTTTGAATTGAAGCTTCGAGCTATGCCATTGTTTGATATGTCAAATCGTCTTTCAATTATTTAAAAGAGGTCAATGAAACTTAAGGCATTTAAACTTTGAAATACAAGGAAGTACAAAATGTCAAAATAAAGGGACTTCAAAATACATTAAAATCACACATGGGAATAATTGAACCAGTATCTAGCTGGTATGTATACATATAATATGTACAATAATATATTTATTTTTAAGTTTTTGGAGACATTGTTTTTAAGGCGTTTTTTTATTGAAAATATTTTTTAGACACTTGTTTGATAGAGAATACTTACTTTTTATATACTCACACCTAAAAAGAGACCTCCAAAAAGGTTTCTTTCTTCAATTAAATTCCGGGCAGTTTGCTTAAAACTAACAGAACAATGGCCTATAAAAGAAAGGCTAGAGTCGTTCTCTTGTAAATGGTCTTCAGACTAAGCCTGCCTTAAATAGCTGGAGAGGTCAATGTCCTGTTGCTTATTTATATTTATAAAAGGGCAATGAACTCAGTCTACTGTTAGGAACTATTTTTCTAAACAAAACTCTTTGAAATGAATTTTAGACCGCTCTATAATTTTTTTAAACCGAACTTTTAGATACCTTTGCTCTACATTTTAAAATTCTCGTTCTTTCTTCTTTTACGCTTTAGTTTTTAAATAAGGTAATGAAGTAAGGAGGTTATGTGTCCCAGATTATTTCTTTTTCTGGAATAGCCAGCTCTTGGGGATGTAGCGTACGCGTTGCGGCGGATGAGTGCGCGTGCGTGAATATTGTATGACACTGATTACAATATTTTGTGTGGTACCAGTACTGTTAAGTTTTATAGATAGAGTATTAAAGATTATTTTATATGTGGTTATTTTAATAAAATTTAAAATATCTAGCTTAGACGTTTCGCTTATTATTTTTTAGGTCTAAACTATATCGAAATGAATCAACATGGTACCTAGTCCTTTTAAATAATACTACGATCGGCTCAAAATTGCATCTCCATATCCCATGTGTCTAAAATATACTCTATATGCACTACCAACGACTTTAAATACATTAACCTGACAATGAATACTAAAATAGGTCATAGTGTGGTCTAGCATACCTGCAGATATACTTAAACATTATGCAAATGATCTAAGCCCATACAGTGCTCCCTGAAACCGATACACCTAAAGTAGCTTTTACGGCGTGCAAGATTAAATGCGGTTTGGAAGAAAATATACTAAAATGTGCTCTACCTTTTGAAACATAGAGTGCATTTTGCAGTGTGCTAGGATATAAAATACAATAAAAATTCAGGACAATTGTCTATCTATTGCGGATTGGGTTTTCAGTCCATTGATTTACAGCAAAGTTATTGGTTGATAAAACTTTAAGGAATGCATCTTTGATTCTATACAAGATAGTTGCGGTTATGTAAAAGGTAATAATGGTGGTTGAATGATAATATTTCCTTTCAAACCTTAAATATCAAATTCTCGTGTCACAAAAGTTTGTTATCGTACACTTGCACAACGGGTTAGCAGATTTTTACGTATTTCTTATGAATATTCAGTAGGTCTGAGAATCGACCAACATCTATTTTTCATTAATATTTTTTTTTGTTGGAAAAAACGTTCGAAGTCGCGAGCTTGTATTATCTACAGTTCGTGTTCTAAATATTCAAATATAATAAGGTTTTCAGCTATTTAGGTTAAAGCATAGTTGTATACCTACATGCTGCCGTCTCTCATACCATCTTACGTACCTGCCAATTTAAAACAAAACTTAATTTAAGTAATTACTAACGGAGAAGAACTAAAAGTTAAATGTGAAGTAATAGAGAATAAATCAACATCAGGATATAAAGATGAAATATTTTGACAAACAAAAAGTTGTAATCCAACAAAAAGATACAAAAATGATTAAAACAAGCTGAACCGTGTAAATGTCAACAGTATTATAAGAAATACATTCAGATACATTTCTGCGTAAATTGAATTACGTTGGCTCGAATGAATAGCAAACAGGTTGTATTTCGATGAAACAACTTTGATTTCATTCGTGAAATGAAACGTGCGTTACCGGGTGACGCGAGGGTGATACACGGGTGACGTAAGGGTGATGTGTCATTCCTGAATTGTAACATGATTTGTACCTTTAGTTGCATTTGTTTCGTCTATATTTACATTCGAAAACTTTTTGTAGGTATAATCTGCAAGGCATTTTTTTAATGAAGATTTATTTAAATACGATATTATTAAATACATATTTATAATTATCTTTTGTAATCCATAAGTAAACTACATGTTCTTATGACGTCACTTTTTGAGCAATATTTTGGCCACACCGTTACGTCACAAGTACCGAGTTTAGAACTTCTTTTTTTCAGATGTAGGTAAAAGTACGTCTAACAAAATGACAAGAATAGTTTATATATAAAACCCAGTCAAAATTTATTTTAATCAAGAAAAGGAACGTTATATCTCCATCTTTATCTATCACTGAAACTTAAATAGCAATAAGTCACTACAATAATAAGGGCCTTAAATTCAGAGTCCCCATTTTCAAGTAAAACACAGCCAGTACATTCTGTTTGCTATACATCTTCATAAAACGTGAAATTAACAGTTTTATAAGTATTAACCAGCGTAGGAAATGGCAGTTAAATGTAACTACCGGCCATTACTTGTGTTACGAGCAAACGGAGTTACAACATTAAATTAAGTTATTATACTTAAAGTGAAAAGTTTAATTAACTTACATTCGGCCAATTTCTCAACTTATATAGTTACATTAATCTTACTGATGCGTGTAGATGGATAGTTTGAGGATAAATGAAAGAAACTAGTTTAATATGGGGTTAAAATTCGTTTTTTGGCAACGGCATCATTCGGCAATTTCGTGGCAGAATTAATAGTTGATTTCTTTTTATTCTCCAGCTTATACTGTTTCACTGCTTAAGAAAGGCCCCCGCAAAATTCTATTTGGAACAAATATTTGACAGCTTTTCAATCAAAAATTCTTAAAAAGTTCAAATGGTTTTAAGTTTTTCAAGCCGTCAAATACAACAGCGTCATCGACTGAAAAAAGTTAAAGACTCCATCACAATAAAAAACAAAAGAAGTCCTCATTTGTCACCAGATACAGTGATGTAAACTTAATATTCTACCTGACATAAAAAACAAAAGAGTCCCCATCACCAGATGCCTCCAAGAGCCAAAATATTTTTCGTCCGTTCTCTGCCAGTGATTTAGCAGAACCCAGTACATTTTATGGGTCATAGTTCTAATGCAATCCACCTTTGAACCTGAGTAGGGTACGGTGACGCAGCGAAACCGGTTCATACCAGTTTTGTACGTAATAAAATTGATGGTGAACTTCAGAGGTATTTTACGAAGCCACTGAATGGTTCTTAAAACGTTACGAGTTTGTTTATGTTAAGATGATGCAATTGACTTTGCTGTTTCATTTTATGTATCTTTTTAGACGTTTAGGGATAGACTTGTGTCTATACTTTGAGCTTTTTGTTATTTGTTTTATTACTGACTCTCCCTAGCTTCGCACGGGTGTAATATTGATGCACCTTTTATAAAAATAAACTTATAGTTCTTGAACCGTTTTATCTATTAAAAAATCCGCATCAAAATCTATCACGTTATTTTAATGATCTAAGTATACAAACGGACAGATAGACAGCGGGAAGCGACTTTTGTACGATGTAGTGATAACTAACTAAATTTGATTGTGTTTCAGTGTTGTTTTAAAGTGTTTTATTTTAGTTTATTTATGTTTATTTTTTAAATCATATACTTTTCTATTGACCTATATCGTTTTGGTCTTTTTTTCTTAATAAATAAATAAACCATTACACTGACGTCATTACATTCTACAACGTCAAGAGTAATGCTTATAAAGCCCAGTTTAGTGCTCAAAGCCTTCTTACGTTAAACCCAGGGTACAGAATCCACGATCTGATAAAAAAGGTCTACTTCAAGCTCATAGTAAGCACTCAGTTATAACGGATTATGTGTCTGCTTACTATGTTGTTCTAGACCACTAGGAAATCGCTAAGAAGCTACGTTTGAAACTAGTCAAAACTTATTCAAGAAAAAGAATAGAGTTTATCTCAAGAAAACACATAAGTACACACCAAAATGCAGAAAGGAAGCTAAAATTCGAACCGTTGATGTTTCTTAATTTTTTTTAAGAAACATCAACGTTAATTTATAAAATCCTTGTGTCGCGGGAGGTTCAACTGACATTCAATTTTATTTGTATGCAAAAGGACACCCAGGCTAAAAACAAGCGTTTGTGGATCGCACAATCATTTGTTCTACGCGGCGTGGTGATGTATCCCACTCATTTATTAAATCCGAGCAGTCAAATAGACAAACTTTAAGGCTTTCTGGAAACCTAGATAAAGCTAGACAGTACCTCGAATTTCTACACAAATACTCTAAACAAATACCAATAATCAATAATGCTTGAACTCCACACAAGACGGATCGCGTCCCCTTAAGGAAAACACACGAGTGCTGACACACACCGCGTTGACAGATTTGCTCACAGTTTTTACTTTATTAAGCTTTGACGTTACGATTGGATCGTATTGGAGGATATGTAGATGATAGAAGAGTAGAAGGAAGTGCCTTTATATTGACTGATAAAGACCTAGATAGGTTTAGGTGGCAATAGCGTATTCACTTGAAGAATTATTCAAATGTATGAGTGTGATGTTGACGAATGACGTGATATTCATATGACTGTGCACCGTGGACTACCTCATCAGGGTGATGAAGTAGTTTTGGGACCATGTAACTTTTGCGTTTGTCTTACATATAGTTGTGCTGTGCATATGATACTAGCATTAGGTATAATGTGAATGGCCAATGCAATACATTTCAGGGATTGGATCAGTGTGAAAATGTAGCTTTCCTACAGCCCCTGGAACCAGCGCCTTTAAATTTATTTGCTAATTTTTGTCGTTTTTGTCGTCTGTCAAATACAAAATAAATTTTGTATCTACTTTTTTGGTTTTGACTTGCATTTGGTTAAAACCCTTTAAAATTAAGTCTTGCTCATGTTGATCGTTATCTCCCAATAGTATCACTTACGTGTCTTAAGCAGTACTTCCTTTTTTTTCTCTGTTCTATGAAAAAACGTAAGAAAACGTCGAAAATGCTAAATTCGAGAGAATTGTAATGGGATTGGTTTGTGTCTCCGATGTGTGGCGTCGGCTTTTGTTTTGATTGTTGAATGTTCGATACTTTGGGGTAAAGCCAGTCAGATTTATGGGTGATACTAGCTGTTACCCGCGACTTTGTCTGCGTGATATGGAAGATGTGAAGTGCTGTACAAAAAGTGAAGCTAAATAATGTTTAATGCAAGCTCCTTAATCGAGTTCTGTTCCAAAATTATATCTTAACTTTCTATTCATTACCTGTAGTCTTACAAACATATTTGACTGTTAACACTGCTAGTTTTAAAGTTTAGTGCAACATTCACATGATGAAGGGTCATATTGTATTTTTGTTGTGGCCACTATCTATCTTGCACTGATTTGACAACTTGGATTGACTGGACTTGAAAACGGGTGAAGGTAAAAGGGTGTGCCGTACTCTTACAGGCTAAAACCGGCGGAGTGCTTCTCCGCCACGGGAACGCTTTCGCAAACTACCGCAAACCCGGACAGGGGAGCTTTTCTTTTAAAGGGATTTTCTTCATTGACTTGAAGTCAGTTTTCCCCATCGCTTATCAAGAAGCCGTCTTTGCCTTTATCCAGTACAGAAGACATCCCATCGACAGGTTGGAGGAGAGCAAGTTGGACCCTTTTTTTTCGGGTGGAAATCCTCATGGACTTCCTCCACCTAGGCGGAGGCGGAGGGGCGTGCCGGACACCTACCGGCTAAAAACCCCCGGTGTCATCTCGCACCTGCGCGCGGGGCCGCGGGCATCCAGATTCTTCCGCAGCTCCGCGCTAGTGCTGACCCGGTGCGTCCAGGCCTCGCCTCGTGCATGGGGTGGTGAGGTGTTAACCACCCTGTGCATCGTCTCAGAGGCGCGTGGCGACAACCCACCCGCGCCTCCGTCTCGGGTCCGTCGAATCGGGGGCGGGGACTTCCCAAAGTCCCACGCCCCTGGACCCATTTAGGGGGGCTGGAAAAAGGCGTTATTCGCCCTTCCCTGCACCTGGTGCGCTCTCTGCGGCCCGGGAAGGGAGTGGAGATCTCCCTCTCCCGTTCCGCAGTCTCCTTCTGCGACATCACGTCCTCGTAGAAGGACACCACCGCGTCCCACGACTCTGCGCCGCCGACCATCCTACGCACTATGGCCGGCAGCGACAGGTCGCCTCCTACTACATTTGTGAGGACACGGTGCTGCTCGTCCCAAGCTGCACACTCGGCGAGCGTGTGTTGCGCCGTGTCCTCCCCGCATTGGACGCAGTGGTGGCACCGAGCGTCCGGCTAGTTGCTTCGGCAAGTACCTATGCGGCACAGGTACTTGCCGAAGCAACCGTGCCACGACAGCACCTGCGCCACCCTGAACGGCAGGGAGCCGTGCCTTCTCCCGAGCCAGTCGTCAAGTACTGGCCGGATCACCTCGACGGTAGCGAGGCCGGCGGCAGGGCGCAGAAGCCTTTGCAGCAAGTTGGGCCTTGCGTCTACCCCTTGCTCGGGCATGGATCCGGTAGCAAGATGAGGCCTCCCGTGCTCTTTTCTTGGAGCTCCATCAGTTTTTCGCAGAATTCAATGACGGCACACCAATTAACCGCGCTTACGGCAAACGAATACCCTCTGGTTATCGATTTTTATTCAACAATTTTATGTTTCTAAATCACTAAAAATAATAATGTATTGAATTAGGTTGTGGAGCTTGTTGCGTCGCTTCTTCTCCATTTTTAGGTTTAATGAGAAAAACCTTCTTTTTCTTCTTTTCGTGTCAATTGTACGTAGTATTTGGCAACACCAATTACAGCATCATTGGCGAATTATGTTAGATCCTCCGATTTGCAGATGTGCGGAAACTTTGGGCACTCTAGGTGGTGTGACATCGCCTGTGCAGAGATGCCGCATTCTCACTGGATGTTAGAGGGGTCTGTATGCCCAAATTTACTAATTTTTGTTTGCAGCGACCTACTTGAGTTCTCAGACATTTTAATGCTTTCCAAACAGGCCACTTCAAGGTACTTCCGGGCGGCAGATGTCCCTGAGGTAGGACATAGGTGGTTCTTCGACATGTTTTTCGAGCGCGCATGCGACTTCTCCTCTAACGTTAGGAAGAGCAGAGGGAGAACTTATTCAGCGGGGTTGGTTTTAAACAGTCTGATATTATTCGACACATTTCTTCGAGCGCTATGCGCTGTGTTGCGGAGAACATCAGGTACCGCTCCCCATTTGGTAGATGTATGTATGTGCAGCAGATTATTCCAGGCACCTATCTTCTATTTCGTTTTCTTTCTACCCTTTAACGGACGAATTTTCAAAAATGCTCGGTTATTGGTCTAATTCTGGTTGTTTGAGCTGAGCCAACTAAGCCTGAAGAAGGTTAATGCTACGCACACGTAACAAAATATTTGCGGGAGTACGCGTGCGGGGCATACTCGTACTCGAGATTTAATAGACATGAATGATCGAATATCGACACACTTTCACTTATGCAACTACTCTATAGCATCGCAATTGGTGCACAATAATTGTAGTAGTGCATAGGTACTATCAAATCTTCAAAACTACGTGTCACACTCAACAAAATTGCAGTCAACAGCTCGATCATAAAATATAGTAAATCATTTACCGTCCAAACTATTTTTTTTTTGTTTTGGTAGTTGGATTACTGTCATGTCAGTAAATATCCACAGCTCTATCTAAATCGGATGAGACTGTCAGAGCTCATAATTTTGAGGAACAACATTATGTTAAAAAAAACCAAGTGCTTCTTACAATACTTTTGATCTACCAAAAAACGATAGGAAAAAAGAAAATATTATGCTCGACTGAAATTTGAATTCGTACACAAAAATTATTAAAAGATAAATTCAAAAAGTGTGTGTCGAAATGAAATTTGAACTTGGAGTAAAAAAATGCGAAGCTCTCTATTTTCCGACCCGGCTATTTCAATTGCTTGATTGTATGCCAAATAAGTTGTTAATATAAATGTCAAAACATAAAACCATAGCAACAGTATTTTGGTCGCTATGGTGAAGATTCGCTTCTGTCAGACCAGTTACGTGAACTTTAAAAATATTTTTATCGTAAATTTTTACCATTTAGGGCTGATTTAAAAAAAAAAAGTAGCCTAAGTCACTCTCCAGCCCTTCAACTATCCTTACACAAAAAATCAGGCCAATCCATTGCACCGTTTTGACGTGAAAGACGAACAAACAAACAAACACACTTTCGCATTTATAATATTAGTAATGGATTGTACACGTTGGTGACCTTAAGTTAATATGATATTTTTAGACAGTCGTACGTGTTTTAATTTGTATTCATTGTGCTGTATTTGATGTTTTAATACATACCTAATTAAATAAAAACCAATTATGGAAATTTAAGAATCGCTCGGGGAAGGCCTTTGCCCAGCCGTGGGACACTACAGGCTAGGGAAAATAAAAATAAAAAACGACTATCACTACTTAAACAATTGCAATGGTAATGATAAAACAGTACGTATCAATATTGTCAAAATGAGGGAAGAGATTAATTTAAAGCAAAAAAAAAATAGATGAGTTGGTCTAACAGTATGTTAATACATAGCGAAAAACTATTGTAAACACCAAAAAGCTACGTATATACACGAAAAACTATTTACAAGAAACTTAATCACTTGAAAAATAGACAGAATGTAATAAAGTAGCGCTCGGAGCAAATAGTGTCGGCACTGAGCGCGGCGATCCATCTAACACGTGACCGAGGCAAGCGCGGCTTAACGTCGTCTATCAACGACTAGCGGTATTAGTTTACACACGAAATGATTCATGTTAAATTTAAAATGTTTTGTTCATTGGCTTTTTTTAAAAGGTACTTTTTGTGTAAGTTAAACAGATGGCATGTGGGAGAATATTCCAGCTAGATTCGCGCAGAGCATGGGCGAACGGTCTCATGATTCTGGCTGAAACAGTAAAAGGGGCCCGGGGTATTTTAAGTCGATGGGTGTCCATCCAGCATAGGTTGAAGTAATTAGCTTTTTAATCCAGACAAAATGTGTAGAAATATTGTAAAAGCATGTTGCATCCATGTACGGTAATATTGACGATAATTTTATCCCCGTAAGCAATAAAGTACATACAAATTTCTGTTACTACCACTTTATTATTTTATCATTTAAAATATTGTACTTATTGTACTAAGTTTCCATACTGTTTTGCTAAAAGCTATACAACGAAAAAAGAGTTACGAGCAAGTAAAGTAGACTACAACGTCGCCTCAGGGACAACTGTGCAATACTACTTGAAAATTGCTACTTCTAAACTATTTTATCACATTCTCAAGTGAATTTTGAACGTGTTGCTTTGAGAGTTTTCGTAGTTTTCCCACCTGGAGAGACGCAGTAAAACGCTTTGTATTAAGCGGCTATTTCTTATAGCAATACTAGTTGTTGCCCGCGACTTCGTACGCATTGGTAATACTTACTCTTGTGAAAAATAAGCCGTTGGCCGATTTTTAGACTAACCCGATATGCACACAATAATTCCTATAATGAATAATCGGACAAGCCGTTTCAGAAGAATGTGGTAACTAATGTTGGGACATGAGAATTATATATGTTATGGACCAAGTGATTAATGCGGGCATTATTTATAATGCTTGGGCATTATAAATAATGCCTAGCATTATCGGGCTAAGTGATTAATTACTATCTTAACTTCATTATTATCATATCGCTAGGTCATTATTATATTGCTAAATGATAGTTGGGCAATTTGATACTAATGCTATATTTAAGTTGTATCAAGCGCTAAATAAACCATGGCTGCAATTGGGGACACCGTAAGAGTTCGAGTTCCGATGTTGATTGCGGTCGTAATGTTGGAAGAAATAAAAAAAAACCTAACCTAACCTAAATTAGGTGAGGCTAGGTTTTTTTTTTTATTTGTCAAAATCTATATTTATTGAGGTGAAAATATTATCTTATGTTATTTTAATTGTTAAAATAATCTTTATGAGAATTAAAATACAAATTAATTCTGAAACGAATATCTACTTGTTTTATTACTTTATCTAATTCTTCGAAGATATTATATATAATAAGCTAAACAGTATCTATAATATCCAGATTGACCACTTTGGCTGTAACATTTGTATTACTTTGCCCAAAAGGTGATAGGCCATATGTATAGTGCCCGGTCAATTTGATTATTTGAATAATTATTATCAAAGTGCACTCTCATATTGGGCATTTTTCATAGTGCCCGGGCATTATGTATACTGCTCAATTTATCACTTGGTCCATAACATATATACTACTTATGTTATAAAAGCAAAAGTTTGTAAGTATGGATGGATGGATGTTTTACTCTTTCACGCTTAAACCGCTCAACCAATTTCAATTAAATATGGTATGGAGTTATCTAACGGCCTGGAGTAGCATATAGGTGACTTTTTACTTGACTGCGTAAAAGAAGGTTAATATTTTGTAGCTATAATCGACATGAAGTGGTGAAGTCGCGGGCAACAGCTTGTAGTAAATATGAAGAATTCCTTTATACATTTATGTCACGTCTGTGTTGTATGGGACTTTTGCGAGGATTGCATCTGTTTTGCGCTATGAGGAACACTTGATTAAGTTAGTCTTGAACTCCAATACTGAATGTCAGGAGTTCTTTATGAATAGAGGTGTTCCACATTCGCTTTTTGCACGAGGTGGTAATACACTAAATTAGGCGATATTCAGAAAGGGAAATTCTATGTTACTCTTCTCAAAGGCATTTTAGACACATACTTGTATTCTGTGCATCTTTACTCTTGCCAAACTACTTCATTCTTATATTGACATAACCTTTAATTTTGTTTTTAATAATCATCGTAGGAGACCCCTGTGACAAAAAGAGTGATGAGTATGAATGTTGATGGATGGAGAGGAACGGGAAGGCCAAAGATAAGGATGGATTGTGTAAGGAACGATATGAATGAAAAAGGAGAAAAAAACGTGATGTTCCGACCCCAAGTAAAATGGGATAAGGGCAGGAAGATGATGATGATGATCGCAGAAGACCTATCGTCGCGGATCACCTCTTCAAGTAATATTATTAAAAACTGGTGTTAAAAATCGTTGCAACTCTACACCGTGTAGTGCGCTGTCTCACTTTCACACCCGAAATAATATTACTCTAAGATGTGGTGATAGACCCGTAAATTTATTATCAAACATTCCGTCTTAACTCTTCGAAGTTGCAAAGTAATCGCCGTTTCCATTTCGTGGGTAACTCGCTTGTCAATTGCCTGCAATTTTATTTTATAACCTCTTTATAACCGACTCGTTTTAAACTGTCAAGTTGAGATTATGTTGATAAGTCAAGGGTTGGCTAAGAGTGGTTTAGTCCAATTGCCTTACCTTTAAGCGCATTCTTGTTTTGTGTGTAAATGAAAAGTTATTGTGTACACACTAGTACATCATAATAGTAGTTTTTTGTATATCCAAACTTAGTTCGATTACTATAAGTAGTGAAACACTAGTCATCGTTCTTTAGATATAAGTATGGAAGGATAGAACTGTACTGCAAATCAATTGTGACCATGAATACAACTTAATTAATAATTGAAAATAACAGACGCAGACAATACTCACATCAAAAACCCTATATCTATTCCCACATCCACAATCCCAACGGATTCCGAACGAATCCCAGCCGGAACGAGTTCACGCCGTAATAACATCCATATAATACTTAAAAGCCCTCTAAATAGGCAATATCGAATATTCGCCGCATTTCCCTGCGAATAGTTTGGATCTAGGCAAGATTTCAGCGGGCGTTCTATCCCGCGAGGAGAAACACATGCGAATTTTATGTTCGCCAAGAGGCTGCTTATAGTGCTGGTTGGTTGGAGTATGAATAAGACTAAGAGTAGATAGAAGAATAGACAGTGTTGACAGATGGTATGCAAATGTGTTTTTGGTAATTGTCGTGTGTATTGTGACTGATGGAAGTTAACATGCCTCAGATATTTTTTGTATGAAATGCGAAAAAAAATAGCGTAAAATAAATTATATTACAGTAACAAAGTCAGGTTGAATACGTAAATACAATTACAAGTAAGGAGCGAGTGGCTATTTTAAATTTGATTGAAAATATTTTAAATTGAAAAACGAATGTTTCTTAGGTAAAAAAGAACATGGCCCAAAAATCCCTCTGATTTGGGTAACGATTCGGTTATAGTTAAAATGAAACGTTCCTTATGGCTGTAAGTGTAGTTATCTTATGCCGATGATTGTACTACTTCGTCACATTTCTACTTAAAGGTGCGACGTTGGTGGGATTAGTATTCATGAGACGAACACTAAAAGCCCTAAAGTGGTAGGATTTTTAGTATCACAGTTTGTGTCATGTTTTCTTGAATATGAATTAGACTTTTTCTTGTGTTTGCTGAAATAAAGGGTAGGTTTACAGCCACTTTAAATTCTGATTGGTTTTTCGACAGTTGCTATTTTTTCTAGTTTTGTTTTTGTTGTAGCTTCCTTTGACTTTGAAATTTACATATTTTTTACATTGAAGTACAAAAAAAAAACATGACAGGTATAGTAATAAGCCACCCTTTACTTATGCATCAGACATCGAAAGTCTTCGATTTTTTCGTTTTTGATACGATGTATAGAAACTTTAGATATGGTGTATTAGAGATTTAAATTGCCATGTCTACAAAGGGCTATACTCTAATATATTTCGTGAAAGAAAGCTAATAATGATTATGTTCTGCAATTAAATATTAAAATTATAATCTCTTCTAAAATCCGTGTGGTGTCCGGATATAAAGAATAGCACCACCCCATATCCTCCACTGGGTGTCGTAAAAGGCGACTAATGGACCTTAAGATCCAGTGCACTGTACCAAGCACCTTGGGTCACCCGAATGGTGGCGGGTAAACAACCAACAATCGCATTCCCAAAGAGGGTTAGTGTCAGGCAGGCGGCCGACTATAAAACCATAGCCAAAACTTTAAGCAACACGTCTAGAAGACGTGTTGCGCCGACCCCAAATAATAATAATTGGGATAAGGGCAGGGGAATGATGATGATAATCTCTTCTAAAAGGAGCTCAGAAAAGAAAAGTATAGAGTTAAATAGAGGTTTCATCCAGCCATGGAACACAAAATAAGTTACATATAAAACCTTACTAATATTTCTACCAACCAATCAATATCGAAAAGTGATTCCATCTCTGTGTTAAAAGCATTTAGCGTTCACATCTCGAGAGTTCCTCATACAATGACAATCACTTAGGCGTTGTGCCAATTGTAGTATTATTCCCGAGAATCAATAGTTAATTAATTAACACAATATATTGTGTACGGAATACATTCGGGAAAGGAAGACCAATTAATTTGCTGAGATGGGAACGATGATTGCGCGGTATTTCAAGCAGAACCTTTATTGAAATCTTAAAGCAAGATTTTCGCTGTGGTGGAAAAGAGATGGAGATATGCGCTGTGTATAGCGCTGTCTCGTTTCCGCTAAAGTAATAATCGTACTTTAAGATCAGGTTCTTATGTCTGTGGTGCGAAGAAAACGCTTAGTTTATTTGAATTTACTGAAACGAACTTTGTAGTCCTTGAGTAAAATAAAGCAGAATATTCATTGTTTTACACTAAAATAACAAGGGTTCTTGTTATTGAATTTTGTATTGGGTTAAGTTAAATTTTTGGTCGAAGGAATTTTGTAAAGCGTTATTAAGTAAATATTTGAGAAATTTGAATTTTCGTTTAAAGAACGAAAAATCAAAAAATGATCACAATTTTTGATTTTGTAAATTCCTTCATAAATTTGAACTAGTAAGGCATTTTACATTTGAACGGTAGAATTATGTAAAATATTTAAGTTTGAGTGTATTTTCTTTAGCTTTATAATATTTTCTTTAAATAAAATTTTACTACTTCTAAATTTTAAAAACACTACTAGTAGACTTGAAACTATTTCACATAGAACTACCAAGATGGCGACACTTGGCACTGGCTACCGCTTATCAGTGTAATTACAACCGAGAGGCTAGTCGCTGTCAGATAGATAATATTCTATAATCAGGTTGTTCCGTAATCTTGTTCCTACCACTACCACTAAAATTAAACCCACTGCAATTGTGGAAGAGAGACGCTCTACGCCTCTACGCTGGTCTACGCCGGGCTACGCCGAGCTACGCCGCTCTACGCCGTGTAGCGCTCCGTCCCGTTTCCATAATAATTTTAGTTTAAGATGTCGTGGTAGGGTAGGTCATTAAGACTCTGCCATTATGCAGCTGACGTTGTGTGCTACATAAGCTAATGTTGTCATGTTAGTTATCAGTGATGTTTCTTGGACGTGTGTTTATATTGCCTTTGCTTGAAGTTAATTGATACATTGTTGTGTGTTTACTTTATTTTATGTTGGGAAAGGTTTTTTTAAAGCTTTTGTTACTCATACGTTCATATTTAGATACGTGCTGGTGTTCGTTCAATTTATAATGAAGGTGAAATGTTTTTAAAGCAGTGAAAGTAACTATCAATTAAATATTTTAAATCTTCTACTTCGGTAGATAAAGTCAAAGTGCATTAAAACCTAATTTTTTTCACACAACTGTTATATTTTGGACAATTTACTCTTAGTATACCTTAATCATATAGTTGCGTATATTGTATATAGTCCATCAAAACCCCTAGTTTATATACCTACAATTACGAGTCCATGCATATACCCAACTTGGTTATGACTTTACAACTGATAAAGTTCAATTGAATGTAACGGTTTACGATTGCGTTTACAGGCTATTAACTTGTTATTACCTATTCCGGGGTTATTACGGCCTTAAGCCCGGCCACTTATAGCCTATACGGTTACAAACGTCTCGGTTACAAGACTGATAACCCTAGTACTATGTGAGGTATAGGTTGGTCGTAAAAGTTTGAGGAATCTTAGATCGGACAATGAAGTGACAGATAAGTGACATTTCTAAGAGAGTTAATGTTGATTAGATGGAATGGAATGTTCTTTGAAATTATACCAGTGAAATAATAACTAACAGTGAAATAGTACAATGGTAGCTTTAAGTAAGGGGGCCTGATACCACCTCATAAAGTAATACTGAAGATGGGAAAGTTGTGGAAGAGGTGTAGCGCGGCATCTCGCTTCTGAGCCTGCAACAAAGAGATGGTAGGCTCATAGGCTTACAGCTAATAGTAGACCACACAGCTAGCAAGCTAGTAAACGTGTTGAGCAAACAAGTATCATCTCTTTTTAAACTTTGCAAGTTTTTCCAAGCGGTTCACCTAGCAAATTATATTAGAATAAACATTACTCAATCATCGAATCTCTTATAATGGAAATAATATTTATTTTCGTGGTGCCTCGTGTCTAAAACAATTGATAACAGCTTAATACTCTTTACTTTGAACAGTGACGATCTTTTGTAATTAACACACTTAAAAAAAAACAGTTTTACTTTCTAGTAATTTGTCCTTAAAAGTAACCAATGTGAAATACACGTCGGCACCTTTAATTAAGACTGATTTTAGTCCTTACAAAAAAAAGAAACTAAACCCAAACAATATCAAGTCGGTTTGGTTTTAGGCATTATAAATAGCCTATTATATTATATCCTGGTACTGAAGCGTTGGCTTGTTTAAAAATAAACTCTTATAGGGTCTGCAACGATAATTGGGACTATATTTCACTTTCGTAGTGAGCTCAAGCGTCGGAGATACATCGGAGAAATGGTCATATCCATCACTTGTACTTTATATTACACGTCATATGTAAGGGATGGAATATCCTGAGGGATACCACAACACATCAAACTTCATACTTATATTACAAAGGCCAACGTGTATTTTGTACGCTAATAATAATGGGTTGGACAAATTATAACAAAATCAAAATCATTTTTAATCTGAAAATCTTTTCCGAAGAGAATGAACAAGGAATAATATTATTCCTATTATATATATATAATATACTATAACAATATATCATTATAGTATTGGTGATATGCTTCAAGTAATAATTACGGAGGGAGAGTAAAAAAGTGAGGCGGCATACTATTTAGCGTCTCTTTTTCACGATTGCAAGAAACTTTTTTAAGCGATTCACGCAATGGTAATAGGTTATTGGCCGTTTTTTTTTTTTCGAAAAACGTGACAAGCAGGTTTTTTTATTCTTTTCAAATCACATTAATAGCATAAAATGTAACAGATCAAGTAGATTCAATTAGTTACTAGTTATAATTAATTCGCAATTGTATCATCATCTTATCTCTATATTTGTAAATAAACCGCCGATCGACCTCGAACCACGAGGACTCGACTCTCGATGGCATAATGAACAGATACCGGGTAAATGGGAATTCCCGGCTCGGGACAACCGCCAAATTAATTACCAGATAAGATTCGAATCGCCTTTAACATAATTAAATACCTTTAAAACACCCCCTTTCATTATCTGTGTAATGCTTTTTAAAGGCATTGAAAGTTCTCTTATGCCGTTTCGTAAATAAGAAGGCTTGATTATTATTATGCCGTCTCGTAAATTGAGTGAAAGTGAATGAAGAAGATTGTTGGTCAAACCTGTAAGTAGTCAATAATGGCCGCCTATTGACACAGTGAGACAAAAAAACGTTGTTGACTGTTGTAATGATTTACAGCCACTTAACATAAAACTTAATTTGTCTCCAAATCATCATATTTTAACGTAAACCCTTAAAACTAAACCTTTATTAGAGTGAAAAATTAGGTATTTGACTTAAAAAAAAGCTATTTAGTCCGTAAGATAGATGAAAAGAAATTTCGGACACGGATTTCTCTTTTTATCGCTTAATTCAAAAATGAAGACGATACAGTGAGTTAAAATCTCGTGTGATGGCACACCTCAATATATTTTTTACTGACAATACGTCATCTTAGATGCGTGTATAAAAAAGCCAATGCGAAAACCATCAAAAATATTTATTACATCAACATTGGCTAAACCATTACAGATCTGCCAGCACACAAGTTATTCCCAAAAACCATTTTTTTTCATGAGAAATGGTCAGTACACTTAGCAGTAAATAAACTATACCTACTTTCTATTCTTCCCAAATTGCGTTCTTAAACAACGCAAAAAATAGACGCCGGCTTACAAGAGCGATCGTAAATCATTATCGGCTTATATATAGAAAAAAATATTAGTTTATTATACCTAGTCTAGTGTGTATTATTTTTTGTTCTCCAAAGGGTCTCGGAGAAGTCCGCAGTGCGGTACGAGCTACATAATTATTCGTATTTAGGTAATCGCACTTATAACTACATGGGTATTATTATGCTGAAGAGATAGGTAGTAGAAATAGGATGGTTGTAGAGGGCAAGAGACAGAAGAGAATGTCATGAACAAAAGAAAGCTTTCGTCCAGCGGTGGGTTATTCAGGGCTAATGATGATGATTATACTATAGGTATTATTTTTTCTTATCAGTCCTAAAAGTATCATGGTTAAAAACCTCCGTTAATCCATTTCAATAATCAGGGTCTCGGGACAATTCCTCTGCAGCTTCTAATTTTTATAAAACTGACACTTTTGCCTCTAGTGCCGATATCGGAGCTAATGAAAAATAAACTATAAGATATATTTACCAAGAACAAGTGTAATAAAAATTAATACAGTAATAATTCTAATACCACATACGATAAGTACATGTTTCTAGTTTAAATGACCCGTTAGAGTATAATGTATGGAACAATGACGGCACAACGGTGGTTAATTAGCGTTTCATCTCATTTTAGTCGGTAATTTGATTTTCACTAATGAGATTTTGCTTTAAATACATACTATGATTGAATGTTCTGCCTGTGAATGATGAATGATTCAGGAACGGTTTGTTAAAGCTAAATAGTTGATTAATACATTTAATCGAGTTGAATTTAGGGTTCCGTAGCCAAATGGCAAAATCAGAACTCTTATAGATTCGTCATATGTGTCAATCCTTATGCCACTGCCACTTTCTTCACTTTATATTAACTAGATAACATTTATGTTCGACACACAAGATAACTCTACTTTTTCATGCACAGACACATCATCATTCCCCTGCCCTTATCCCAATTATTATTTGGCGTCGGTGCAGCATGTCTTCTTCTTCCACACGTTTCTATCTGACGTTATCTCGCAAGCGACACTCTTTGCAGCCATATCATCTTTCACATAATCCATCTATCGTTTCTGTGGTCGTCCTCTTCCCCTATATCCATTCACATTCATGTCCTTAAAACGTCAAGGCACACATGTCCTTAGACACAAAGACTATCAAATTTAGATTAGTAATAAGAGTTCCAAATATATTATACTACATAACTGCTACGAATTCGTGCAACCAATATTTGCAAATAATAATCAATTAACAGGGCCTTCACAAAATCGTTTTCACTGCTCAAGAAAACCTTTTTCTCCAAATCGGGAAGGTCTTTCGAATCACGGCATTCGCGCAACATAAAGTAATACATAAAATCACATATGTTTCGACTTTTATATCAAAAAATAAGTTAGGAAATACAGCAAACAAGTGTATCATAAAAATGGAGATTGACAGTTTCCTTATAACCAATGTGGAAATCGTTTTTCGGAATGCCGGCCTATTTCCGGAAATATTAGTTTTACGCTTGTTTTGCTTGGTATGGACTGAATTCTAAGTAACATTATGGGTTATTACCACAATGATAGTCTTCTTCTGAACTGTAGTAGTTTAGGACGTTAATAGACATGTTTCAGAATACTAAATGAGATCGATCATCCTGTCTGTGTTTAGGATAATAACAATATTTCATGACACAATCACACAAGTATTTATCCTGGGTGGGGATCAAACTCTCGACCTCTGGTATAGCAGTGAGTGCCACTAACCACTAGACCAACCGGCTTTTCCAATTAAGTATAATTATTCACTTACAATTTATCATTCCGTCAAATATAACTTACGATAACAAACATGCGAATTACGGAAACTAATTGCCTTTAAAAAAAGTAACTATTTCATTTCAGACTGACGTCTCCTTCTTTCTATTCTCAATTACTAACAAGTTAACATACACATCAAAAACTAAAACATCCACAAACATCTTAAACAAACCAACGCCTAAGCTCACACTACATAAATCAAGCTAGCAAGAGTGGCTCACTCCCAATACCGGGCCACTTATACACAAGTTTATCCGGTCCGAGACGCGAGGTGCAGCATGCATTATTCACCTGGTCGCCGAGCCCCGTCTGGCCTCACCAAGCCCCTCGTAGGGGCCTGGCCCCGCCTGTCCTTGCCCTCTTAGCCCCATCCGTACCCTCTTAAGACCCCTCGAATCCTGTTAAAGCCCGTTTACAAAGTAGAAACGAGTTACATTTCTTATTCCACCTCCTCGCACGCTATTTGTGCAATTCCTTTACTACAATTGAATCCGATTTAAATGTATCGGCATTTGTCTTTTGTAGGATTACTGTAATGTGCCTAGATTGCGTGGCTTATAGCGGTGGCTGTGCCTTTTAGTAGAATATTTTTACTTATAAGACGATTTTTTTAAGATAGACAAGACAAGATAGGGAGACAAATTTTCATGTCATTTCCCGTGTTTATATTTAAGGAGAGGTGATCGGTATTATTATCCAGGCTCTGTGACGTACCTTGGGAGAGGCCTATGTCCAACAGTGGATTGCAACGGGCAGATGATGATGATGATCAGTATTAATGAATTTGAACGTCAGTATACAGCTCAATTGTCATCACTAAATATCCCGTGTACAAAGAACGACAGCAAAATGTTATTTTAATTAAACAATATAAATGGAAATTTCTAAATCCAAAAAACTAGGACAATCTCGTCGTACAGACGCTCGAAGACTTTAAACCTAAATTGAAATACAAAAACAAAAATGCCAAACTATAATAAGTTCTGAAACTCACGACCGGCCATTGTAATAAGTTTGCCCCCAATTTCCTGGCCCAATATGGACTCGGACTTAACCGTTTCGATGTCAACGCAAAAAAAAAACTATTGTTCAGGCATCTACTACCATCGCTTGAACTAAGCCTGTTGTAGTTGTGAAAGGGAGATAGCACGCTACAGGGTGTAAAGCGGCGTCTTGCTTCCACACCTCCAACAGTCTTATTGTCAGATGTGGTGACAGGATTTCAGCAGTCGGTAGGTACAGTTCGATCCCGATATAAGGCGTGTTTGGCTAGCTGCCAGCTTGACACACTTAACTTGCATACCAGTGCCTTAGCTCGCATAAATAACCTACTACAATAATATTCTTAGCTGGAAGCGGGTTTTATAATAACGCACTTTTCTGCTGACGCTACTGAGTGGCCGTATTAATACGTAAGCGTTATGGAAGAACGTTGGTCGTACTAAAAGTCGATTTTTGGCTTTGTTAGGTTTTTATACTGAGTAAGCAAATATTTGGGTAGCTTTATATTACAATATACAGTAATACGCTATTAATTACAACTTTTATCTACAATATAGTTACCTTAGTTTTTTCTTTAATCTTCTAATGAACGTGATTTGAAAGTAAATACTATAACTACATTGGCTTCATACAGGGATGTGATATGTTACAATATTCTTACAGGCTACATAATATAAAACATTTTTAAAGTAACAAACCAATGCAATAGGAAAGACATAAAATCGTAGTTTAAATAAGATGTGTAAGTATAAAAACTAGCTTTCTATAAGGATCTGAAGACTGATCAGCTGAAATCGGAACTAATCGACGGGTCCTACGTAGACTGGTGTAACCCGCAAAACACCAAAATACGTTTTTTTGCACCAAAAGCCTTAAAACTACCTTAACTTTATATCCTGTAAAAATTATAATTTTTTATTCAGTAATTTCAGAGATACAAACTTGTAAACTAATATAAGTGACATGATTTTCGGCCACACGACTATCTACACTGATGTAAGTCACTTGCACCAGTGTTGGTAGTCGCGTGCGCCGCGTCACGTACGCGCAAGTGCCATTTACTCCAGTATGCGCGCTGCGACGGAGTCGGGAGCACGTTAACACTGGTATAACTGCATTAACTGCTAACATATTCATCTGTATCAAAACTATTTCGTGCCCTGTTTTTAGGGGTTATGTTACTTTTTTACATATTTAACAAGTTTTGTTTGCTTTGAGTAAGTAGTGGTGAGAATTCACAACAATTAAGGGCTCACGAGGTCAATTATTAATAAATTCGTGTGTTAAAAATTGACAAACAAATTAATAAATTGGCAGTACTAATATTTCTACAAAAGGGTTTAATTAATGATCACCTAATGCAAGATACAGATTATACTGCTCGTAGATTTGTTTGTCCCGCCTGCATTATTTTTTTGACGCACGGTGTACTGCATACTCTTCACACTAAATTATAGAGTTTGTTTTTCCTTTTTTAAGTTAGTGGTTGTTTTTTTACTGTTGGGATTTTTGTTTTTTTTTTTATTACTATTTTATTCTTTCAATAAATTTTACACTTATATCAGTAGGACTACAAAGTAGTAGTATACAAAGTCACATGTGACTTTGTTTTATTTTCTTGATATTGTTATCTGACGTAACCTACATTATTTTAATAATAATATCTATTTACTAATAAAATAAATAGCGATACTACTTTTATACATTTTTTGCAGCAATTAACGTAAGGAGTTACCAAATTTTGCTACTTGGTAACTGACGAGACAATTTTTTTTATGTACCCAAGTACATCATTTTTAAAGGTTTAGAAATATTCCAGAGGTAAACAATATAACAAAATTCGCCACCTCAGTTTATTTTGGTAAAGTTGTAGTATTGAAAAAACAATTAAGTTCAATCAAAACTTAAGTATAGTAATACAAAAGACATTCAAATTAAACTTATAAAGGACTTAGTGATCGACCGCAACTTTGACCGCACGAGTGTCGGTTATTACTGCAAAACATTGCCCTCCTCTGACGCAGTCGGTTAAAAAGTCTATGTTTTAATCCATGTCAGCTAACTCCATAAGAAATTTCTTCAAAATTGGTTAAGTCGTTTGAGCGTCAAAGAGTAACAAACATCCAATCCATACTTAAGCAACTTTCGCGTTAACTATATTAGCAGGATATTTTCAAATGTATAAAATGTATATTATATTTAAACAAGTATGTCGAGTGTGGTGATGTGATGAGGCATTCGTATGAAGGGTGACACAAATCACCATTTAATACAAGTTGTAAAAATGTAACGAATTTTCCATCATCTGATTTAGACTCTAAGGTCTCATTGCCCTGTTTTTAGGGGTTGTCTTACTTTTTTATACATTTAACAAGTTATGTACACAACTATACACTTAATAGAAGCACATAGTTCGAAAAGAGTTGCACAAAGGTTATACTAATTTCTTTAAAATACCTTTTCTAGCGGATCTGCAAAGGGAGAAATAAATTAGAAACATCAACGTACAAAAACTAGTGGACGTAACTGAACAGTCGTAACGTACGTAACTGAAAAAAATAGTGGAAATGCTATTTATAAGAAAAATGACATGAAATTCAAGACAAGCTAGTCTTAAAAAAAAAAAAAACAATTAGGTATTATCGTAAGAAAACCTCTTTTAAAATGAAACCTTTTTTTACTTAAAGTAAGAAAATTACATTTTTTTGTTTTATTATTTTTAAGATTGCAAGGCCAAAGATTTTATTTTTCATTGTTAAGAATGCTACTATCTAATAATTTAGTGTTATTTTGTATTTTAAATGTTTTTATGTAACTTCTTGCCACACTAATTTAAATATTTACAGTTAATAATAATACAGCAAACTGTTGCAAGTAGCTTTCCAGTACTGAGTAAACTGTTGTAAGTGTTAAAAAGTCGATAAAAGTAGATATTATTTTTAATATTATAACCTCACATTGGTCAATAACACGGAAATACTATGTTTAAAGAGTAAAATTCTTCAGATTTCCTTTATTATAAGTATAAGCAAGTACACTATATACTGGTATAAGTGGCCACTTGTATCAGTTTACAGGTTCTACTGTAGTAAAGAAAACAAGCTACATCAATGCAAGTCAACCTATTTTCCAAAGTATAAAAAAATAAGAAAATCCAATAATGCAGTCTTATTTCTTTAATATCAAAATATAACATACTAAAATTTCAAGTGTTTTTATTGATTTACGACAAAGTTACAAGCTTTTGAACCTTTAAACCGCTCTCTTGAAAAGTTGCATTTTTGCACTTGTACTAGTCTACGTAGGACCCGTCGTAATGACGTCATAATTATATGAAAACCCATCACTTTCGAAAAACAGTTAAGTTGTTTCTTGTTGCGAATATGCACCCTCACGGTAATGTCATCCACGTGCCAAAAGATCCTTATAGCTCTATGCTAATACTCCCTGCATTTCAATAAAAGAAAAAAATCTCGTGACGTCACTTTGACAGTTAAGGTGACAACAAAGAAAAGGCAAACATTTCATTGAAAAAAATCTTCTTGAATGACATGCGCCGACCTTCGTAACATTAAAAATATTTTTTATTATTTTTAAGAACAAGTGAAGCTGTGGAGTATCTTATGTTAACAAAAGATTATTTATTTAGGTTTTAATGGTCTTTTAGGCACGAGAGGATTTGATAAAATTATCGTTTTCGTCAAGAGTGGCTCTTGGTGTCTGTTGAAATAGAATTACCCGAAAATAGAAGGTTGTTTTTCTTTGCTGAAGAGGCTTTTATATAAATATAGAAGACTTGAGGTATTTTCGGTTTATTACTCCAGCCGTTTTCATTGCGTTGTTACTAATGTTGATAGAGACTAATTGCTTCAAGAGATATGATGTACTTCTCCATTAAAGGCATTAAGATAATGATGCGTATGGAATTTCTCCTTTCTTGTTAGCACATTTGTAGCCTATTAGATCTATACCATTGTGTAAGCGAAACAGTACACTGAGCTACTTTTAACGATGTCTAGCTCTAAAAACGCCAACCGCTACCTTCGAAAACAGAACTGTTGTGAAAGTGAGATGGCTTACTGTACAGTATATTATTATAGCGTCATCTCTATTCTACATAGTTCTAAGAGCTGATATCCTCATAATTTTATTGAGAGAGTAATAATCTAGTTCACTACTGTGCTACATACCACAGTATAACGTCTTTAAACAAACAGGCGCAAGGAGTTACGCTTCAGATCGTGGCATCCGCTCAGCATCCTACAGTTGCAAGCGTGTCGCAGTGACGAACGCACTAATTAAAATGCTGTTAGTAGGCAGCCCTATCGCTATAACGTACCGCGCGCCTGTAGTCATTTGTTTTTTAGAAACGGCCGACTCAAACTACTTTATTTATTTATTTCGAGTCCATAGTGAACTAGTAATTATGTAGAGTACCATTAAAATATAATAAGCCCCATTACGAATAAAAATAATTAAATTGAAGTCTCCATAGTAAGTAGTGTTCAGAACATTGGCCACCGATGAGAAATAAAAAGTACTGTCAGCCTAACTTCCCGCTGGCTTCGTTTCAACTTCCCACTTTTTTCTTTCGGAAAATTTAATTTTGCGTTGGAACCCAAACTGTCTATAGCGTTTTATTCTAAACAAAGTATTGAGGAAATTAATTCTTGGAAGCTTGTATAGAGCTTATTTGGTTTAATGTCTGTGCCAAATAAATAGGTTCCGATATTAAATAAGTTTGTTTGTAGGCTGGGAAAGTTGCTGTCTGGCAGAATGTTTTTTTTTTAAATGGACAAATAGTCTGACAGGCAAGTGGTGTCATTTATAATGAACTTGTTCATTCAAACTTAACTAAGTGTGAGTCAGTCCTTTTATACGAGGTTCAGAGTAAACTTTTACTAACGGTAATAAAAAAGGGAGTTGAAAATAGTATTCTTTTTTTGGACTTAGAAGTAAAAAATATACACTAGTGATGTGTCAAAGTTTATAAAAGCTATTTGGAGGTTATTTTTCATGTACTAAATAAAAATAAATAGAACAAAGCCGATACCACGGCCAATAATTATCACTAATGAATAGAGTATTTCATAGAAACAAAGACTAAAGGAGAAGTAAATGTATTTAGCTAAAACAAGACTAATTACTATAATTAACTTTTCGCAATTAATGTGTCTGTTAATTAGGCCAGCTTTTATTTATTGTTTATTAAGAGAAAATAGTAGTAAGCTTTACTTAGATAATTTTAGGCGAATAGACTTGGTTGTTGGCGCGAAATAATTAAAAATCAGAAGGCGACGAGTGGCGCCACTATCATTCATTAATCAACACATTTAAATTATTGTAAAATTAATGAATTAAAAAACTCTATTTGTAAGATAGGTTTTCAAAAAACAGGATACCTATTTTTTTAATTATTGTTTTAGCTATAGTAGTATAATTACATATCCTCTGATTTTCGAAAATCTATCTGACGAACTAAGTCGATTTCTCATTCAAATACCCATTTCAAATCAGATCACTAAACTATTTCAAAAGCCTATACAATCCAATTCATCTAAACTTAGCACCACTTTGCAAAGTTACGTCAAAAATAAACTTAGAAGGCGGCCATCACTGTTTGAATGCACTTCGATCGCAGTTAGTACTCCGCCGTCATTCACATGTTCACTCAGTGAACGATTATGTTCTTTTCGTTCATTCCCGCTATCTTCGTAGCGCCGGTATTGTTATCTAGGTTGGTAGGTTGCTAGTCGCGTTTTAAATTTAGAATTGGAATAGTAGATTCATTTTTATATGAATGCACTGAACAAGGAACGTCACTACTCAAGGTTTTAAATTTGTTATGCCTAAACCGATTTTTTTGGTATCAGAATCCTAAAATTGCTTGTAATTCTAGTTTTTTATTTAATAAGAGAATGTTGCTGTTGTATGATGCCTGTTTTTGATTTTTGTGACTGTAGTTTGTTCACTAAACAACGTTATCGAGATACAGTCCGAGATTTTCCTTATCTTACCTGTCTGTGTGGCAATTTATTTATTTACTAGGAGTTATTAATTACATAGTTAAATTAAAACAAAAGCGTTTGATATTCAATACATTTTCTCGCTAGAATATTCAACCTTCATTCTTGAAATTAAGTTTTATCTTAAAATAGGTTTACGTAAATCTCTAAGGCAATATTTCAAGTGAAGGTTATCTTTGTACTTCCTATTAACTAATCTATTAAACTATGTTAATTGATAAGGCAGGACGTATCGTTCGCGGAAATCTGGCGGTCTCAGTGAGAAGGGTACGCGTGGGGGTCGCGATATCGCGATATATTACTATAAGTAGTATAAGTACTGTGTTAAGTTCTTATAAGCTTCGAAGTAAGATGTTATCGCGTTGATGAGAGTAGGTGAAAGATTAATAGGTACCACAGTTTTATGTATATAGGTTTACAGTCAAGAAAATTGTTGATTAAATTTTCTTTTGTTTTAGCTAAGGTAGTTGTATCGTGGATAAATATAATTAATAGGTGTAAAAAAACAGAACTTTTTTTAAATGGACCCATTTGCATACAAATCCACACATAGAGCCGCAAGGCCACACGACACAATTCTTTAAAACGTTATATAATTGTGTACAATTTATAATCTGCCAAATTATGCGACACATACTTATTCACTAGTCTTTAATAAAGTGCAAAACATCACTTATATCCAGCTCCATTTTAATGCAGTTAATAACTTCGCGAGAACTCTTCCCGAATTTCAGTCTCAACTTGGTAAACGTTCACAACCGCGGTGTCCCGGAGTTCTCTCGCAAATATTTTATTATCAGTGTACTGAGGAAAATATTCCGAAACTTGAGTGCTTGAAAATGTAGGCGATGTGTGATTTGGGACAAAATAAAACTTTGCAAGCAAATACAGTCACGAGCAAAACTATGTATACTCGATTCAACATTTGAAGTTTAAAATCTCGTCTAATTCTTTACGAAATCGTGGAATCTTTATTTAAATTAAACGTTTCATGTTTTATCCATTCTTTTTATTCAGGCAACTAGGGCTCATATGGTTTAGTTTACAATACCAGGAATATTTTATAACAGTTTCAGAAATTTTGCATAAGAAATGTACTGCAACTGTTGGGTCGTGTATCCATGTTTTTGCTCATGACTGTACGTATAGTTTAGGATCGTAGAACGCTTTATTTTTGTCAGAGCTTGTTTGCGCTAGTTTGTGTTTGCTTGGAATGTAATGCAGGCTCTTTGGATTGTGAAGAGTTTTTTGTAACAGCAATAATATGACGAACATAACGTTATTGTTGTGTTATTAAAATCGTAATGTTAACAAGCTAATAGACTAACACAAACGAGTTTGTGAAGTGGTTAGCTTTTACTTCAAATGCTTATATGAATGTAACTATTTATAGCTGAAAGTTAAAATACAGCTGTTTAAAGAAAAAAAGGTTTTTTTTTACGATGACAATAATAGTATCATAATAGTATATTGCGTTACTAGTAAATACCAATATAACTATATCTCACACGTGAAACTAAAAAACTACATACACTTCCATTAAAAAAACATAGGAGTTATGTTTTCGGCATTCTATTAAAACTCCTTCACTGCTTTAAAAACCTTCTTTTATCGCAATGAGTTAAAAAACAAAAGAAGGAACATATTATTCCCAAAATATATACAAAATAAAAACAACTCCCAACTTCGTAAGGGTTGGACAAACATGTATATTCAACTTTTAACTTCTCGAAACGAAATTCAAGTAATCCTAGTCGACTATGAAAATATTCTAACATGAAAATGCGAAGTTTTTATATGACCTGACATAGAAAACTCGGGGTATATTGTACCTACTTAAGTTCAGGTTATACTAAACAAATATTGCGTCTTATAAAACTAGATAAAAAAAACTAAAAGATGAGTTTTGTAGTTCCAGGTGTTTTTTTTTGGAAATAGTTCTTATTCACCGATTAGCTCTTAATTCCAATTATATATTACTAACTTATCTGTTATTGCCGTAATAATAATATAAGACATTCGGTCAGTAAACATCTATTCTATGTAACATATGTGTTACATGGTATTTTCATTTAATTTTAAAATCAATTTTATAGATGAAAACTTCATCTGTGATGTTAACATAGGTGACAAATATTAGTAAAACCAGTTTACAAGGAAACAAACTATTATAATTAATGTTTCTTAAGCTTATAAACAAAACCGTACTAGCATACATTTGTCGGAGTCCCAGTCAAACGGTTGTGTGCGGGATTTGAGCCGCCCGAGGCGCGCGGCGAGATCAAAGCGGCGTACTCGCCACGTAACAGCTTTTATAACTGGATGTTTTTAACTTTACCGCTCTTTCGTATGGTAAACATATGCTAGTTTGTGAGCCCTTATAGTGAGGGAGGATTGCAAAATATTTGCTGCGGCATTTTTGAAGGATGTCGTTTAAAGTTTGTGTTATCGAGTTGGTTTATTGTATGTAGACGCATGGATATTTTATGTTTATTCACCATATCATAACTTCAAGTAAAAATAAGCATGTATTACGCGTAGAGAATAATTCAATGTTAACATAAACGCTACATAATTTGCTTTAAAATCATTAGAGACGAACTAAACCTCTTAGACTTAAGAGAAAGGGCAACACGATCGCTACATGTATCAGCTCTCAGTACAAATGGCGTAAATAATTAATCGTATAACAACATATCAGAATGGTGAACATGACTAATAACTGAGGTACCCTGGAGAGTACACACCTACATAATTAAAGGGCTAGCAGTTGAAATATTAAGTAACGAGCGCAAGGGCGCCCTGACGAGTTAATAGCCCCAAATGGAGTTGTATTATGATAATGTTTTGAATCAAAATCATGGCCCATTTTCGAGGATCCTGTTCTGGGTATGTCATTGTTAGGAAGGTAACACTGGGCCATTTATTTGATCATTTGCAAATAATGGAGATGCTGAGGTAAAGCGTGGTAGATATGACTGGAAGAATAATATGCTTAGGTAGAGCGACGACTCAATACTCAATTCTTTATTAATATTCCATGTGTTATACAAGAGGTAAATTTTAGTCTAGAATTAATATAGACCCTTTAGGGCACAGCTTAAAGAAGTTGGAGAGTTTAGTAGTAGCTTGTTAGTAGATAATAATTATAATTATAGTTATATTTAACAAAATTTCGGTGTATGCATGTGTGTCGGTAGTGGGTGTGTGAGTTTGTGTGTGTGTTTCTCTTTTCTAAAAATTAAACAGTCAAAGTGTGAGTCCCTAGGGGACACATTTGACTTTCATGTACTATGACTGGCAGTCATAGTACATGACACACATTTGACTTTCATGTACTATGACTGGCAGTCATAGTACATGAAAGTCAAATGATTTTTAAGCATCAAGCTAAAGGTTAATATAGAACTGACTCTGCTTTGGTTGCACAAGAAACAGAAACCTCGTTAAGCTCATATTTTTTCCAAAAGTTAGTAGGTTTTGATACTAATATATTACATTTGATTTGTTTATAACCTCAAAAGTAATCTAGGGGCTAGAGGCTATAGTACCATTTAATTCAAGTTCCAAAAAGCAATAGAGTTATAGACTGTCAGATGGCCAAAAATGATAGTAACAATTCAAGACCGGTATAAATAATTTTGTTTTGAATTTCGTTTCTCGCTTGCCTAACTAGGTCGTAAATAGCCTAGCTTAGATTCTAGGAAGGAGCCAACAGGATTACTGTTGCAAATTCAAATTTTACTGC